>JANAVB010006355.1:0-90365 GCA_029216955.1 Iris pallida
CATGACTTATATCTACGGTATCCTGTAACGCGTGCCTTATTCTCTATTAACAAGAGTCGAGGTACAATATCCGGACCTTGAAATCCTTCTAACCCCATTATTTCTAAAACCATATCCTAACTTCTAAAGTGGGTAGACTGTAAGCCTTCTAAAATTTGAGATATACGAGGATTATCGATTGATTAGAATAATTTTTATTAGGATGATAATTAGTGCCCCATGGACTCCCACTTTCCATTTAGATATTTTGTGCCCCGGCCGTGTCATTAATATTCGGAGCACAAGACCAGCGGTTACCCTCCAATAAATTTATGCAAGATATAGACGAGTCCACTTTCATCGGTATATCATGTCCCACTCAACACGTCCCTTGTACTCTATTTTATGGTACGACTTTTAGGTCAAAAGGACTAGCTATAACCCTTACCATAATGCCGGTATGCTTTCCGACTTCCATTAGAGCCTCAATTCAACTCAATTCATTCGACCCAATTATGGTTGTGATCTACTCTAAGTCCACTATGCACATGCCACTAGTGTACCACCCAATTGAGGCCTCATGTGCTACTTAAACACAAAAGTCACCGAAAGGCACATTTTTGGGCTTGAGGGACCTAGCTAACCAACCTGACTGGCAACTAGCTCAACTACTTGGGTGGAAACCTATTCTAGGATACCCTAACCTAGTACAAATAGTTTTATCTTAGAATCTTATCCATGCAATATATATTGAAATCCAAGGTTCATCAAACCTACGATTGATGTCCAACTAGGGAACCCATTAAGACCCGTAAAACCCATCCATGCTTACCACCATTTTTGGACCAATAAAATCGAACTAATTGAAATAGGTCCCTGTATCTATGATGTAGACTCCATCTCTTAGAATGTGAAGTCATTCATAACCCTTATTCCATCTACCTGGAAGTCGCGATACGATCTTGTATTGTATTTATATTCCTTGCTCGTGTGTTTAAATAGCCACGGGAAAGATCACAATCTTGATTTCTCAAATTCCATTCTATTATGGAACCTTGTTTAGATTAATTTCGAGAACGGAACTTCTGTATTGCATGAATTGTAAGCCCCTCTAAGAAACGAAGGGTTCTTGATTTAGCAAGTGACTGGACTAGAGTAGCCTAATCTAACAAATAAGTCAATGGTTCGTAAACACTCTTTCTATCTGTACCCTTGGATACTTTCTACCTCTCTTGAAACTTTATATTTGCTCTCGATTATTTTCATACCTTTTTGTCCCTCCTATTTCAGAGCGACGAATGATCATGCCTATTAGAATTTATCAATACTTTTTTTAGCTACTTGTGTAAATTGCTGCTTGTTAAATTTTTGGAAGCTTGATAAATAGGAGAGGATTATAGGTGCCATATGCTCTAGATGTCTGTTGGTAGGGTTGTTAGCAACTAGTTAAAAGATTATAAGGTTTTAGTTTTGAGGAGTAGTGTAACCGAAGGTAAGGGTAGACTTTAAACTTTAAGAATAGTTACGAATTAGAATTTCGAGGACGAAATTATTTTAAGGTGGGTAGATTTGTAGCTCCCCTTCCCGAAAATTTTGAAATATTTTGTTATTATTTATTTTATTTAAATGGTGATTTTTAGTTATATTATATAATATTATTATTGGTTATGTTATTTTCGTTAAATAATTGTTATAGTATATATTTATATAGGTAGGCCCTACCCTAGGAATAAAAGTATTGAGATCTAATTGGGTTTTATGGAGATTGTACATAAGTATATATATATATATATGTGTGTGTGTGTGTGTGTGTGTATATAGATATTGTTTGGTTATATATATATATATATATATATATATATATATATATATATATATATATATATATATATTCACACACATATAACCAAACAATATCTATATACACACACACATATATATATATATATATATATAGATATTGTTTGGTTATATGTGTGTGAATATATATATATATATATATATATATATATATATATATATATATATATATATATATATATATATATATATATATATATATATATGTGGTGTGTGTGTGTGTGTGTGTATATAGATGTTGTTTGGTTATATGTGTGTGAATATATATATATATATATATATATATATATATATATATATATATATATATATATATATATATATATATATATATATATATATATATATATTAGGAATATACATTATATTTAATTATGTATACAATTTAAGCCCACAATGGTTGAGAGCCTAGCCATCTAATCAACTCCAGTATTAACGAGCCTCTTATTGGTGTTTGGAAGTCGAGCTAGAGCTGAGCTCGAGTGTACGGCTCGCGACCTCTTCCCGGGCCAAATCGAGCTGCTACATAGTCAATTTGAGCTCAAGCTCGGCTCAATATTTTCTTTTCATAAACAGAGATGAAAATAAATTATGGCTTGACCCAATATTGGTGTTTGGGAATTGTGTACTAAAGCCTACAATTTATGTCATGACTTCTCATTCGGCTTAATAATTAGTGATATGATGCTGATTAAGTCTCTCATGACTTTTCATCGGCATAATAAATATAATATGTTTACTATTGAATTGAGAAGAAGGTATGTAAGTCCACTTTCCTAATATTTGTATTTATACCATGTATTGTATACCATTGTAATGTATTGTAACCTTAGACTACATCTCATAGGTGTGTTTGGTTAACTAGTCCAAAACAACTTGTTAAAAAAATTTTAAATCCAACCCATACATGTATATTACCAAGTCCCAGCCAGACCCATCTAAGTAGCCCCAACACGAGCTAACTCCCATTCGTTTCTATGTAGCAAGAATACTAAATACATAAACTGTCACGCCCCAGTACCGGAATACTGAGGCGGACTAGGCCAGCTACACCGTATGAGGTATATACACGTCATACGGCGATCGTGGCTGTCAAGAGACTAGGGGGTGCATGCTACAATCAGGTCTCCTATGGTCCCACAGAGCATCTATGTCTCAATCAAAGAAAATAAGAAGCAGTAAATAATGATCATATAAGACAAAGCAGTAAGGCGTCCCCGACGCTTCATGTCACGACCCGCTACCCAAATTGTTGGGCCAGGCCGAGTCATGCCCAGCCTACGTTGAGATAAAACGTAGTAAGCTGTTCTAAAGACAACAGGATAAGACAAAAATGTGCTAACAGTTCTATAAGTGAAGAAGAATCATAAATGCTCCAAACACAAAAGTCGTCGTATAGTAAAATATCCAAGTACAAGTAAACTGAAATGTAAAACTGGATACATGTCCAGTTACAAAATGATATAGTCTAATACATGTCTACTCTCAAAAGTCTAAGTAAACAAAAGACAACTAGGGGAGGTTCTCCGCAGGAACATCCTCGTAAAGCAGAGCCGGGTCCTCGACAGTAATCCCATAATATGTGTCGCAGAGTAACTCCTCCTCAGTAAGGACACCTACAACGTTATCCTGTCAGGACGGGAGCAAGTACTAAATCTAGCAAACTAGCATATGAAACATGGAAATGAACATGAGAGGAATAACTGGAAAGCATGGCATCACTCAATCTATCATGGCAAGGACACATATGTCATAGAGACAGATGTATATGTAATATTTAAAACTGTAGCAAGTACGTGATCGGTCAATAGATGTACAATGTACTGAGGTACAATGTAAATAAAATGTACATACGTACAAGTAAACAAACGATAGATGTACATACGTACAAATACAGCTGGTGCGCCTACGACAAGGTATACATAAAATGTCAACCTTGCTCGGTACGTACGTACGAGTAAGGGGCATGATCACGTACGCTACTAACAGTTTCCCCATAACCCATATTCTAATCATGTGAGAGATACATCAAGACTGTTCTAAGCATGGTAGTAACTGATAGTACAACATGTAAAGATCTAACTTGCTACCCCAAGGATCAGCATTTAACATGGTGGGGTTCGCAGTTCATTTATGTGACAATATGTAAAGTTCGTAGAAAAGCACTTGCCTCTAGCAAAGCAAAACAAAACAAGCTGCGATAACAGTGCTATGGATGTCCAGTAACTCGTCACTGTAGAAGTAAATACAACAACTTAGTTTTACACTAAGCTAAAACACTAGTACACTAATTGGTGAAACACGACTTGTGATTGGGCACCTAGCCAAAATAATAACTTTGGCATAGGAGACCAATGTGGGATGACACACTATGTTAACTAACTTTCTAGGGTCTTTACACTAGTGAGGGATGGGGTTCAACACGACTAAAACATCCAAATAACACAGAGCTACAAGTCGTAATTAAACAACAAATAAATCAAAAGACCATTGTGTTCTAACAATTTTAGAGATAGGCAAAAAGCCTAGTTTTTCTTAAAGTAAAGTATCAAAGTGATCTTTGTTAATCATAGAAATTTATTATAATTTTTCTGGAATTTATTATCCAGTACAAATATTTTATAAAAATCAGTTTTCCTAAGTATACAGAAAATGAGTTTTGGTTTCATATGCCAAACTAGTGGTAAATCAGTAATTTGAATACTACAAAAATTATACTAAATTAGCTAACTTAATATAGTATCTAAAAACTATTTTTCCATAATTATAGCAATACTTCAAGTATTTTTAGAAAATCAAAAACAGCAATGCACACAATAATTAGTTATCTGCGTATTTTGTCCATGTATATAATTTGAACCAAAGTTTAAATACAGGACCCAAGGCCATGAATCAAGTCCAATATGACTTGTACAGGTCTTGAATGTGTGAAAACACATTTGGGCCCAAATACCCATGCTAGGCTTGGACACCAAATGGTTGCAGTAGTTTAAATACAATTTGAAAATAGTCAAACTAATATTATTATTTTAATAAGATAAAGTTTTACATAGTAACTATAAAAGTATGAATATTATCTTATAAAGATAATTTGTACTAAGCTAAGTGAAATACAAAAATAATATATATATAAAATATAGGGATATTTATACATATAGGAAAATGCTCAACTATATTATATATATATATATATATATATATATATATATATATATATATATATATATATATATATATATATATATATATACAAATATATATATATATATATATATATATACAAATATATATATATATATATACATACATATAAGAAAATACTAAACTATATAATATATATATATATATATATATATATATATATATATATATATATATATATACAAAATAATGTACACATATACATATAATAGTATATATATATAATAATATATATATATACACAAGGAAATATATATATATACATAAATATATGTATACATAATACATATATATATATATATACATACATATAAAATAATAAGGTATAAAAGAGGAAGTATATATATAAATATATATATAAAAACAGCAAGTATATATATATAAATATAGTATATATAGTAATACATATATATATATATACACAAATAAATGTATATACATATATATATAAATATATATATACAAAAAGAAAGAAAAAGAAAAGAAAAGAAACTGAAAAAGAAAAGGGAAAGGAATCAGAAAGGCTCGAACCCGAGCCAACAGAACTGGGGGAGGGGGGGGGTTTAGGTTAGGATGGGCTGGCCAGGGGGTCAGCCCATCAGTTGTGTTAGGGAAAGGGTTCTGTTTCTTTTATTTTATTTAGGTTAGATTACACATAAAAAAAAATATAAAAACCATCCTGTGTCCTGACAGTTAAGGACACAGGTATCCTCGTGTCCTAGGCCTGCACGACACGCACGAGTTCAATCTCGCGTGTCCAGTTCCACACCTATGCTCGCCAGGACACGGCGAACAACATACATGCGTACGAGACACGCACGACACAGTATGACACAAATACTCATGTGTCCAGATCTGGGGGGGTTCGACGGTCGTGGACGGCGGAGGAGCGGTCGGGACGGTGGCGGAGCGGTGGCGATCGACGCGTCTCATCGGGGCGCGTCGAATGGTGGTGGTGGTTGGCGGTGAAGGTTGACGGTGGGGCTGGGCAGCGTTCGCCGGAGTAGGGTTAGGGTTTGGGTGTTCATCGGGGAAGAAGGGGGGTTGTTGGTTGCTGTGGGGAGAGTTTAGGGTTAGGGTTTGGGTCTTGGGAGTGAGGGGGGAGCTTTATAGGGGTTTGTGGCGGTGGGGGCAGCCGGGAAAGGCGGGGGGCAGCCGGTCGTGGTCGGTCGGGGCAGTCGTCGGGTCAGCGGGAGTTGGTGAGAGGCAGAGGGGAGAGAGAGAGCTGTCGGGAGGGGGGGTTTGGTTTAGCAGTAGGCCCCCTTAGGAAATAGGATTTGCATAAAGGAATTATCAGTATTTAAAAAGCAAAATAATATTTGCATTTCCTATTTAAAACATTTCCTATTATTACAAACTGATATATAATCAAATCTAAAATTGCAAAACCTATTTAATTAATTTCAAATAATTTGCAAAGTGATATTTTTATATATAAAACTCATTTAAAAATTATAAAAAAATTCCTAAAAATTCCTAATAATTATTTTAAGGCAAAAACTAACATTAAAAATTAATTAGCACTAATAAAACTAAAATTGAAAAACAGGGGCTTACAAGTCTTCCCTCCTTGAAAAATTTCGTCCTCGAAATTCACAAGGATTGAAGACTTACAATATTCTAACATAGCAAGCAATGCAACAAAATGACTAAGGCTGCAATCGAAACTAACCTCTAAGGTATCAAGCGGGAACGGGTGGTTCCCTTGCAGCGGTTGGATCGAACAAGTAAGGGAATCACTCCCTCATGTCCGACTCCCTCTTCCAAGTAGATTCACCTGGGGAGTGACGGCTCCAAGCTACTCGTACTAGGGGTATAACCTTGTTCCTCAGCCTCTTCTCTCTCTTGTCTAATATCTCCACTGGCTGCTCAGAAACTGTAAGGCTCGGTCCGACCTCCAACTCTGAATGATCTAGCACATGACTGGGGTCTGGAACATATCTCCTTAGCTGAGATACGTGAAAGACGTCGTGAACTCCTGCTAGATTGGGTGAAAGTGCAACCCTGTAAGCTACCTCTCCAATCATGCCAAGTACCTCGAACGGCCCGATGTATCTGGGGCTCAGCTTCCCTCCTCGTCCGAATCGGATCGTCCCTCGAGTAGGTGATTTCTTCACTAGCACCATATCACCGTCTGTGAACTCCATCGGCCTGCGACTAGCATCAGCCCAGTGTTTCTGCCTGTCCTGAGCTACTCTGAGCCTGCCTCTGATCATCCCGACTTTCTCTGCTGCATCCGTGATCATGTCTGGCCCAAGCATAACTCTGTCACCGATATCATCCCAAAAGAGCGGTGTCCGGCATCGTCGTCCATATAGCGCCTCGAAAGAAGACATACCAATGCTGGCCTGGTAGCTGTTGTTGTATGAAAACTCTACCAAGTGCAGATGGCTCTCCCATGATCCTCCGAAGTCCAGCACGCAAGTCCTCAGCATATCCTCCAGCGTCTGTATCGTCCTCTCGGACTGCCCATCTGTCTGCGGGTGGTACGCCGTACTGAACTTGAGCCTACTGCCCAACTTCTCCTGCAAGCTCCTCCAGTAGTGGGATGTAAATCTGCTGTCTCTGTCTGACACGATGCTCACCGGCACTCCGTGTAGGCGAACTATCTGCTGCATGTATAGCTCTGCCAACTTCTTGATGGAAAGCCCCACCTTGAAGGGTATAAAGTGCGCACACTTCGTCAGCCTGTCTACGATGACCCAGATGGCATCCTTCCCTCCTTAGGAACGAGGAAGCCCTGAAACGAAGTCCATCGTAATATGTTCCCACTTCCACTCAGGAATGGGTAACGGCTGTAATAAACCAGCTGGCCTCTGGCGCTCCGCCTTGACCTGCTGGCAAACTAGACATCTCGAGATGAAATGTGATACATCCCTCTTCATCCCGTGCCACCAAAGATGTTCCCGCAAGTCACGGTACATCTTGTTAGCACCAGGGTGAATAGAATATCTCGATCGGTGCGCCTCCTGCAAGACTGCCTCTACCAGCTCTCCCTTCGGCACGCACAATCGGCTGCCATGCCTCAGGGATCCATCCTCTGCTATAGTGAAGTCATCCAGCAATCCAGCTAATGCCTGGGGTCGAAGTCTGCGAAGGCTCTCATCTGTAGACTGTGCCTCCCGGATCTGCTCCATCAAACCTGACTGTATGTCAAGCGCCATCATCTGTATCACTGATCCTGGCCGAACTAGCTCGATACCGAGCTTCTCCAGATCCTCCCGTAAATGTCGATCAATCCTCAGGTACCATGCCATCGGATGCCTGCTCAGCGCATCTGCCACCACGTTTGCCTTTCCGGGGTGATACTGTAAATCGATGTCGAAGTCCTTCATCAACTCCAACCATCGTCTCTGCCTCATGTTCAGCTCTTTCTGCGTGAACACATACTTCAAGCTTTTGTGGTCAGTAAAGATTTCCATACGCTCTCCGTATAAGTAATATTTCCATAACTTGAGTGCAAAGATCACCGCAGCTAACTCTAGGTCATGGATAGGATAATTTCTCTCATGAGTCCGTAATTGCCTAGATGCATAAGCAATTACTTTCCCATGCTGCTGTAGGACACATCCTAGCCCCTTCCCAGAAGCATCGCTGTATATGGTGAAACCTCCAGAACCTGAAGGTAAAGTCAGAACTGGAGCGGTCGTCAGCCTCCTCTTCAGCTCCTCAAATACCGCCTGGCAGTCTTCTGACCAGATGTACTCTGCGTCCTTCCGCGTCAGCTTCATCATGGGTTCAGCTATCCTAGCAAAGTCCTGGACGAACTTTCTGTAATAGCCTGCTAAACCCAGAAAGCTCATGATCTCTGAAACTGACGTCGGAGCCTTCCACGTCTCAACTGCAGCAATCTTTCTGGGATCCACCGAGATTCCATCTCCAGTGACTACATGGCCGAGAAACTCCACTCGGTCTGAAAAGAACTCGCACTTCGGCAATTTGGCAAACAATCTCTCCTGCCTCAGAATCCCCAAAACTATCCGTAAGTGCTCTGCATGCTCCTCTGGCGTCTTCGAGTATATCAGGATGTCGTCGATAAACACCACGATGAACTTATCCAGATACTGGTGAAATGTCTTATTCATCAAGTTCATAAAGACAGCTGGCACATTTGTGAGACCAAATGGCATCACCAGAAACTCGTACTGCCCGTACTTCGTGTTGAACGCCGTCTTCTGGATGTCTGCTGGCCTAACCTTCACCTGGTGGTACCCGGATCTCAAGTCTATCCTGAAAAACACCTTCGCCCCGCTCAACTGGTCGAAAAAATCATCTATCCTGGGCAGAGGATATTTGTTCTTGATAGTGATGGCATTCAAGGCCCGATAGTCAATACACAACCGGACTGTACCATCCTTCTTAGGCACAAAGAGCACTGGTGCTCCCCATGGAGAAGCACTGGATCGAATAAAACCCTTTTTCAACAGGTCATCAATCTGCTCTTTCATCTCTATGGCCTCCTTGGGATTCACTCTATAGCAAGCCCGGGATACTGGTGATAAACCCGGCACTAAATCTATAGTGAACTCTACATCTCTGTCAGGCGGAAGTCTTGGAAGATCCTCTGGGAATACATCCATAAACTCCCTAATGATAGGGTGTGGCGGTGCTGCATCCCCGACTGTAGCACAACAGTTCGACTCTAGGCTGATCTCCGGCCCTGTCCTCCTGACACTGAATGGTACTGTGCCCGGGGGACTGAACAAAATACTACCCTCATGGCAATCTATAGATGCATGGGCATAGCTAAGCCAGTCCATCCCGAATATGATATCCGGGGAGTGGCATCACAAAGAATTGCCCCTCGAACTCTCTCCCGGCTATCATAATAGAGCATCTATAGCTAGCTCTAATAGGCACTGGTCCTCCTCCCGTCATTACTCTACTAATCTCCGCAGTAGGTGTAGATACTAAGTGATGTTATTGCATAAACTCTAATGATAGGAAGCTATGAGATGCACCAGAATCAAACAAACATAGAGCTAGAAAAGTATACAAATAAACATGACCTGTAATGACGTCAGCTAAGTAATCTGGCTCCGAAACCTGCTCCGGCTCCGGCTCAAAGGCTAGGCTATAGACCTTCCCCTGAGGTCCCTTCTGCTGCTGCAGATGCTGCCCAAACCTCTGCTGCTGAGTCGGGAGTGGTCCTATAGTCTTCGCTACTGGGCATTCCCGGATCATGTGGGTGGCAGACCCACAAACTAAGCACTGCTTCAACCTCTTCCTGCAGATGGAGTAATCGTGCCCTGGTCTTCCGCAGAAAGAACATATAGCTCCCTTCTGCTGCTGCTGACGGGGTCCCGGGGCTCGAACTGGCGGGGTCTGATGATGTGGTGTAGGGGGACGGTAAGTCTGCTGGGGGTGGCGTCGGTGCTCTCTGCTGGAAAGCCTGACGCTTGGACGGTCCCTCATGATGTACAGAAGCCGACCTCTTGCATGACAGAAGACGCTCCTCAATACTCCGGGCCAACTCTAGGCTCTGGTAGTAGTTAGTCGTACCGTTTGCCACTATAAGAATGCCAATGTCTGGAACTAGACCATGGCAAAACCTACGGGTCATCTCCTCTGGATCAGCAAACAGACTAGGAGCAAAACGGTTCAGGCGACTAAACTCTGTCGCATACTCGTCAACAGAACGGTTCCCCTGCTGGATGTTCTGGAATCGTAGCCCCATGGCTACTCTAGCAGTGGTCGAAAAGAATTTCTTCTTGAACTGGGTCTTGAACTGGTCCCAAGTGGCTCTACCTCTCGCAAACAACGGCTCATTCCTGAACCAGACTCCTGCTAAGTCTATCAGCAGAAATCCTGCTGCCTCGACCTGAAGGTCATCCGGCATCCTAACTCCCAGAAGCTTCCTCTCTACAGAATCTAGCCAGTCATCAGCTACTACTATGCCCTCAGTCCCTGAGAACTCCTTGGGATTCAGACCCATGAAGTCCTTGATCGTCCCCGTTCTCTGCCGTGGCTCTACATGTGGTGGGACCACGGGACGTCCTTCAGAACGCTCCATGCTCTGGCGGAGTAGGGTCGTCTGCTCCTGATGGGTTGTTAGGAACCCCTGGATCAGTGTGAGCAGCTGGGTTCCGTCGAGTGTGACGGAAGCCTGGGTGGGTATAGTGATAGGGGGTGGTGGAAGTATCGGGTCCTGCCGGGCCTGGGATGTGGAAGGTGGTATCTGGGTCTGTGGATCTGTGGAGTGGAGGAATGTGGTAGGTGGAGGTGTATCAGTCAACGGGTTAGCTGACTGGATATGGAGGGCCCCATTCTCGGGGGTAACATACTGGGATGAACGAGTAAGCACCATCTAAATTACACATAAAAAGACTTATAAGGATTTGTTTAAAGCAAGCAATCATATGCAAGAAAATCTAATTATAATAGCAAACATGTGACATATTTCCTATGTTGCAATCCTTAGCATTCCTCTATGTGTTCTAAGCGTCTTTCCTAATGTTGTCTAATTACCTTAAGTTCCTAATTGCAGACATGCTTGGTACAATAACGTAACCAAACAGTTTAGTCAGGACCTGCGTGGGCCACCACTAAAAACATGTCACGACCCGCTACCCAAATTGTTGGGCCAGGCCGAGTCATGCCCAGCCTACGTTGAGATAAAACGTAGTAAGCTGTTCTAAAGACAACAGGATAAGACAAAAATGTGCTAACAGTTCTATAAGTGAAGAAGAATCATAAATGCTCCAAACACAAAAGTCGTCGTATATAGTAAAATGTCCAAGTACAAGTAAACTGAAATGTAAAACTGGATACATGTCCAGTTACAAAATGATATAGTCTAATACATGTCTACTCTCAAAAGTCTAAGTAAACAAAAGACAACTAGGCGAGGTTCCCCGCAGGAACATCCTCGTAAAGCAGAGCCGGATCCTCGGCAGTAATCCCATAATATGTGTCGCAGAGTAACTCCTCCTCAGTAAGGACACCTACAACGTTATCCTGTCAGGACGGGAGCAAGTACTAAATCTAGCAAACTAGCATATGAAACATGGAAATGAACATGAGAGGAATAACTGGAAAGCATGGCATCACTCAATCTATCATGGCAAGGACACATATGTCATAGAGACAGATATATATGTAATGTTTAAAACTGTAGCAAGTACGTGATCGGTCAATATATGTACAATATACTGAGGTACAATGTAAATAAAATGTACATACGTACAAGTAAAACAAACGATAGATGTACATACGTATAAATACAGCTGGTGCGCCTACGACAAGGTATACATAAAATGTCAACCTTGCTCGGTACGTACGTACGAGTAAGGGGCATGATCACGTACGCTACTAACAGTTTTTCCATAACCCATATTCTAATCATGTGAGAGATACATCAAGACTGTTCTAAGCATGGTAGTAACTGATAGTACAACATGTAAAGATCTAACTTGTTACCCCAAGGATCAGCATTTAACATGGTGGGGTTCGCAGTTCATTTATGTGACAATATGTAAAGTTCGTAGAAAAGCACTTGCCTCTAGCAAAGCAAAACAAAACAAGCTGCGATAACAGTGCTATGGATGTCCAGTAACTCGTCACTGTAGAAGTAAATACAACAACTTAGTTTTACACTAAGCTAAAACACTAGTACACTAATTGGTGAAACACGACTTGTGATTGGGCACCTAGCCAAAATAATGACTTTGGCATAGGAGACCAATGTGGGGTGACACACTATGTTAACTAACTTTCTAGGGTCTTTACACTAGTGAGGGATGGGGTTCAACACGACTAAAACATCCAAATAACACAAAGCTACAAGTCGTAATTAAACAACAAATAAATTAAAAGACCATTGTGTTCTAACAATTTTAGAGATAGGCAAAAAGCCTAGTTTTTCTTAAAGTAAAGTATCAAAGTGATCTTTGTTAATCATAGAAATTTATTATAATTTTTCTGGAATTTATTATCCAGTACAAATATTTTATAAAAATCAGTTTTCCTAAGTATACAGAAAATGAGTTTTGGTTTCATATGCCAAACTAGTGGTAAATCAGTAATTTGAATACTACAAAAATTATACTAAATTAGCTAACTTAACATAGTATCAAAAAACTATTTTTCCATAATTATAGCAACACTTCAAGTATTTTTAGAAAATCAAAAACAGCAATGCATACAATAATTAGTTATCTGCGTATTTTGTCCATGTATATAATTTGAACCAAAGTTCAAATACAGGACCCAAGGCCATGAATCAAGTCCAATATAACTTGTACAGGTCTTGAATGTGTGAAAACACATTTGGGCCCAAATACCCATGCTAGGCTTGGACACCAAATGGTTGCAGTAGTTTAAATACAATTTGAAAATAGTCAAAATAATATTATTATTTTAATAAGGTAAAGTTTTACATAGTAACTATAAAAGTATGAATATTATCTTATAAAGATAATTTGTACTAAGCTAAGTGAAATACAAAATAATATATATATATAAAATATAGGGATATTTATACATATAGGAAAATGCTCAACTATATATTATATATATATATATACAAATATATATATATACATACATATAAGAATATACTAAACTATATAATATTTTTTTTTTTTTTTTTTTTTTTTTTTTACTAAACTATAGTTTAATATTATATACTAAACTATATAATATATATATATATATATATATATATATATATATATATATATATATATATATATATATATATACAAAAAAATGTATACGTATAACATATAATTTATATATATATATATATATATATATATATATATATATATATATATATATATATATATACACAAGGAAATATATATATATACATAAATATATGTATACATAATACATATATATATATACATACATATAAAATAATAAGGTATAAAAGAGGAAGTATATATATAAATATATATATAAAAACAGCAAGTATATATATATAAATATAGTATATATAGTAATACATATATATATATACACAAATAAATGTATATATATATATATATATATATATATATATATATATATATATATAAATATATATATACAAAAAGAAAGAAAAAGAAAAGAAAAGAAACTAAAAAGAAAAGGGAAAGGAATCAGAAAGGCTCGAACCCGAGCCAACAGAACCGGGAGGGGGGGGGGGGTTTAGGTTAGGATGGGCTGGCCAGGGGGTCAGCCCATCAGTTGTGTTAGGGAAAGGGTTCTGTTTCTTTTATTTTATTTAGGTTAGATTACACATAAAAAAAATATAAAAACCATCCTGTGTCCTGACAGTTAAGGACACATGTATCCACGTGTCCTAGGCCTGCACGACACGCACGAGTTCAATCTCACGTGTCCACTTCCACACCTAAGCTCGCCAGGACACGACGAAAAACATACATGCGTACGAGACACGCACGACACAGTATGACACAAATACTCACGTGTCCAGATCTGGGGGGGAGTTCGACGGTCGTGGACGGCGGAGGAGCGGTCGGGACGGTGGCAGAGCGGTGGCGATCGACGCGTCTCGTCGGGGCGCATCGAATGGTGGTGGTGGTTGGCGGTGAAGGTTGACGGTGGGGCTGGGCAGCGTTCGTCGGAGTAGGGTTAGGGTTTGGGTGTTCGTCGGGGAAGAAGGGGGGTTGTCGGTTGCTGTGGGGAGAGTTTAGGGTTAGGGTTTGGGTCTTGGGAGTGAGGGGGAGCTTTATAGGGGTTTGTGGCGGTGGGGGCAGCCGGGAAAGGCGGGGTCAGCCGGTCGTGGTCGGTCGGGGCAGTCGTCGGGTCAGCGGGAGTTGGTGAGGGGCAGAGGGGAGAGAGAGAGCTGTCGGGGGGGGGGGGGGGGTTTGGTTTAGCAGTAGGCCCCCTTAGGAAATAGGATTTGCATAAAGAAATTATCAGTATTTAAAATACAAAATAATATTTGCATTTCCTATTTAAAACATTTCCTATTATTACAAACTGATATATAATCAAATCTAAAAATTACAAAACCTATTTAATTAATTTTAAATAATTTGCAAAGTGATATTTTTATATATAAAACTCATTTAAAAATTATAGAAAAATTCCTAAAAAATCCTAATAATTATTTTAAGGCAAAAACTAATATTAAAAATTAATTAGCACTAATAAAACTAAAATTGAAAAACAGGGGCTTACAAGTCTTCCCTCCTTGAAAAATTTCGTCCTCGAAATTCACAAGGATTGAAGACTTACAATATTCTAACATAGCAAGCAATGCAACAAAATGACTAAGGCTGCAATCGAAACTAACCTCTAAGGTATCAAGCGGGAACGGGTGGTTCCCTCGCAGCGGTTGGATCGAACAAGTAAGGGAATCTCTCCCTCATGTCCGACTCCCTCTTCCAAGTAGATTCACCTGGGGAGTGACGACTCCAAGCTACTCGTACTAGGGGTATAACCTTGTTCCTCAGCCTCTTCTCTCTCTTGTCTAATATCTCCACTGGCTGCTCAGAAACTGTAAGGCTCGGTCCGACCTCCAACTCTGAATGATCTAGCACATGACTGGGGTCTGGAACATATCTCCTCAGCTGAGATACGTGAAAGACGTCGTGAACTCCTGCTAGATTGGGTGAAAGTGCAACCCTGTAAGCTACCTCTCCAATCCTGCCAAGTACCTCGAACGACCCGATGTATCTGGGGCTCAGCTTCCCTCCTCGTCCGAACCGGATCGTCCCTCGAGTAGGTGATTTCTTCACTAGCACCATATCACCGTTTGCGAACTCCATCGGCCTGCGACTAGCATCAGCCCAGTGTTTCTGCCTGTCCTGAGCTACTCTGAGCCTGTCTCTGATCATCCCGACTTTCTCTGCTGCATCCGTGATCATCTCTGGCCCAAGCATAACTCTGTCTCCGACATCATCCCAAAAGAGCGGTGTCCGGCATCGTCGTCCATATAGCGCCTCGAAAGGAGACATACCAATGCTGGCCTGGTAGCTGTTGTTGTATGAAAACTCTACCAAGTACAGATGGCTCTCCCATGATCCTCCGAAGTCCAGCACGCAAGTCCTCTGCATATCCTCCAGCGTCTGTATCGTCCTCTCGGACTGCCCATCTGTCTGCGGGTGGTACGCCGTACTGAACTTGAGCCTACTGTCCAACTCCTCCTGCAAGCTCCTCCAGTAGTGGGATGTAAATCTGCTGTCTCTGTCTGACACGATGCTCACCGGCACTCCGTGTAGGCGAACTATCTGCTGCATGTATAGCTCTGCCAACTTCTCGGTGGAAAGCCCCACCTTGAAGGGTATAAAGTGCGCACACTTCGTCAGCCTGTCTACGATGACCCAGATAACATCCTTCCCTCCTTAGGAACGAGGAAGCCCTGAAACGAAGTCCATCGTAATATGTTCCCACTTCCACTCAGGAATGGGTAACGGCTGCAACAAACCAGCTGGCCTCTGGCGCTCCGTCTTGACCTACTGGCAAATTAGGCATCTCGAGATGAAACGTGATACATCCCTCTTCATCCCGTGCCACCAAAGATGTTCCCGCAAGTCACGGTACATCTTGTTAGCACCAGGGTGAATAGAATATCTCGATCGGTGTGCCTCCTGCAAGACTGCCTCTACCAGCTCTCCCTTCGGCACGCACAATCGGCTGCCATGCCTTAGGAATCCATCCTCTGCTATAGTGAAGTCATCCAGCAATCCAGATAATGCCTGGGGTCGAAGTCTGCGAAGGCTCTCATCTGTAGACTGTGCCTCCCGGATCTGCTCCATCAAACCTGACTGTATGTCAAGCGCCATCATCTGTATCACTGATCCTGGCCGAACTAGCTTGATACCGAGCTTCTCCAGATCCTCCCGTAAATGTCGATCAATCCTCAGGTACCATGCCATCGGATGCCTGCTCAGCGCATCCGCCACCACGTTTGCCTTCCCGGGGTGATACTGTAAATCGATGTCGAAGTCCTTCATCAACTCCAACCATCGTCTCTGCCTCATGTTCAGCTCTTTCTGCGTGAACACATACTTCAAGCTTTTGTGGTCAGTAAAGATTTCCACACGCTCTCCGTATAAGTAATGTTTCCATAACTTGAGTGCAAAGATCACCGCAGCTAACTCTAGGTCATGGGTAGGATAATTTCTCTCATGAGTCCGTAATTGCCTAGATGCATAAGCAATTACTTTCCCATGCTGCTGTAGGACACATCCTAGCCCCTTCCCAGAAGCATCGCTGTATATGGTGAAACCTCCAGAACCTGAAGGAAAAGTCAGAACTGGAGCGGTCGTCAGCCTCCTCTTCAGCTCCTCAAATGCCGCCTGGCAGTCCTCTGACCAGATGTACTCTGCGTCCTACCGCATCAGCTTCGTCATGGGTTCAGCTATCCTAGCAAAGTCCTGGACGAACTTTCTGTAATAGCCTGCTAAACCCAGAAAGCTCCTGATCTCTGAAACTGACGTCGGAGCCTTCCACGTCTCAACTGCAGCAATCTTCCTGGGATCCACCGAGATTCCATCTCCAGTGACTACATGGCCGAAAAACTCCACTCGGTCTGAAAAGAACTCGCACTTCGACAATTTGGCAAACAATCTCTCCTGCCTCAGAATCTCCAAAACTATCCGCAAGTGCTCTGCATGCTCCTCTGGCGTCTTCGAGTATATCAGGATGTCGTCGATAAACACCACGACGAACTTATCCAGATACTGGTGAAATGTCTTATTCATCAAGTTCATAAAGACAGCTGGCACATTTGTGAGACCAAATGGCATCACCAGAAACTCGTACTGCCCGTACTTCGTATTGAACGCCGTCTTCTGGATGTCTGCTGGCCTAATGATAGGGTGTGGCGGTGCTGCATCCCCGACTGTAGCACAACAGTTCGGCTCTAGGCTGATCTCCGGCCCTGTCCTCCTAACACTGAATGGTGCTGTGCTTGGGGGACTGAACAAAATACTACCCTCATGGCAATCTATAGATGCATGGGCATAGCTAAGCCAGTCCATCCCCAATATGATATCCGGGGAGTGGCATCACAAAGAATCGCCCCTCGAACTCTCTCTCGGCTATCATAATAGAGCATCTATAGCTAGCTCTAATAGGCACTGGTCCTCCTCCCGTCATTACTCTACTAATCTCCGCAGTAGGTGTAGATACTAAGTGATGTTCTTGCATAAACTCTAATGATAGGAAGCTATGAGATGCACCAGAATCAAACAAACATAGAGCTAGAAAAGTATACAAATAAACATGACCTGTAATGACGTCAGCTAAGTAATCTGGCTCTGAAACCTGCTCCGGCTCCGGCTCAAAGGCTAGGCTATAGACCTTCCCCTGAGGTCCCTTCTGCTGCTGCAGATGCTGCCCAAACCTCTGCTGCTGAGTCGGAAGTGGTCCTCTAGTCTTCGCTACTGGGCATTCCCGGATCATGTGGGTGGCAGACCCACAAACTAAGCACTGCTTCAACCTCTTCCTGCAGATGGAGTAATCGTGCCCTGGTCTTCCGTAGAAAGAATATATAGCTCCCTTCTGCTGCTGCTGACGGGGTCCCGGGGCTCAAACTGGCGGGGTCTGATGATGTGGTGTAGGGGGACGGTAAGTCTGCTGGGGTGGCGTCGGTGCTCTCTGCTGGAAAGCCTGACGCTTGGACGGTCCCTCATGATGTACAGAAGCCGACCTCTTGCATGACAGAAGACGCTCCTCAATACTCTGGGCCAACTCTAGGCTCTGGTAGTAGTCAGTCGTACCGTTTGCCACTATAAGAATGCCAATGTCTGGAACTAGACCATGGCAAAACCTACGGGTCATCTCCTCTGGATCAGCAACCAGACTAGGAGCAAAACGGCTCAGGCGACTAAACTCTGCCGCATACTCGTCAACAGAACGGTTCCCCTGCTGGATGTTCTGGAATCGTAGCCCCATGGCTACTCTAGCAGTGGTCGAGAAGAATTTCTTCTTGAACTGGGTCTTGAACTGGTCCCAAGTGGCTCTACCTCTCGCGAACAACGGCTCATTCCTGAACCAGACTCCTGCTAAGTCTATCAGCAGAAATCCTGCTGCCTCGACCTGAAGGTCATCCGGCATCCTAACTCCCAGAAGCTTCCTCTCTACAGAATCTAGCCAGTCATCAGCTACTACTATGCCCTCAGTCCCTAAGAACTCCTTGGGATTCAGACCCATGAAGTCCTTGATCGTCCCCGTTCTCTGCAGTGGCTCTACATGTGGTGGGACCACGGGACGTCCCTCAGAACGCTCCATTCTCTGGCGGAGTAGGGTCGTCTGCTCCTGATGGGTTGTTAGGAACCCCTGGATCAGTGTGAGCAGCTGGGTCCCGTCAAGTGTGACGGAAGCCTGGGTGGGTATAGTGATAGGGGGTGGTGGAAGTATCGGGTCCTGCCGGGCCTGGGATGTGGAAGGTGGTATCTGGGTCTGTGGATCTGTGGAGTGGAGGAATGTGGTAGGTGGAGGTGTATCAGTCAACGGGTTAGCTGACTGGATATGGAGGGCCCCATTCTCGGGGGTAACATACTGGGATGAACGAGTAAGCACCATCTAAATTACACATAAAAAGACTTATAAGGATTTGTTTAAAGCAAGCAATCATATGCAAGAAAATCTAATTATAATAGAAACATGTGACATATTTTCTATGTTGCAATCCTTAGCATTCCTCTATGTGTTCTAAGCGTCTTTCCTAATGTTGTCTAATTACCTTAAGTTCCTAATTGCAGACATGCTTGGTACAATAACGTAACCAAACAGTTTAGTCAGGACCTGCGTGGGCCACCACTAAAAACATGTCACGATCCGCTACCCAAATTGTTGGGCCAGGCCGAGTCATGCCCAGCCTACGTTGAGATAAAACGTAGTAAGCTGTTCTAAAGACAACAGGATAAGACAAAAATGTGCTAACAGTTCTATAAGTGAAGAAGAATCATAAATGCTCCAAACACAAAAGTCGTCGTATATAGTAAAATGTCCAAGTACAAGTAAACTGAAATATAAAACTGGATACATGTCCAGTTACAAAATGATATAGTCTAATACATGTCTACTCTCAAAAGTCTAAGTAAACAAAAGACAACTAGGCGAGGTTCCCCGCAGGAACATCCTCGTAAAGCAGAGCCGGGTCCTCGGCAGTAATCCCATAATATGTGTCGCAGAGTAACTCCTCCTCAGTAAGGACACCTACAACGTTATCCTGTCAGGACGGGAGCAAGTACTAAATCTAGCAAACTAGCATATGAAACATGGAAATGAACATGAGAGGAATAACTGGAAAGCATGGCATCATTCAATCTATCATGGCAAGGACACATATGTCATAGAGACAGATGTATATGTAATGTTTAAAACTGTAGCAAGTACGTGATCGGTCAATAGATGTATAATGTACTGAGGTACAATGTAAATAAAATGTACATACGTACAAGTAAAACAAACGATAGATGTACATACGTACAAATACAGCTGGTGCGCCTACGACAAGGTATACATAAAATGTCAACCTTGCTCGGTACGTACGTACGAGTAAGGGGCATGATCACGTACGCTACTAATAGTTTCCCCATAACCCATATTCTAATCATATGAGAGATACATCAAGACTGTTCTAAGCATGGTAGTAACTGATAGTACAACATGTAAAGATCTAACTTGCTACCCCAAGGATCAGCATTTAACATGGTGGGGTTCGCAGTTCATTTATGTGACAATATGTAAAGTTCGTAGAAAAGCACTTGTCTCTAGCAAAGCAAAACAAAACAAGCTGCGATAACAGTGCTATGGATGTCCAGTAACTCATCACTGTAGAAGTAAATACAACAACTTAGTTTTACACTAAGCTAAAACACTAGTACACTAATTGGTGAAACACGACTTGTGATTGGGCACCTAGCCAAAATAATGACTTTGGCATAGGAGACCAATGTGGGGTGACACACTATGTTAACTAACTTTCTAGGGTCTTTACACTAGTGAGGGATGGGGTTCAACACGACTAAAACATCCAAATAACACAAAGCTACAAGTCGTAATTAAACAACAAATAAATCAAAAGACCATTGTGTTCTAACAATTTTAGAGATAGGCAAAAGCCTAGTTTTTCTTAAAGTAAAGTATCAAAGTGATCTTTGTTAATCATAGAAATTTATTATAATTTTTCTGGAATTTATTATCCAGTACAAATATTTTATAAAATCAGTTTTTCTAAGTATACAGAAAATGAGTTTTGGTTTCATATGCCAAACTAGTGGTAAATCAGTAATTTGAATACTACAAAAATTATACAAAATTAGCTAACTTAACATAGTATCTAAAAACTATTTTTCCATAATTATAGCAACACTTCAAGTATTTTTAGAAAATCAAAAACAGCAATGCACACAATAATTAGTTATCTGCGTATTTTGTCCATGTATATAATTTGAACCAAAGTTCAAATACAGGACCCAAGGCCATGAATCAAGTCCAATATGACTTGTACAGGTCTTGAATGTGTGAAAACACATTTGGGCCCAAATACCCATGCTAGGCTTGGACACCAAATGGTTGCAGTAGTTTAAATACAATTTAAAAATAGTCAAAATAATATTATTATTTTAATAAGGTAAAGTTTTACATAGTAACTATAAAAGTATGAATATTATCTTATAAAGATAATTTGTACTAAGCTAAGTGAAATACAAAAATAATATATATATAAAATATAGGGATATTTATACATATAGGAAAATGCTCAACAATATATTATATATATATATATATATATATATATATATATATATATATATATATATATATATATTATATATAGTTTAGTATTTTCTTATATGTATGTATATATATATATATATATATATATATATATATATATATATATATATATATATATATATATATATATATATATATATATATACAAATATATATATATATACATACATATAAGAAAATACTAAACTATATATAATATATATATATATAAATATATATATATATATATATATTATATAGATATATATATATATATATATATATATATATATATATATATATATTATATATATAGTTTAGTATTTTCTTATATGTATGTATATATATATATTATATATAGCTATATATATATATATATATATACAAAAAAAAATATATATATATACAAATATATATATACATACATATAAGAAAATACTAAACTATATATATATATATATATATATATTTATATATATATATATATATATATATATATATATATAATATATATATATATATATATATATACAAAATAATGTATACATATACATATAATAGTATATATATATAATATATATATATATATATACACAAGGAAATATATATATATATATATATATATACATAAATATATGTATACATAATACATATATATATATATGTATACATAATACATATATATATATGTATACATAATACATATATATATATATACATACATATAAAATAATAAGGTATAAAAGAGGAAGTATATATATAAATATATATATATATATAAAAACAGCAAGTATATATATATAAATATAGTATATATAGTAATACATATATATATATACACAAATAAATGTATATACATATATATATAAATATATATATACAAAAAGAAAGAAAAAGAAAAGAAAAGAAACTGAAAAAGAAAAGGGAAAGGAATCAGAAAGGCTCGAACCCGAGCCAACTGAATCGGGGGGGGGGGGGGGGGGGGGGGGGGGGGGGGGGGGGGGGGGGTTTAGGTTAGGATGGGCTGGCCAGGGGGTCAGCCCATCAGTTGTGTTAGGGAAAGGGTTCTGTTTCTTTTATTTTATTTAGGTTAGATTACACATAAAAAAAATATAAAAACCATCCTGTGTCCTGACAGTTAAGGACACAGGTATCCTCGTGTCCTAGGCCTGCACGACACGCACGAGTTCAATCTCGCGTGTCCAGTTCCACACCTATGCTCGCCAGGACACGACGAACAACATACATGCGTACGAGACACGCACGACACAGTATGACACAAATACTCACGTGTCCAGATCTGGGGGGGGTTCGACGGTCGTGGACGGCGGAGGAGCGGTCGGGACGGTGGCGGAGCGGTGGCGATCGACGCGTCTCGTCGGGGCGCGTCGAATGGTGGTGGTGGTTGGCGGTGAAGGTTGACGGTGGGGCTGGGCAGCGTTCGCCGGAGTAGGGTTAGGGTTGGGTGTTCGTCGGGGAAGAAGGGGGGTTGTCGGTTGCTGTGGGGAGAGTTTAGGGTTAGGGTTTGGGTCTTGGGAGTGAGGGGGAGCTTTATAGGGGTTTGTGGCGGTGGGGACAGCCGGAAAAGGCGGGGTCAGCCGGTCGTGGTCGGTCGGGGCAGTCGTCGGGTCAGCGGGAGTTGGTGAGAGGCAAAGGGGAGAGAGAGAGCTGTCGGGGGGGGGGTTTGGTTTAGCAGTAGGCCCCCTTAGGAAATAGGATTTGCATAAAGGAATTATCAGTATTTAAAATGCAAAATAATATTTGCATTTCCTATTTAAAACATTTTCTATTATTACAAACTGATATATAATCAAATCTAAAAATTGCAAAACCTATTTAATTAATTTCAAATAATTTGCAAAGTGATATTTTTATATATAAAACTCATTTAAAAATTATAGAAAAATTTCTAAAAAATCCTAATAATTATTTTAAGGCAAAAACTAACATTAAAAATTAATTAGCACTAATAAAACTAAAATTGAAAAACAGGGGCTTACACTTCATCAAAATGATTCATGAGCCTAGCTTTTAAGAAAAAGATGAGCTAGTACCGAGAATCAATAGTACATAACCGTAGTCAGCTGCAGTCTGATTTAATTACAATTATGTAAAAGAAAACTAATGTCCAGAACTGCCGGCTAAACAGGTGCCGGTGGCTAAACGCCAAGTACAAAATAGAAGATATCAGAGCAGTGAAGAAGAAACCCACTCATGGTCCCTGGCACCCATACTCCTGGTGTGCACCATTGTTCGGGTAGAAGGCTGGATCCTCTGGAGCTGCTACGAGACCTGGCCAAACAAAACCAGCGGGATCAGCCCCGAATAGCAAGTACCACAAGGGAGCACAAAAGAGTGAGATAAATCCAATGAGTTAAATAAGACCTGATTCACGAGCTATAGGCTTATACCATATCATCGAGACAATACGACACCCTTACAACCAAACAAGGACAAACGGTGCCAATATCGTGCCGGGATAAGATATATCCTATAACCATGGGCAGGTAAAAGGGCTTCTGATTCGCGACTTCGGTCCATAGCCTATCGCAGCACAATAGCCCAACCCAACAACCAAACAAGGACATGGGTTGGACCATGCACCATGATAGTCCATGTTCCTCAGTTGCTAACAGAAGAAAACATATCACAAATAAGTCAGCTTACAAGCGGCCAATCAATCCTACGGCTTTCTATGATTTGTCTGGATTATACCAGTAATACAATATATATATATAGGAATCCTCAGATCGTATCGCATTCCAGCAGGGCTAGCCAAACCATTATATATAAGCAAGCACGAAATGCACCGGTCCCTCGAAAGGCCACCGCGCTAGAATAAGCAGTAACGGTTCCAGCTCTCCTATAGGAAGAGCTGGCTCGGCAGTCACAAATCAGATACTGCACTCCACTAGTGCGGATGACTATACAGTATCTGAGGCGGCCAACCCGACGCACCAAGACGGGACCCAGGGCGGCTGGTGACGTACGATCTCGAGATTATGTTCCCTCCCAATGCTTTTACCAATTTAAGTTGCTTAGATTAACCCTATCTCGATATTGGAATTATATGTCGTGGTCACATGGTCATCCTCCTATATGTCGTACCATTGTACGTGTACCCTAAGTATGAATCCACATCGGCTCAATCTAGATCCATGCTTAGTGTAATGCTTCAAACAACAAACAACATACCACGATACTATTACTGACCAATTACCATGACTGTGCTGGAAGGTACACATGTATTGACATATAACACGAATGATCACTTAGCATGTAGAGTCACACCTCAGTGCACTCACCTCAGTGCACTCATTAAATGGCACCGCAGTGCATACTAATATTGTATCTCAATACACACTTAGAATATGTACCAGCACGTATACAGGTAATCAGGTCAGGAACATGGTCAAGTCAGGAAGTCGCGTGGACCCCTCGTGACATAAAAGTCACATGTAAATTCTGGTTAAAGTGAGACATGAAGGTCCTTGAAGCCAAGACAAAGATCTACAACTTTCATGTTGGAAGTTTGGAGAAATTCTGGCCACAAATCAGTCAAAAAGAGCATCAAACAATCAAAATCAGCCTTATGCGGCTCAAAATTTCTTATGCGGCTCAAAAATGCTCATGCGGCCAAAAATGGTCATACGGGCAGAAATTCTTATGCGGCTCAAAAATGCTCATGTGGCCAGAAATGGTCATGCGGCCAGAAATGTTCATGCGGCCAGAAATTGTCATGCGACCAGAAATTCTTATGCGGCTCAAAAATGCTCATGCGGCCAGAAATTCTTATGCGGCTCAAAAATGCTCATGCGGCCAGAAATGGTCATGCGGCCAGAAATGGTCATACGGCCAGAAATTCTTATGCGGCTCAAAAATGCTCATGCGGCCAGAAATTTTTATGCGGCCAGACACTATTCATCGTCCCTGCCAGAATCAGGACAGATGAACATAGAAGTTTGACCAAAATTGTTTTGGCCATAACTTGTAGGTCCTAAAAAATCAAGTGGCACACATCAACAAAGTCAGAAAATCAAGAAATATAACTTTCAGATGATTTGTGCAGACAACAGATTGCGCACCATTCAGATTGTGCAGGATCAATTGTGCACACTCTCAACTGCGCAAGCTAACGTGGCAAAAGTCATCATTATCTGACACAATCAAATCTTCTGAAAACTGACAGCACGGAGATCGAGGCGGTCGTTCGTTTAATCGTGCAGCACGGCGCTCGAGGACATCTGGCAGCACAATCCAGGTTGGCGCAATCTATTTCCTGTGCAAATCAAGTTGGCGCAATCCAAAGTCTGCGCAGTTCAATGTGCGCATTCTACCAGTACAAATGATAAAGTACATGTGGTATTCATGCCATCAATTGCTCATTTCGTGGCAACTTCCTATGCATGATCATGCACATTTCAATCAAATAATACCATGTGTCCAAGACAGTTAACCCATGATCCAGCAACTGCCTGCGCAGTCTATTGCTGCGCAAACCAATTGCTGTGCAATCCATCATGCGCAGTCCAGAATAACTAAAAGTTAGTTATTTCTCAGAACTCTATAAATAGAGTTTCAAGTCTCCATTCAAGGGGATCAAAAATCAATAATCAGAGATCAGAGAGTTCAGGAGTTCTTGCCCAAGTGCTGCTGCATTCTACCGAGGCTTTTGCCTTCAACTTCAGAGGCTTTTTTGCCTTCAATTCCAGAGTTGTTTTCAACTTCAGAGGCTTCGTCTTCAGAGTTCACATCGTCCAAGGGATAAAGCAATCGTCATCTAGATTGAATTCCTAAAGTTGTACCATTCCCAGAATTCAAATTGTAATTTTTACAAAGTTTATATCAATAAAGTTTTTCAACTTTTGTTTTTGCAAACAAAATGGCAACTCTGCTGGGGACGACTTTTTCCTCCGATGAGGAAGTGACAACTCAATGTGACGTAGCGTCTATCGGAAAGACGCAAAAGACACTGGTTGTGAAGATCAACCAGACAGCCTACGAATCTATGATCAATTCCAAGACCACTCCTCGTACTGCAACCACTGCTGCCACAAGCAAAGTGCGTCCAGTGTGGGTCCCAAAGACTGCTGCACATTCTGTCAATATAGCAAGCAAGCCTTCTGCACAATCTGCCGGTAAGTCTGCTGCGCAGTCCAAAGCTTCTGTCACCAAGCCTAGTGCACAATCTGTCTCTGCCACTACTGCGCAATCTGCCATTGCCACTACACAAAAGACTTCATATGCGGCTATGGCTAAGTATAAAACTCCTATGCCTCTGGCGCAATTGGCTGCTAAACTTCCTGCGCAAACCAATATTCCAGCAACTAGAGAGCAACCTAAGCACTCTGTGGCAAGAACTCCTGATGCGCAAACTACAATTTCTGTGGCCGGAACCAATGTACCATCAACTCATGCGCAAAGCATTCCTGCGCAATCCAAGAGTGACAGCCTTTTGGCTAAACTCTCTTCTTCTCACAACAAATGAAGAGATTCTGCTCCTCTTCCCAAACACACTATTGCTCCTGCACAATCCACTGGGGGTAGTCCTTTGGCTATTCCTCTTTCTTTTCAAAACAAAGGGAAAGGCCCATTGGTCTTTTCTCAAACTTTCTTGTCTCATGACTTGGAAGACAACAGAGGGAAACGCTTTTTAGCTAACCCTTCGTCACAAAACAAAAGAAAAGGCCCTTTGGTCTTTTCTCAATCTTCTTCAGTCTTTACTGAAGAAGATCCATCTGAATGTGCCTTGGCACCAATCAGTACTAGAATTCTTTCAAACAAGGATTCTTCTTTCCTTTATAACAAAAGAACTTGTACTGATCAAAAAGGTATTTTGCCTACTCCGGTAGCAGAACTCCAGGACCTCCCGACTCTCAAGATTTCACGTTCCAGATAAGGAAAATTGTTAGTGTCTCAGACAGAAACCCCTGGGGGTGAATTTGCTGATCTCAGAACTTATCTCAATAGGCCCACTTCGGTAAAACGCAAACAGCCAATGCCGAAGATCAAACATCATCAAAAACAATTCTCTAGGGTCAAAAATCCTGACACTTATGCCAATAAAGTGAGCACTTCCTTGTATACTCAAGGGACTAAATATTTGAAGAATCGGAATCATGTTCCGAATGTCATCCAAGAACAGATCCCTCAGAGTTTTCCTCGTCCTGTTGTTGTTCCTGGTCTTCGAGAACATCTTAGACAAAAATGGGACAATGTCTCAACATCTCCATCTCAACCATCTGATCATCATTGCAATCACAAAATCATCATCCAATGTTGTTGTCAAACAACAAAACGATCTGTCTTCGATCGTCTGACTTTTGCTAAATCTGAACCTATGTCAGAGGAAGATGAAGTCTTATATGTTTCTGTTAACATGACTTCCCGAGATACTGGGAGTAGAAGATGCTCTAAACATGGTAGGCTTTGCAAGCCAAGCCAGCGGTATTTAGAATTACTCCAAGAATCTTCCGAAGGGGTGTTTCAACATACCCGTTCTCGAAGCCGAGATACAATTAGTCAAAGGAATCTTCCTCAAAACCCTTCAGGTTATTCTTCTTCAGACTATGATGCATATAGCGAAAGCTCTGAACAGACAGTATCTTCTACTGTACCAAGAGAAGTGACAGCTTATGTTGTCACTGATGATCCAGATGCTTTAACTTCTACAAATCAAGAACAGCGAATCACTGCACTTGAAGACAAGCTAAAAACCATGGCTGAAATGGTTGCTAATATGCATTCTATCATTGTGGCACAACATGCTACACCACCTACCGTACTACCTGCAAATCCTGAAATCATAGCATCATCGGTGCCTGTCAATGCTGGATTGGGGGTAGCACCTACTCAAATACCTCCTGTACAAGTTCAAACTACACCAAGTCAATCAGGAGCTGGGGGTAGTGCTTATAATGCTGTTCCTCCTCCTACTACTCTAACTCAATCTGCTCCTTCTTCATCATCTGAAGATGCCAATGAAGCTGTCAAACTCTTGCGAACCCAGTTCGAAGCCTTTAAAGAGAAAGACAACTTGCAAAGATTGGGAATCAAGCAGCCCTATCCAGTTGAATGGAAGGAAGTCCCGTTCCCACCGAAATACAAAATCTCAACAATCTCTTTGTTCGATGGCAGTACTTCCCCTAGTCAATTCATCAATCATTTTAAGGTAATGACCGTTCAACTTCAGCCAATTGACGCTCTTCTTACCAGAGTGTTCGTCGGTTGTTTAGCTGGCATAGCATATGACTGGTATAGAAGTTTGCCCGATGGTTGGATCACTTCCTTTTCAGGTCTCAAACAAATCTTCCTGGAACGGTTCTATGAAGGATTCAACGACATGACTATGTCGGCTCTCAACAAAATCAAACAGAAACACAATGAAACTGCAGAGAGTTTCATCGAACGGTTCCACCGTAAAGCCTTGAAGATGCCTCCCGGGACTCCAGCTGCTGTCACTATTGATACTTGTAAGGCAAATATTTTGCCTATCATCAGTATGTGGACAGGATCTACCCAGTTCCAAGATTGGCCCTCATTCATTGTCAACGCTAAAGCTGCTGAAGTGAGTGCCGAGAAGTTCAAACAATTGGGGGTACAGATGTCTAACCCCGATCGAGATGAACATCAGACGTCAGGTGGTGGCAATCGCCAGAACAATCGTAAAGCAAAAGAGACTTTGAATATTAATTTGAACAAGAATAAAGAATCTTTTACTGTCAATGTGGCTCCGCCTACTTCCACTCCTACTCCTTCTGCACCTCCACCAAGGGAACCTCGTCCGAAAGTAGAATATTCTTTCGATAAGAATGATACCGCAAGCATCTTTGAATGTTTACTCAAAAGCAATAAAATTCAGCTCCCAGACCCAAAGAAACCTGATGAAGTCGGTAAGACAGATCATCCTAAATATTGTGTTTACCACAGTTTCATTGGACATCCTACTCGAGTATCCTACGTGCTCAAGGGCAAAATTCAAGAGCTTGTCAATGCTGGTGTAGTCACTCTACAACAAGATGAGAAGACTGTTACTGCGAACATGGTTTCAGTTCAGTTTGGTGATTTTCCTCCACAGATGATACAGTACGGTGTCATTCCAATTCCCAAAGCTACTCTTAAGATTGAGAATCTCCCACTTCCACCAAATAAAGGTCTTGTTCCCTTGTCTCTTGACAACGGTAAAATTATGTGGATCCATCCCGATCTTGCTCCGGAATTCGAACTGCCCTCTTCTTCCAAGAAGAAAGTTTGTTCTAAAGGCAAAACAAAAATTTGCAATATGGTGTCTTTTGATCCCATAGTTGACGAAGAAATTCTGTTAGGCACCAGATCAGGGAAAGCCTATTTGAAAGATCATTCTGAAGGTCAAGAGGATCATGTTTCTTCTTCTGAACCTGTCCCAGCACAACCTGCTTCCACTGAAGAGATCCCTTCTACATCTTCACCAGTTGTAGTACCTATTCCTTCCAAGCCAATGACGGCTGACAAAGGTAAGCAATAAGTCCGCTTTGACAAACCTCTGAAGAAATCATCTCATACAGGACTTGAAAAGTCATACAACTTTGATATATTGGCTCAATTAGCCAATACACCGGCTAGGCTATCAATTTTCGAGCTCTTGCGCCTTTCTAAAGAGACTCGAGAAACTTTAAGTGAAGCTCTGATGCAGGCTGAAACTTGCTTAACTCTTCTCAAAAAGCCAGAATCAGAACCAGTCTCTTGCCGTCACTGTCATAGTGTCTTAGAGTTGATTCCAAACATCACTTTCACTCAGGATGATATGCTACTGGAAGATAATAGACATGATCGTCCTCTTTACTATACAGGATATGTTGATTCGATGAAGGTCGATCGTATCCTGATAGATCCAGGGTCTGCACTTAGCATCATGCCAAAGACAATGCTAGATGCGTTGAAGATACCAGTGCATAGTCTTTCGAGCACAATCACCACTATCTTGGGATTCAACCAAGGAAGGAGTGAACCTTTGGGCAAGATCCGCCTAAAACTCCAAATAGGCAATCTTCGCACAAAAGTGACCTTTTATATCATTGACAATCATGGTTGTTCTTATAACGCTCTTCTGGGAAGACCTTTCCTCCATGAAGATAACATCGTTCCATCAACTCTGCATCAATGCTTCAAATATGTTGATGACAAAGGACAAGTCCACAAAAAAGTTACAGACCTTTATCCTTTCAAGGGTGTCGAAGCATACTGCAATGACGCTCGTATGTACAAGAAGGAATTTATGAAAGTGGTATTGGCCATGGATACTGAAGAAGATCAAGAAACACTGCCCAAGGATACTCTCATTATACCTGTTAAAGGGCGTGTTTCCCATCCTCAATCTTCTAAACCACTGGCTATTCACTTGCCAGTTCAGAGTCAATCTACTGATGACGATCAAGATAAAAGGAAGCTCACCTCTTCTGAGCCACTTGTTATTGACTTACGTCGTAACAAGGACAAAAAGCAGCTCACTTCTTCTGAGCCACTTGTTGTTGATTTAACTCACAACAAAGAAAAAAGGGAGCTCACCTCTTCTGAGCCACTTGTCATCGACCTTCGTCGTAATAAGTCTCTTCCACGTTCTTCTTCTCCTCCTCTTGTAATTAATCTGACCAAGCCTGCTAAGGCTAAAGGTCCTGTTGTAAATACAGATGTACATATCAATGAAAAAGCATCTACTTTCTAGTATACTGATGTTATTTATCATACTAAATGCTATTTGGATATGTTAGATAGCTTCAAATCATTTACAATGGGAGTGGTGCAATCTCTTCAAACAGAAGTTTCATGTGAACACCCAAAAGATTCATATCGTATTGTTCCTGCTCGCAAAAAAGGTGAACGTCCAATACTTTTTAGTAAAAGACCGGAACAAAAATTTAGCTACACGGATGATAGCAAAGTTAACGACACGGGACATCTTCAATTCCGTCGTTATAGTCAACAATCAAAAGACATCGTCCGAAAGATGGGTTACGACTTTAAAAGCGGCCTCAATTATGGTAAAGGAAGACAGACTCCTCTCCGTACCGCTGTTCCACAAGGAAAGTCAGAAATGTATTACAGCAGGACCAAAAGAGGTCTCGGATATGCTTCTTCTCCAATGTTATCCCCAGTAGTTTCTGATTCTGATAGTGAAGGACGTTCTAATTCTTCCGATTCCAGATCATGGGATTCTGACACTAGCATTGGTGAAGTCCATCGTGTAATTGTATCTTCTAATATGGTTTTCGTTGAGCTTCCGGAAGGATATGATGAGGATATTGAGAAAGTTCTAAAACTGATCCTTGGGATCAACAGATGGATAATCAATGGGTACTCCGATTTGAACAAAGAGAACCTCCTACTGAAGATCAACTAATTCAAGTTGATGTAGGAGAAAGCGAGTCCCCTCGTCCAATCTTTATTAGCAAGAATCTTCCGGAAGCAGATAAGCAAGAGTTGATTCTTCTTATTAAAGAATTCATTGACATCTTTGCTTGGAGTTACGAAGATATGCCAGGTTTAGATCCCAAAATTGCTACTCACAAACTGAACATTCTTCCCAATGCTAAACCAGTCAAACAACAGCAACGGCAATTCAAGCCTGAAATGATGGATGCAATTGATGATAAAGTCAAGAAGCTTATAGCTTATGGCTTTATTCAAGAAGAACAACATCCTGATTGGGTAGCCAACGTTGTTCCAGTCTTGAAGAAAACTGGCAAAGTTCGAGTCTACATCGACTTCCGAGATCTTAATGAAGCATATCCGAAAGATGAATTTCCTCTCCCTATCACGGACGTTATGATTGACAATACCTGTGGGTTCGAGTGAATATCTTTTATGGATGGGTTCTCTGGATACAATCAGATCAAGATGAATCCCGAAGATGAAAAACATACATCTTTCCATACTCCTCGGGGAGTCTATTGCTACACAGTGATGCCATTTGGTCTCAAGAACGCTGGTGCAACTTACCAACGGGCTATGAGTACCATTTTCAGAGAACATCTTCGCAAAACAGTCGAATGTTATGTTGATGATATAGCTGTTAAAAGTCGTCTAAAAGAAGATTATATCCAAGATTTGAGAACAATCTTCAATCTCATGCGTCAACATCAGCTCAAGATAAATCCCACCAAGTCATTCTTGGGTGTCTCTAGTGGTAAGTTTATCGGCTTCGTTATTACCTCTAAGGGTATACACGTGGATCCCGAGAAGATCAAAGCCATTCAAGAGATGCGTCCTCCATGCAACCTAAAAGAGCTACGAGGACTTCAAGGCCGACTTGCGTACATCAGGCGATTCATTTCGAACTTGTCTGGACACTGCAGACCATTCACTTAGCTAATGAAGAAGGGTGTATCTTTTATTTGGACTGAAGAATGTCAACAAGCATTCGACGACATCAAACGATATCTTATGAACCCACCAGTATTGGTGTCACCAATCTCAGGCATTCCGTTCTTAATGTATGTCCGTGCTATGGATCATTCGTTGGGTGCTTTACCTCGCCCAAAAGAACAAAGAAGGTCACGAACAGGCCATCTACTATCTCAGTCGTACTATGATTGGTGCTGAACACCGTTATAGTCCGGTTGAAAAAGAATGTCTAGCCCTTATGTTCGCTATTCAAAAAACAAGACATTACATCATTGGTCAAACCATTCATGTCATATCCCGAGTTAATCCTCTTCGGGTATTAATGAAGAAGCCTAGCACACTCAACTCTCGGCTTGCTACATGGGCCATCCTTCTAGCCCAATATGACATGGTGTATGTTCCTCAAAAATCTGTTAAAGGTCAAGCACTGGCAAATTTCTTGGCAGCTCATCCTGTACCAGAAACATCCAAACTCTATGACGAAATTCCAGACGAGACTTTGGAAGTCAACTTGATCTCTGAAGAATTTCCAACCTGGCGTCTATTCTTTGATGGAGCATCCAGAATCGGACCCAATGGTGCTATTGTAGCAGGAGTTGGAGTTGTTCTCGTTTCTCCAGACGGATCAACTATCCAAAGAACTTACTCTCTAGATGAATCATGTTCCAATAATGTAGCAGAGTACAATGCTTTACTTATTGGTCTTCAATTAGCCAAGCAATTGAACATTGAATATCTGAAAGTTTACGGTAACTCTAAACTGGTTGTCAATCAGGTTAGAGGAACTTATGAAGTCCGTCATCAAGATCTGGTGCCTTATTTTGAAGCAGCAATCAATATGGCTATATCATTCAAAGCTTTCTTTATTGAATATGTACGTCGAGCTTGCAATACTGAAGCGGATGTCTTAGCCAATCTTGCAGCAGTCTTAGCTGTCTCCATCCGAAGACAACAAGTGGTGGTTATTTCTAATCGAGAATTATTTTGTGTTGAAAAACAATCGTAACATTGAGTTCAGTAATTTTGCTGAAATTAATGTTATCAATGAAGATTGGAGAACTCCTTTCATCGACTTCGTGGTTCATGACATACTCCCCGAAGATCCTAAGGAGGCTACAAGTATTCGACGATGATCTCTACGATTCTACTACAACCAAACCACTAAGACTCTCTATCGGCAGACTTACAACGGTCTTCTTCTACGCTGTCTAGCTGGTGATGAAGCAAAACAGGTATTACGTGAAGCTCATGATGGTGTCTGTGGAGCACATCAGCCCGGTCCTAAACTACAGGATCGCATCCGAAGAATGGGTTACTACTGGCCCTCTATGGTATCAGATGCCATCGAATATGCAAGGAAATGTTGAGCCTGTCAAATCTATGCAGACTTTATTCATCAACCTTCAGAATTTCTACATCCGACAGTCGCTTCTTGGCCTTTCGAAGCTTGGGGCATGGATGTCATAGGTCCTATTAATCCTCCTTCTTCTAGAGGACATCGGTTCATTCTAGCAATAACAGACTACTTCTCTAAGTGGGCTGAAGCTATACCCTTGGCTGAGGTCAAGACCAGTAGTGTCATCAACTTCGTCAAACACCATGTCATTTATCGATTTGGTGTCCCTCGATGAATTATTCATGACAATGGACCACAATTCATCAGCCAAAAATTTACCAGATTCTGTGATGATCATCGAATTGACAACGTTGCTTCGACTGCCTACAATCCTACTGCTAATAGTTTAGCCGAAGCCTTCAACAAAACTATTATCAAACTTCTCAAGAAGTTTGTATCTACTAACAAACGGAATTGGAGTGAAAAGCTTGACGAATGTCTATGGGCCTACCGAACTACGGTCCGCAATCCTACGGGTTTTACACCTTTCTCTTTGGTATATGGCTGTGAAGCTGTTCTTCCTCTGGAACTTCAAATTCCTTCTTTAAGGATTGTCATTGCTAACGAGCTCACTACAGAGAATAATGACCTTCTTCGACTTCAAGAATTGGAGGCACTCGTCGAAAAGCGATTAATGGCTCAACAACATATTGAGTTATATCAAGCTCGTATTTCTAAGACTTTTAAACCGAAAAGTTAAGGTCAGAGCCTTTCAGCAAGGAGAACTTGTTTTAACAGTCAGACGTCCTATGACTATGACTCATATGAGCAAAGGCAAGTTCGACGCAAAGTGGAAGGTCCATACATTGTGAGCAAAGTCTTCTCAAATGGAGCTTATCAACTCTCAGAACTGGATGGACGAATTACAATGATGCCTATCAATGGCAAATTCCTTAAAAAGTACTATGTATAAATGTAAATACTTGTAAATCATCAAGACAAGTTTATGTTTATAAATAAAATTTTATTTAATCATGAATGATAGTACATGATATTAAGGAAGATCACTATCATCCTTCTCTACCTTTGGATGCGGACCACTACCGTCAAAAACACAGTCAGCAAAAGAACCGAGAACCTCTTTGCTGGAACCCACGAGGAACTTGCAGACAGCCATCCTCATGGCTTCTTCTTCTTCAGTCTTTCCTGGTTCAAACAGAAAGTCCAGGATGTCTCTCGGTGGCTTGGGTGCAGACGAACCTTCACCTGCTTCTGCTTCCTTTGGCTGATTTGGATCGACAGGACGTTCTTTAACGTCTTTTTCAACCTTCGGGGCGAGCTCAGTCTTCTTGAGTGCATCTTCAGACGACATTTTTATGTTGGAAAGTGAAAGTGCTCATTCCTGTCAGATGTCTGTCTTATTTATAGGCAGAGATTTCTCAAAACAACGAAGCGACACATTCATCCGATGGTTCATTCATTCACATTCATCCAACGGTTCGCCCGTTCATTTATCATCACCTGACGGTTCATCCGTTCATTTAATTCCTTTGACGGTTCATCCATTCATTTAATTCCCTTGACGGTTCGTCCGTTCATCACATTCATCCGACGGTTCGCCCGTTCATTCATTATCATTTGACGGTTCATCCGTTCATTATTTTGACGGTTTGTCCGTTCGTTCCATCATTTGACGGTTTTCCCGTTCATTTCACATCCATATCAACAACTTATCGTTTTGATTAAGTTGTCAATTAAAATAATAATGTTCAGTATATTCTGCCATGTCCATATTACCTATGAGCAGATATAATGAATATAATTATTTTCTACAAAATTATCAAAAAATATATCATGTCTTGTACTTCTGAATATATTTTCTGTCTCTATTATTTATATCTGAACAAGATATGCAACAAATAATGGAGCTACAGCAAAAATGTCTTTTATTGATTGAAATATAAGACATTATAAAAAAACACACATACTTCAAAAGACAAAAGATACAAAAAGTTCTATTAAGAGGGAGGAATGATCAAATTGTCAATCTGCTTGCTTCAGAGTCTGCAACTCTTCTTCATGAGTGGATGTCACCCTCCTTCTAGCCTCTTCCATCCTGGTTTCTTCATTAAAAACGGGCATGTTTACAGTCCGTCGGGTAATCTCTGCACCATGAGTTGCATCATACTCAGCCTTCTCCTGAATCAAGGCATTGAATTGTTCAATCACAAGTTGATGATTAGCAGTTTCTTCTTCTAATTCTTGCTGGAGACAAACAATTTCTGCTCTCAGTTCAGCAGTTCTCTGTCCTTTTCTTTCAGCCATCAAAGTTACTGATTCTAGCTTGGAATTGTATTCAGCAGACTTTGTGGAATAAGCCTCCAAAAGATTTTGAAGATTCATCCTTTCTATATCAACTGCTTGGGCCATTTTCTCGAACTCAGCTTGCACTAGAGATTCTATTTCCTTCTTTTTGAGCTCCTTATATTTCTTTATGGAGACTTCTAATTCATTCAATATGTGGTCAAGAAGAGTGACCTGAGCTTCGTCTCCTTGCTCCCTTATAGCCCTTACTAAAAGAGAAGTTGGGTTTCTAACCATAAAGAAATCAGCTCCCTCTTTGTCTATCATCTTATGAACTAGAGGTCTCAGCGATTCAAAGAAGCATCTGGTGAATGATTGAACAACTTGTTGATTAATTGCCAGAGTCCCAGGAGTCGCAGCTACTCCTGTTGAAGACGAGGCAGCAGGATGCTCAATCCTTTGTGTCTGGATGGCAGGCTCTTTAAACAAAGTTGCCAGAGTGGAGCTATTCGCCCCTCCTGTTTGTTCCTCTGCAAAAGTAAAATTGTTATTTTGCTAGTCGTTTGCTAAATAACCAAAAAGATCAAATGAAGACAGTCTTACCTTGGTTCGATCCAGCAATGAGCTTATCCCCTGCAGGAGTAGACTCTGGCAGAGCAGAAGTAACTTCGGCTATAACAGCTTGGCTACTACCCGCTTCAGAACCACAAGACAAATGATGACTACTACTAACAACCACCGTCGTTATGGGCACTATGTCCGTGCACGTCGGAGGTGCTGGAGGAGTCTCATGATCTACATGAAATACAAATAAAGACATTAGCTATTAATTCATTCAAGAGGAGATTGCTAATTTTATTTTATACCTTGAGGATCATTGGCGGGAGTTTCTTCCAGGGCTTCTTCATTTATTGCTTTTTCGAGAACCTCAACATCCTTTTCAGGATCTAAGGTCTCAGCAGCATTCTTTGGGATTTTAATATCCTCATCATTTACATCATTGACAGCAGTAGGAGATGCATGTACTTCATCATCTTCTAGATCTTGTATATAGTCATCAACATTTTCAGATGAAGAGCTCTCCTCATCCTCGTCTTCTTCTGGTGTCTTTTCGCTGGTAGTCGCGGCTTGGTCACCATAGTTATCCAGAGGACTGTAGATACAATCTTCTAAAGCTGTAATTACTTCGCGATCTTCCTCTTCGCGAAGGGTTCTCGGAGTAGGCAGAAGTTCAACAATCTGTAATTGCTCTTCCCTCACTTCCTCCACAGTACTTCCTTTAGGCTCTTCGGCCTCAGTTTTCGGAGCAAGATTTGTCCTTTGCTCAACCTCCTCTCTATGTTCAGGACTAGGAGTTTTATTTCTAGGCTCTGAAACAGGAGTAGGAGAGGGCAAAATTAATCCAGCTGCAGCATCCATCACCATTGAAGACAAGGCCCGATTCCTTCTGAGGACCAGCTTCTTTCTTTTCAATGGCCTCTCAGGGCTCTCTATATTGATAGTTTCAACTTGTTTCTGGATAGAGGTTGGTGTTGAAGCCTCTTCTTGCTGAGCTGACTCGGCCAGTTGCCGAGACTGAGATCGGGTAGTGATCTTTTCAGAAGAGTGATCCAAGATCAACTTCTTCTTTGCTGTTGGAGCAGGAGGCTCCTCTCTTCTCCTTTTCTTTGCTGGAGATTTGCCCACCTTTAGAGAAACACGTAGTGGTGCATTTACTTCTTGAGGGAACATAATATCCCTCGAAACTTCTAAAGGTGCATCTGCTGGCTCGTGCACCTCATCATTTATAGGGATCGACAGAGCAATTCTTCCTTTCTTCAATCTCGTCGAAGAAGCGAAACTATCTGCGAGATTAAATTTTCAGCAAAAGTGTTTGCGGATGTATAAAATACTGAATAAGTAAATAGCATCCGAGGACCATGAGTGCTATTTGCTGGCATCGAGAATATGGCCTTCGTATCACGGGCATTATAGTAAGCCCAGGCTCGGGCCCCGTCTATCAAAAAACCCTTGCCTTGGAGGCAGGTGATTGCATTCCCCACATAGAATTGATCATATCCAAACTGCCGAGCAAATCGGCTGGGGAGATATGGTTCTAAGTAACATTCCTCTTCGAACCGGTATACCAAATGAGATGGTCGAATTGTCTTCAACCATTTAAAGGCTGCACGGTTTAGAGGTTGCATCTTTGAGTCCACCATGTTTGTTGGCATCTGATCATGTCCAGTAGGGAGAGGAGCACAATAAAAGTTCCATCCTCTATTCAGATTTAGAACATATCTACACTCGTTCAAAGAAGTGTACTTCCATTTACCATGAGAGTACCTTCGCAGAAAGCTGCCATCAACCGGTCCCATGCCGGGGTCCATTAAAGTGGGATAGTGGAGAAGTAACCATCCAAATAGATATGTGTATGGCAGTTCTAGGCGAGGGAATTCTTTCTCTCCTTTTGCTTTCAGCATCAGATCGACATACAAATGAAGACTGGCATTTAATTTGCAAGTCATTGCTGATAACAGGTCCACCTTGTAGCCAAAGACTAACTTGACCGCGGCAAAAAGAACGCCGCGATGAAAGCGGTCCACAGCACTGGATCCAGGAACCACAAACCGCCGAAGCCAGTATGTCAGAAACCCTGCCAGTTGGGCTTCTTTTGACATGGGTCTATAACCCATTCTCAAGTAACTCTCCAGAGTATCCCCTGTCTTCAAAGGGGGGTATTGATAATCATCCTTCATTTGCTTATCAAAATTACCACTCTCTTCCATCAGCTTCATAACTTCTGTATTGCTCAAAGGTTTGAAGAAATCAGGATAACATTTGTCGTTTTCCTTAGTCTTCTCTCTTCTATGTGGTGAAGGAACAGATAGGGTAATCATTTCGAAGAATAACAGGTGTTTGCTGTAGCACTCTTATAAAAGGGAACATATCTTGTAATGGCATAGTAGTTCCTCGAATACTGCTACCATCGCTGTATTTTCCTTCTAAGTTTGTCCAACTCATCATTGGTTGGAACGAACTCTTCATATGGAGCGTCTGCCATTGGCAAGTACGAGATATATTTCATCTCGTGAGTGCAAATCCGATTTCTCCACCAGGGGTCATGAAAGTTCCTGTTCTATAATTGTATCTTTCAGCCAAGGCCAAGAACAGGTGGAATTGGGTGCAAAACCATAAACAGTGGCATGTACTGCTTGGTATAGATTGATTTGTTGAAGTCTGTCTTCAAATGTTGTCAGAATCCAATTGGCAATACAGTTCCATCTCCTGTAATCTGGATTCACCAATCCAGTTAATCTGATATCCTGTTCGGGGTACTTCCCTTCAGCTTTCAAATTCGTTTGCAAATATCGGTGTTCTGACAGGCATCAACAAAGTGGAGTTCTCTGGGAATGCAACCAGGTCTCAAGCCTCTCAACAAGACACTGTATCGATCAGAGGAGCTGTAGAACATATCCTTCTTATTTGGCCCCTTCTTCACGAAAATTTTCCCTGCACGGGCATCTTGAAAAAGTGATGTTCCACTCCATCTTCCTCGGATAGCTCGCATGAGCATACCGGGATAAAGTGAGACAGCGGGCAATATCTGGTATAAAAAAGACCTATCTTTGATGGACTATTCTTTCCTCCATCCTCGGCCTTAGTTGCGAGCTTTTCTCAAAAGCCTCACCAAACAAGAATAAAGGTTTCTTATGAATAACAGCGTCTGCTGATTCCAAGGGCTGTCCATTCATTAAACAGTAGAGTCTCATTGTCTTGAGATATCAGAATCGCCTGACGGGAGGTCGGTAGATCATACTGGGGATAATGTACATGGGAGAGATCCTCTTTATACTCCGACTCTGAAAGAGTTCCCACAAAAGTTTCATATTCTGGATCTTCTCTCACATTAACTGCATCAAACAGAGAAAATAAAAATCAGTACAAGTCAAGTCAAAGATTCGTCATCAGTTTGCAAAATCAGAATGCGCAACATCAGATTGCGCAGCATCAGTTTGTGCAAACATCAGACTGCGCGAACAAACAGCCATCAGTTTGTGCTGACCATCTCGCACAAATCAGCAGATTGCGCTGACATCTGCCAGCACAGTTCAACCGATTGCGCAGAAAGTCGCTCTTCATAAAAATAAGAGTTAACTGATTTGTGCAACCAGAACCCTAAAGAGGGTGGCGTAGTATAATCACATCTCTAAAAAGAGATGGATTTTGAAGAATAGTGAGATCAAAACCCTAAAAAGGTTTTTGATTAAAAGTTCTCTACCTGACATTGCAGGGTGCGCGGATTCATGACGAGAAGCTCGTCGCGCAGCCATGTTTGATGATTCGGCCGGGGCCTTGCCCTTAGCGGCGGCGAGGATCGTCGGGGCGCCATAAAGATCGTCGGAGAGGAAGTCGAAGTTCGTTCGGAAATTTCTTTCTCTCAAACACAAAAGGAGGCAAAGTAAAGAAATGAAATGAAAAAGAGCTATTTATAGTTTTCGAAAACGAAACGGCTACCTCAGTTTGCGCCTAAAATTAGGGACAATCCCTCAGATTGCGTAGCCAGTTTACATCATGCGCAAATTGATTCAAATTTCAAAATTCAAAGTATTTCAAATTTTGAATAAGTTCAACTTTCGAAAACTTTGAAGGAGGTCTTGTAGGTCCTAAAAAATCAAGTGGCACACATCAACAAAGTCAAAAATCAAGAAATACAACTTTCAGATGATTTGCGCAGACAACAGATTGTGCACCATTCAGATTGTGCAGGATCGATTGCGCACACTCTCAACTGCGCAAGCTGACGTGGCAAAAGTCATCATTATCTGACACAATCAAATCTTCTGACAACTGACAGCACGGAGATCGAGGCGGCCGTTCGTTTAATCGTGCAGCACGGCGCTCGAGGACAGCTGGCAGCGCAATCCAGGTTGGCAATCCGAGTTGGCGCAATCCATTTCCTGCGCAAATCAAGTTGGCGCAATCCAAAGTCTGCGCAGTTCAATATGCGCGTTCTACCAGTACAAATGATAAAGTACACGTTCATGCCATCAATTGCTCATTTCGTGGCAACTGCCTATGCATGATCATGCGCATTTCAATCAAATGATGCCATGTGTCCAAGACAGTTAACCCATGATCCAGCAACTGCCTGCGCAGTCCATTGCTGCACAAACCAATTGCTGCGCAATCCATCATGCGCAGTCCAGAATAACTAAAAGTTAGTTATTTCTCAGAACTCTATAAATAGAGTTTCAAGTCTCCATTCAAGGGGATCACAAATCAATAATCAGAGATCAGAGAGTTCAGGAGTTCTTGCCCAAGTGCTGCTGCATTCTTCCGAGGCTTTTGCCTTCAACTTCAGAGGCTTTTTTGCCTTCAATTCCAGAGTTGTTTTCAACTTCAGAGGCTTCGTCTTCAGAGTTCACATCGTCCAAGGGATAAAGCAATCGTCATCTAGATTGGATTCCTAAAGTTGTACCATTCCCAGAATTCAAATTGTAATTTTTACAAAGTTTGTATCAATAAAGTTCTTCAACTTTTGTTTTTGCAAACATAACTTCCTCAAATCAAGTCGAAATCTAACTTTTCAAGGATCAAAATTGGATAGAATTGAATTTCCTACAACATAGGACCATTAGTTTTCGAAAACAATCAAGTTTGATAGATCAAAACCATGGAAACCCATAGAACCATAGTTTTAGAAACTTAGATCTACACCAAACTAGCCATTAAAATCAAAACTCCAAGAACTAAACTTGTAGAGAATGAAGAGAAGAACAATATAGACAAATAATATTAAAGAAAATCAAGAAATGAAAATGCAATAATCTCTCCATTTGGTGCAAGATGTACTTGCCTATTGGTTGGGAGGAAAAGAAATAAAAAGAGTGAAGAGGAGAGAGAGAGTGAGGAAGAGAATATATAGGGGTTGGGTTGACTCAAAGAAACCCTAAGCTTAAGTATGCTCTTAACCACATGACTAATGACATGTTAAATGCTACATGATACAACTAATTAAATTAATTAAATAAAATCCTAACCACAACACGGTTCAAAAATTTTATCATCGAAACAGTAAACCACGCCTACAACCAGACAAGGACAAGGGGTGACACAATAATCCGCGACGAGATACTGTTCTATGCCATGGCCAGTTACAAATACAGGATAAATGCAATAAAGATACAGGTGCCAGATACCATATACATGAAAAATAAAAATTTACGTATTCCGGAAACGGGTAGTGACATCTCTACCCTCCTTAGAAAAATTCTGTTCTCAGAATTTTGATAAGGCTAGTTGAGCACGCTCTCAGATCACGAAATACACTCATGACATATAGCAAGCACAATTATCAAACAACACATGGCACATGAACAGTTTAAGAAAGCAAGAATAATTAAGTAAGAGCACAAACAATAATCATACCCTAGAAGCAAATGATCGGAGACATAAAATATGCCTCTCAAGTCAGGTAGAAATTCGTCCTCGAGGTCCTACACTGTAAAACCCCTAAATTTCTACTATATTTTTTTTAAGTTTTGGTACTGATTTAAATTTTTTTTGTATTGTACGTCGCGTAGTCGTATCGAACGTCGTGCACGAAATTTTATTTTCATTTTGCTCGACGAGTGCGAATATGTGCGAGCGTACATATTTTTAGAAAAATTTTTACTATTTTTATGGTTTCAAAATAATATATGTAATAATTATTTCTAGCTATCATTTTCAAGTTTATGATTTTAATTATGAAAAGCCTTTCATTTATACCGTTATAATAATAAATTATTTTTCCTATAAAATGGTAATTTAGAAAAGTATATTTATACATTATTTGTACATACATATATTTAGTAATTATTTATTAGTTATTTTAAATAATAGTGTATTTTTGAAATTATTATTATATATTTTTAGAAAACATATTTTGAAATTATTGTACCAATGTAAATCTTGATTTAATTTATGGATATATTTTAAATAGTACATTAATAACTACATTTGGAATTTGAATTATTTCAATTAGTTTTAAATAAAAGATGGTTTTTAAATTATATTTAAATTGGATTTTTATTTGGATTTGGATTTATTAAATTGATTTAAATTAATAGATGATTATCTACTTGGGTTTCAAATATTCCTAATTCCTATCCGATTGGAAATTCCCACATCCTATAAATATGCAGGTACTCCTCCAATTCATTATTCATTCACAAAATTCCACAAACTCCTCAAACACCATATCCAATCATGTGCACCGTGTCTGTGTCCATCTTTCCTTCCCATTATTTTTACAATTACATTGTTTTATCGTGTCCGACATCCCCGGACACATCACTACGTCATCTTTCCCGTGTCGGATACAACCAATGCCATACCCATTTCATCCTGACACCACCAAAGCCTAACCCTAGCCCTAAGCCTAAGTATCTATCAGCAGCTTTCTCGCCATCACCCAGCACCAAACTAAAACCATAGCTACACCCAATCGACCGGCCACTCCGCCTCGTCATCTCCTCCTCCATGCAGCCTCGACCTCCGCTGTTACCAGCCTCGACCATAAACCGCCACCATCACTGCCACCGCGTCACCCGACCAAAACCCTACATAACCGCCATCAACAGCCCCGACCCACCGGAGTTCCCCCGACAACCATCTTCCAGACCACCGTCACCCCCCAACTCCCTGGCTCCGACCACCTCCGTCAACACTACCGAAAACCCGACACGGCGAACCCCAGAAATTAAAGGAATCAAAAACTCACCTCCGCCGAGCCAATCAGGCCGCCGGCATCGCCAACCAACTCCCGACTCGCCGCGAGCGTCGCCACGCCTCGACGCCAGTGCTGGAAGTCGTGCCGACCTTGGCCGAGTCTCCGCGCGCCACCGGCTCAATCCCTTGCGCCAGCCTTTGCCGTGGCCGCTGCGCCTTGAGCCTCTGCCTCCGAGTGCACCCGCAGTCGCCGGAGACGACCGCCCCTGTCCCGATCAGCAACCCTCCTCCCTTTTCCTGCCTGAGCCGTAGCCCCCTCTCTCCTCAGCGACCACCGCGTGCGCCGCACCTCCGCGTCCGCCGCCTCTCCTCCGACCCCATCCGTCCATCTCCGATCCCACTCCTTCCAGATCCGCCCCAGTGCTGCCACAGTTTGGAGCCACGTGTCGCCCCGGACTTCGCCGGACGTCCACCTCTGCAGCCCTTCTCCGTCGGGTGCGCTCAGCCGGCACCGTCATAACCCCTTGCTTGCGAGCTCCTCGACGCTCCCCCTCCGCCTCTGCGCCGGCGTCAGCCTCCGGCTTGCCGCCCGCCGACCGGCGACTTCGCCACCCCTCTTCCGATTTCCGCCGCTCCTCTTCTTCCATCTCTCGACTTCTTTTCCCAATCTTTCTCTCCCACTCCCTTTCTTCTTCTTCTGATATTTTTTGGTGTTTTTTTTTTTTCTATTTTTTAGAAGAACAGTAAGTCTAAGTAACGTATAGTTATCATCATTATATAATTATTATTATTATTATTATATCATTTTATTCTGTTTTCTTAATTTATTATTAGTATTATGTATATTATTATTATTATTATATTATAATTATTATTATTATATATTGTTAAAAAGTATTATTATTATTATTATTATCTTATGCTTTAGTAAATATATAATTAATATCTCAAAAATATATTGTTGTATTATGGTATTTCAAGTATGGCTTCTGACTTCAAAATTTTTATCGTAGTATTTTTCTAAAAATATAGTTTGACCTAGGATATATTTCCATATTTTTAAAGTATCTGTTTAGAAATTATTTTTGATTAACGAAATATAGTTTTCAATCCTTTTCAAAAACTTATTTATTTATATATAAAATTTCTTTTGAATATCTATTCTTATCCAAGACCAATCGTTTGTTTCCTATCCCATGGTGAATCTCGAATTTTCTTATATTGTCCCTAACTGATTTGACTATTCCGGACTCAATGACATAACCCGTTCCATCGTCTGAGATCATCTTGTGTCGTTTTGACATTCGAGACTACTTATTTGCCGATATGATCATATCACGCCGATCAACTTTAAATCAATTCAAGAGGTCATCTTGCGTAGTTGTAAACACCGAGGTCGATCTTACACCACCTTTATTGTACCACACCAGGCAGCTTACCAGACGACTCAACAGGCAAGTATACCTTGCTAATTAAACTGTCATATTATTTATTTTCAGCATTTATTTACTTTATTTCATATTGTTAGTTTCCTTTGATATAAATTGTGCGTCCAAGTCACACTTGGGTGCAAGCGACTTTATTAGTCGTTATTTTATTTTATGCATGTTGACTTAGTGTTAGCGGACTACCTTATTATTGGGGGATATCCTCATATCTCCTTTGGCTGTGACACTCACACTACACGGTTTGAGACATTTTATTAGGGGCACGACTTATTGACTAGCTATCTCTAATGTCGTGTGACGGTAGATGATCGTAACTGCTATGACTAGGGTTTTTAGAGACTCAAGCAGTTACAAAGCTGGACGAGCCATGGACATGACTTGAACAGTGTGGGATATATTGGGGAGGACAGTCGCTAGTGCGTATGGAAAGCCAAACAGGTAAACCACAGTCTCCGGATGGAACTGTGGCAATATTTTTGCAGATGCCCTCTGACGTTTTAGACGTTACGGACGGATAAAGATGACTGGATGCCAGTTACGTACACATAGCCTAAAATCCCACCAATGCGCATGAAAGTTGTCCTCTAAATTGCACAATAGGCGGTTAGAATCTCCTTTGCATATTTGTGTCTAGGATAGTCATTTATATATTATTTTATTCTGACAGTTCATATTAGCTTGTTCTTCATGTATCTTGCTACGTCCGTCTGAGGACCTGGTTTTTCCCCAGGTGTGTGTTCATGTCTTCCGCAAGTATTCTAGCCAAGGCCGTGGTCTTCTTCATTCCTTCGAAGACAATTGCGCTTGGTTCATCTTGCCATTTTTATCGCTCGATTTATTGTACATTTCTTTCATTGGGATAGTTGGTAGTAGCCTTTGTCTCCGCCCAACGATTGTATCATAAATATTCGAGTTGATATTTATATTATTATTCTTTTTATTGTGAATGAGATTTAGTTTGTCTTAGATTACTACATTTATAGCTTATGTATTCATACGAGACCTACGTACTTCGTATGAATACAGCTGGCATGCCTACGTACTTAGTCCTACATATTTTGGGACTGGGGCATTACATACACTGACACCCAAAGTGGACAAGGGTCAATGCTTGAGATAAGTCGGTACCAATGACTAAATCAAGAACGAGACTCTGCCCAGAACGTACTCTCGTAATCAAGACACATGATGAATATCACGTATCACATGATACGAGAGCAGATGAGTGAGACGAGAAAGTCGCCTTCACTCTTCGAATATAGAACTCAAGGAATTATAATGAATAATACTGAAATCTTACCCACAATCTGACCTCCTTCGGCCAACCTCTGCTCTAATACTCCAAATTCTTCTTATCTTTGTCCATGCCTTCCCTGGCCCTGCTGTTCAACCTGATGTTGCGCTTGTCGGTACATCTGAGCTTGCGTCAGTAATGGGCACTGGGCTAGTGGCCTCACTGCTAGTGCTGGCTCTTGATACGGTGCTACCTCTGGAGCTGGCAACGCCGAAAACCGTTGAGCTGGCCCTCCTGGCCTCTGCATCATAGGACAATTGGCAATCCTATGGTCTGGACTGCCACACCTCAAGCATAATCCATTAGCTAAATGACACACGTCCCTAGTGTGCCCTCCCTTACCACAGTAAGTGCAACCCACTGGTGCTTCCTGACGCTGCTGCTGGTTTCTCTGTTGCTACTGTCGAACTGGTGCAGTCACAATTGTCGTAACTGGTGCTGCATCATGAATACGGACGCCAGGTGCTGGTGATGACGTCCGAGGTACTGCTCCTCCCCCAGCACTCTGCGTATGAGACCTCTTCTGGCCCCCAGTCCTTGCTGATAACCTTTGAATAGTAAGCTCATGCCTCCGAGCCGCCGTCAATACTGCATCGAATGTCTGGTAGTCGTGTCCCTCGACCAGCTGCAAAATCTCTAGGTGAAGTCCCTGCTGGAACCTCATTGCTCTCTCTGGCTCTGTCGCCACCATCATCCGAGCAAACCTACTTAACCTGCAGAACTCTGCTGCATAACCATCCACCGTCTTACCAGCCTGCTTGAGACTGATAAACCTCTGTTGTTGCTCATATCGCGCTACCACGCCAAAGTACTTGGCCTTGAATCTGGTACTGAAGCTATCCCAGGGAACATGACACCTCATTCCAACCTCTTTCGATGCCCACCAATCGCGGGCGAGATCCTGAAGTAAAAGTCTGACCTGGTCAACCTTCTCTTCTGCTGGAACCTTTGCTGCGGTCAATATGGCCTCTGTATCCTGAAGCCAAGCATCCGCCGTGATGGCATCCTCTGTGCCGTCAAATATCTCGAGTTAAGTCGACAAAACCTTTCGGACGCTCCTGAATCATTTCTGACACTTCTCCCAAGGGCTAATTGCAACCCCTGATTCTGTAGCACATTTTGTTCTTGCTTTCGGGTTTGTTGTTGCTATTGGGCTGCCATATGGCGTTGCTGGGTCTCCAATAACCCTCTAATAATCTGCAATAGTGCCGACGCATCTAGTGCTACTGGTACTACCGGCATTACTGGAGGTACGGAGCTCAACTGGCTCATGTTCGGTAACGTTCTCGATGGAAATCTGTCCAGGTAGAGGGGCTACCCCTTGCTGATCTCCAACTGGTCCCTGATCTACTGGATTCTCTCCCATGTCAGCTCCTCCAATAGCCGAGAATGATGTGACCCTAAAGGAAAGGATACAAGGTATCAAAAGATAGGACGGAAAAGAATCGAGGATGATAATCATGTTAGCAATCAAGGTGGAAGAAAAAGAAGACGAATCAGGAGATCAAGGGGAACAAGTTTTGATTGAGACTCCTATAATCGCAACACCCTACAAGTCTAAAAAATAGACCTGCATGGGCCACCACTAAAACCTTGTCACGCCCCAGTACCGGAATACTGAGACGGACTAGGCCAGCTACACCGTATGAGGTATATACACGTCATACGGCGATCGTGGCTGTCAAGAGACTAGGGGGTGCATGCTACAATCAGGTCTCCTATGGTCCCATAGAGCATCTATGTCTCAATCAATCAAAACAAGAAGCAGTAAATAATGATCATATAAGACAAAGCAGTAAGGCGTCCCCGACGCTTCATCAAAATGATTCATGAGCCTAGCTTTTACAAAAAGATGAGCTAGTATCGAGAGTCAATAGTACATAACCGTAGTCAGCTGCAGTCTGATTTAATTACAATTATGTAAAAGAAAACTAATGTCCAGAACTGCCGGCTAAACAAGTGCCGGTGGCTAAACACCAAGTACAAAATAGAAGATATCAGAGCAGTGAAGAAGAAACCCACTCGTGGTCCCTGGCGCCCATACTCCTGGTGTACACCATTGTTCGGGTGGAAGGCTGGATCCTCTGGAGCTGCTACGAGATCTGGCCAAACAAAACCAGCGGGGTCAGGCCCCGAATAGCAAGTACCATAAGGGAGCACAAAAGAGTGAGATAAATCCAATGAGTTAAATAAGACCTGATTCACGAGCTATAGGCTTATACCATATCATCGAGACAATACGACACCCTTACAACCAAACAAGGACAAATGGTGCCAATATCGTGCCGGGATAAGATATATACTATAACCATGGGCAGGTAAAAGGGCTTCTGATTCGCGACTTCGGTCCATAGCCTATCGCAGCACAATAGCCCAACCCAACAACCAAACAAGGACATGGGTTGGACCATGCACCACGATAGTCCATGTTCTTCAGTTGCTAACAGAAGAAAACATATCACAAACAAGTCAGCTTACAAGCGGCCAATCAATCCTACGGCTTTCTATGATTTGTCTGGATTATACCAGTAATATAATATATTTATATAGGAATCCTCAGATCGTATCGCATTCCAGCAGGGCTAACCAAACCATTATATATAAGCAAGCACGAAATGCACCGGTCCCTCGAAAGGCTACCGCGCTAGAATAAGCAGTAACGGTTCCAGCTCTCCTATAGGAAGAGCTAGCTCGGCAGTCACAAATCAGATACTGCACTCCACTAGTGCGGATGACTATACAGTATCCGAGGCGGCCAACCCGACGCGCTAATACGGGACCCAGGGCGGCTGGTGACGTACGATCTTCAGATTCTGTTCCCTCCCAATGCTTCTACCAATTTAAGTTTCTTAGATTAACCCTATCTCGATATTGGAATTATATGTCGTGGTCACATGGTCATCCTCCTATATGTCGTACCATAGTACATGTACCCTAAGTATGAATCCATATCGGCTCAATCTAGATCCATGCTTAGTGTAATGCTTCAAACAACAAACAATATACCACGATACTATTACTGACCAATTACCATGATTGTGCTGGAAGGTACACATGTATTGACATATAACACGAATGATCACTTAGCATGTAGAGTCACACCTTAGTGCACTCATTAAATGGCACCGCAGTGCATACTAATATTGTATCTCAATACACACTTAGAACATGTACCAGCACGTATACAGGTAATTAGATCTGGAACATGGTCAAGTCAGAAAGTCGCGTGGACCCCTCGTGACATAAAAGTCACATGTAAATTCTGGTTAAAGTAAGACATGAAGGTCCTTGAAGCCAAGACAAAGATCTACAACTTTCATGTTGGAAGTTTAGAGAAATTCTGGCCAAAAATCAGTCAAAAAGAGCATCAAATAATCAAAATCAGCCAAAAATTAGCCTTATGCGGCTCAAAATTTCTTATGCGGCTCAAAAATGCTCATGCGGCCAGAAATGGTCATGCGGCCAGAAATTCTTATGCGGCTCAAAAATGCTCATGCGGCCAGAAATGGTCATACGGTCAGAAATTCTTATGCGGGTCAAAAATGCTCATGCGGCCAGAAATGGTCATGCGGCCAGAAATGGTCATGCGACCAGAAATTCTTATACGGCGCAAAAATGCTCATGCGGCCAGAAATGCGACCAGAAATGGTCATGCGGCCAGAAATGGTCATGCGGCCAAAAATTCTTATGCGGCTCAAAAATGCTCATACGGCCAGAAATGGTCATGCGGCCAGAAATTCTTATGCGGCTCAAAAATGGTCATGCGGCCAGAAATGGTCATGCGGGCAGAAATGGTCATGCGGCCAGAAATGGTCATGCGGCCAAAATTCTTATGCGGCTCAAAAATGCTCATGCGGCCAAAAATTCTTATGCGGCCAGACACTATTCATCGTCCCTTCCAGAATCATGACAGATGAACATAGAAGTTTGACCAAAATTATTTTGGCCATAACTTCCTCAAATCAAGTCGAAATCTAACTTTTCAAAGATCAAAATTGGATAGAATTGAATTTCCTATAACATAGGACCATTAGTTTTCGAAAAAAACCAAGTTTGATAGATCAAAACCATGGAAACCCATAGAACCCTAGTTTTAGAAACTTAGATCTACACCAAACTAGCCATTAAAATCAAAAACTCCAAGAACTAAACTTGTAGAGAATGAAGAGAAGAACAATATAGACAAATAATATCAAAGGAAAATTAAGAAATAAAAATGCAATAATCTCTCCATTTGGTGCAAGATGTACTTGCCTATTGGTTGGGAGAAAAAGAAATGAAAAGAGTGAAGAGGAGAGAGAGTGAGGAAGAGAATATATATAGGGGTTGGGTTGACTCAAAAAAACCCTAAGCTTAAGCATGCTCTTAACCACATGACTAATGATATATTAAATGCTACATGATACAACTAATTGAATTAATTAAATAAAATTCTAACCACAACACGGTTCAGAAATTTTATCATCGAAACAGTGAACCACGCCTACAACCAGACAAGGACAAGGGGTGGCACACTAATCCGCGACGAGATACTGTTCCATGCCATGGCCAGTTACAAATACAGGATAAATACAATAAAGATACAGGTGCCAGATACCATATACATGAAAAATCAAAATTTACGTATTCCGGAAACGGGTAGTGACATAAACACCCGAGCCCACCTCAGAAAGCAAACTAGCCCTTTAACCAAACGTTCCCAGGCCAGCCTAGCCCAAGAATAGAGGGTCATATATACATATATATGCAGTTATATGTATGTGTAATGAGCGGAGGAAACAACAAGAAATAGAGGAGATTCATGCGAAACCCTAACCAACTCCCGCGCCACCACCCCCTGACTCCCTGGTGAACCACCCTGCGGCCGCGCGCCACCGCCGTACGTCGGAGTCGGCCGGCCGAGAGCGAGAACCAGCCCACGTGCACACACAGGCGTGGAACGGAGCAGTTGTAGCGACTCCACTTCACGGTAATATTTTTCTCTCAATACTCCATTATTTTATGACCCGTAAATTGCTTTGGAAAGCCAACATAATCGCCTCAAAACCCCAGTAATTGGATTTCATATAGGTTTCTCGACCAGTCCATGAGACCGACCCGAAGTCGGTCGAAAACCTGTTCAAAAATAGGACACAGGACAGTCCACACACCCATGTTCGATGATCAATTTCGATCGATCCAGTAACCGTTTAGAAATTCTACTTGAATACAGTTATAGACAACATATAGGACTTCATGACCCTTTTTGTGAATTTGGAAATCATCGACTACGTGTCGAGAAATCTGATCCCGAAGTTTACCAAAAATCTGTTTTAAAAATCACAAAAACCGCGTCCCGCCATTCCGACGTGGTCGTGAACCGAAAGCATCGAAAGGTGCGTAACGGCTTCGTGGACGTGTGGGCTTTGACAGAATTCAAATTGGTCGCGTGTGCACGACGAATTTGATACGTATCCGTCAAAATTCACCGTATCGACCTCTGTACAAATTTCTCAATTATTTTGTGAACGCTTGTCAGATCGAGACAAAACTTACGCCAACAGGACTGTATCATTTTTCTGGTCCTGTATGCCAAGTTTGGTCCAATTCTGAGACAGTTGATTGGTCCAATTCTGAGACAGTTGATTGGACCGTACACATAAAATGAAAAGACTCTTTGCATATGTTGACTTTAGTGACTCATCTGATGTGGTTGTACTATCGGTTTCTCCAGCTATGGACCTCAGACAAGTGTACTTTCTGATTGCTTTTGATTCATAGTAATCTTTTCATTTCATGTTTATATATATATATATATCATGCTGCTTGTTGACACGCTCGTCACACGGAGTAGTCGGGAGAGGAAATATATATCTTAGTAGACATGTGGACTACCCAGAACTATCCCCAAAATGTCTATTCTTGCCTGATAGCAGCTGCACACGACACGTGCAGGGTGCCGAATTTACCCCCTAGCCGTTCACATGTCGAAACGGATATTTCACACCACATAGGTAGTTGTCTTTTATTTATTTTTTCTTTTCTTCTCCATCGTGCCATGTCATCAATACTTTCTAGTTTTTATATCTCATATGTTATTTTCATGTCTTGTTAATTTTATTATATTTTTGTATTGCCGTCGGTTTGTGTACTTGTTCCATTCCTGACTGGAAACCAACATTTTTCAGGTTAGCTGTGGCTTCACTTAGCTTGGGAGATTCGGGTGTACTTGCAGACAGAAACCTAGAAATAGATAACAGTTGTATCAATTTCATTAATTGTAAAATCTTGTATTTTCTTTAAATATAAATGTGACAACTGTTGTAATAAACATAGAAATGTGAATGAGCAGCAAATATTAGATTTTGTGATTTTGAGCATCTTGGCCGTGATAGTGTTCTACCGCCGACTCTGTGGCGTAGGCTGGCTTGGACACGTCTCGTATCTGAAAAAGTGGGTGCGAGTCGTGACAGCAGCGAGCTCGCCCGACCGGCCGCCCACGCTAAGCCGCCGCCACCGTCTCGCCTCCAGCCCATTCGGCCACCGCCTGGCCGACCCGCGCCAGAGCTCGCTCGGCTACCACTTCGCGGTCCCCTCGAGCCCCCTTCGGCCGGATCCCACCGACCTGCGCCCCTGTGCGCTGTTCCGGCGCCGCCCATCCGAGCGCCACCCATCCAGCGGTCGATCTGCTGTCCCCTTGCCCCGCGGCCACGACAGCGTTGTTCCGCTGTCCCATCCGCTGTTTCCGTCCCATCCCGAACCGAGTCGCTATCCGCACTTCTAGTGCTGTCCCAAACCGATCCGCGTAGATATTTTTCTATTTCTATTTTACATCTGAGAGCTCTAGCCGAGCACCCGAGGTATAATCTCGTGTTCCAGTGTCCCTTCCGTAGTTAGTCGGTGATGACGTGGTCCCGACCACGTTACGAGGATCGACATTTTATATTGTTGCGTTAGGAGATACGCAATTTTGTTGGTTACGTCGCGGCGTAGTTTCTCTTTGGTATACTGTGTGCTGTGGGTTTATTTCCTAGTTTGGACGTTCCTAGTATCTATGTTTTGCTCTTGTTGGTCTTTCGCTGTAGACTAATTACGCTTGAGTTTATTTACAGCTTTTATGGCTTATATTTAATTTGGATGCTGTGGTTGGCTTTTGGTTTGGATATTCATTTTTGTTGGAGATTGGTGTTCCCTGGTTTGGGACGTTTCATTTTGTGTGGTGGATCAGTATCGTCCCGTGGCTAGGTGGTCCTATTTATAGAGGAGGTGCTGCCCAAATTTTCGGAAAAGTAATTAAAAATGATATTTTATAAGTTCAATAATTTTTGTATATCAAAACCTATTTTCTAAAACCCTGGTCCTTGCAAATGGTTTTATTGGTTTTGATTTGGTTTAAAGTGTTGGTTGGTTAGTTTCTGTATCCCCTGTAGGTGATGACCGTATCGGTCGGATGAGCCTCGGCGAAAAGCAAATGCTATAAGATTTCCTGTACGTTGAGGCGTAAGCCTAGCAACGTGTCACTCCCACTTTTCACAAATAGGGGTAAAATGGTCATTTTTGCATTTTTGGGAATTTTAGAAAGTTTTATTTAATTTTATTATTTTTCGGGGATTTTTAGAGTCGAGTTCGAATTTCAGCTCATTCCGACTTGTATCGGGGACCCGGGATAGCTTAGACTCTGATCGGGACCCAATTTTAAGTTAGACAAGGCCCATAAAATTCCACAAATTAGTCTGGTACCTTTAGACAATTTTCCCGTGACTTAATCGGTCAATTTGTAGATTTTAACTTGGCCGTTACGACCCCAAAAAATTATTTAAGTCAATTTTGACCTAGAGGAGGCTTGGAGGATATTTTGGACATTTGCCAAATGCCCCAAGCCGCCCCCTACATGGCCGGCCACCTGTGGAGGTCCATCCCACTTCGTTGATTTCATCTCCACTATCAAAATTCTCCCCCTTTTAGTTCTTTCCCAAATCTAAACCTAAACTTTTGATTTCATCTCCAAAATTCTTCCATTTTCCTTTATTTTCACTCAATCCTTCAAGGAGAGGGTGATAGCTTGGAGTAGGGAGCAAGGAAGAAGGAGGAGACAATTTCTAGGAATTCTCGTGTCCGATTCGAGTCCTATTGGGTTTAACCTTGGGATCTAACTTCCAAGAGCTAATTCCTTCTCTAACCTTCTATTTTCTCTTGTATTTTAGTATCTTGGAAACCCATAGGACCACCCCCTTGCATGAACCCATTTTAGGATGTTGTAGAGGCTCTTGGGAGACTCCTAGGAGAACTAGGATTAGTGTTTGTGTCCATGTGTCCTTGTGTTTGTGTGTACATATATATATATATATATATATATATATTGTCCATGTATATATATGTGTCCATGTGTGTGTGTGTATGTGTCCATATATATATATATATATATATATGAATACATGTGTGTGTGTCCATATAAATATATATGTGTGTGTATGTCCATGTATATATTTGTGTCCATGTGTGTGTGTGTGAGTGTGTGTGTCTATATACCTATAGATATTCATGTGTAAGTGTGTGTGTATATATATGTAGATATGTGTGTGTATGTGTGTCTAATATATATATATATATATATATATATATATATATATATATATATATATATATATATATATATATATGTGTGTGTGTGTGTGTGTGTGTGTGTGTGTGTGTGTGTGTGTGTGTGAATGAGAGATTTTAAGAGAGATTAGAGAGTGAGAGGAAGTGTTTAGAGGGTGAGAAAGAGAGGGAATTAGAGAGGAAAAGAAGTAGAGCAACCACAGCAGCAAGGGGGGATAGGGGCTGTTGTTCCCCCCCCCCCTCCCCCAAAAAAAAAATAGCATTTAATAGCAGCAGGAAAAACAACAGCAGCAGCAAAATGAGCAGCAGTAGTAGCCACCAATAGCCCCCTTCAACCCCCATAAACCCCCCTATAAGTTGCTATATATACCTATATATATATACCCATATATACCCCATATATAAACCTATATATACCCATATATATACCCATATATATCCCCCTAAATACCCCCCCCCCCCCCAACTAGTCCTATGTGAGTGATATGTAGAGTGAGATGTGAGTGAGTGGGTGAATTGGAAATTGTAGGATAGTGAGTGGAAAGGTGAAAATGAGTTCCGAGTGTCGGAACGCGCCCAAATTTGAATGAGACTTAGATAATGCAAATTAGATTTTGTGGGTAGGCTCCTAAGTTGAAATCGGAGTTTCGTGTGGGATTAGGAGGATGGTATCACACGATATCATTGAGTATCTCGCGATACTCAAGATAATCGGTAAACCGACAACATATACCGTAAGATGGACTGGATGTCCACTTCACCTAGGAAGCTTGGTAGGTAATGATAGTGTAGGCTAGTATCCTACTACCCTAGGAAGTTGGGAGTGAAACTCCTAAGGTAAAGCTACTTGGCCTTAGTACTAGAGTAGAAGGGTAAATGGGATAAGTAAGGATAATGTCCAATTCTCAACATATGGGTTTAATACTTTAAGATATAGTTAAAATTAGGTTATTATGGTTGGTAACGGCCAGGAATAGTGGACTTGGACTAGCTTTGACCTTGGTTGACCACGGTTGACTATTTTGACCAAAAGTCAACCGAAAGTCAACCGAAGACTAAAATTGACTAGAACTTGACCAACTTGACCAGTTGACCCAAAGTCAACTGATAGTCAACGTTAGTCAAGTTTGACCTAAAGTTGACCTAGAGTTGACCTAGGGTTGACTAGAGCTGACCAGTTGACCAAAAGTCAACTGTAAGTCAACCGTTGACTTAAATCGACCTAGTTTAATTCCGTTTGACTTGTATTGACCCAATTTGACTTTGTTAGGCCTGGTATGACTTGTATTGACCCTGTACAATCTAGTTTGACCTTGTTTGACCTAGATTGACTTAGTTTGACGTGTCTTGACCTAGTTTGACTCAGTATGACTTAATTTTACTTTCAAACCATTATATTGATACAATATTCCATCTATAGGTCCTCGAGACACTGTTCTTGGACTCAGTCGATCTATCCATCATATTACAGGCGAGTATATTCTCTGACACTTTTCTAATTTATGATGATTGTTATAATTCATGTAATTAGTGTAGATATGCTTGTTCTCGACACATTGGTCACACGGATTGGTATTCATGGATCCCGACATGAGATGTTATTTCTCATTATTTTGGTATATCTTGTGCAAGCTCCCTTGTAGTTCTTGTGCAGTATATGGATACTGATTCTCGAGGAAACTTGCTCCCTTATCGTAGAATCCCGTGTCGTAATGTGTCTTGCTTGGATCCACTCTACCAGTCGGGGACGGGAAGTACTAGTGTAAATGTGTGGTCAATACCTGCCTTGTATATATTGTGAACCTTGTGAATGCCAATCCTACACCATACATATGATTGGCTAGATCATAACCTTGTGCAGACCCAATCCGGCCACATGTTGTAGCTAGTACTCACACACTTAGATAGATGATTCTTGATTCTTGTACATGCCATGATCAGTTTTACTTGCCTTGTTCTAGCTCTAGATTTATAGCTTACCTTGCCATGATACTCACATGTATATTCCATGATTTCTTGTATATACTCTCTATTTACAGTCTTACAGCTTTTGTCATATCTTGTGGACTGTTGTTAGTTGATTGTACTCGTTCCATCCTGACTGGATATGTTGACAAAATATTACAGATGCTGATGAGGAGGATTACAGTACCGACTACGATCCGGATGACGTAGTGGGCTTAGACTTGGAGACCTTGGTCTATCAGGGCTTAGCTCCGCCCGACAAGCCTCTAGCTTAGTTTAGTTAGAGTAGATATTTTGGACTGGACCTTGTCTCCAGCTTGCTACTTATGTTATGATATTATATTTAGGATTGTATAACCATATTACTCTGTGACTTTTTCTCTCTGTTGAGCTGGATATTGCACTTGTGGTTTTTATCTATCTGGTTTTTCGTGTCATACTTCTTCCTTCTAGATTGTGATTGAGTTTATCAGTATTTCATATTATATACCTCCGTACGGAGATGACAGGTTATTATATACTATTTTGTTGGCTAGTAGACCTATAGCGTTCTACGCCATTTTTACGGTATAGGCTGGGCATTGTCACGCACTTGTGCCCCTACCTAGGGTGCGGGTCGTGACACATTTTTAGTGGTGACCCATGCAGGTCAAAAGTTGTAATTAATGCGATGTCGTAGTGGCGCTCGACTTAGAGTGCCGTTACGAGCCTGCGATACGTATCTAGGATAGGCTATAGGCTAAGTTACTCAATCACAAAATAGGAAAACTTCTACTTGCTGATCTTTTAACTGTCCTTTTGATATTGATTTTTGCATTCTAATTGTCCTCCTTGATATAATATTTCATGTGCCATATTGATTTTGTTCTTTTATTCTATCTTCAGGATGGTGCAGACCAGGTCCCAGCATCCTGAGTCCGCAGACACGGAGAGGTCTGCTATGACTCGTGGACCTGATCCAGACACTCTTGTTGCAGTCGGGGTGTCGGCAGCAGCTCTTGGGGGCGCTCCTCCGCCAGTTTCGAGGGCTGACCCCGGGGTTGCTACGACAATTTCGGCCGCAGTACCAGTGGTTGATATGGGCGCTCTTTCTCCTCCTGCACAGTGGATTCCTCCGCCAGTTGCAGGCGTACTTCCACTTCCACCTCCTCTGCCTACAGATATTGGGCAGATGCTTACTTTCCTCCAGCAGATGCTGGAGACTCAGAGAGCCCAGGCTGAGGCTCAGCAGAGGCAGACAGACGCGATACGTGAGGGCATGGAGGATGCCCATCAGTTGGCCCTTGCAGCCGTAGAGCAGAGGGCTCCGCATCATGGGACGCGTACGAGGTACGGAGATATCCAGGACTGTAAGAAGCTCGGTTCCTGTGACTTTAGCGGGACCGAGGTTGTGGTCTATGCCGATGATTGGCTCGAGGATATCGAGCGGCAGATGAGGGCCTCCCGCCTCGTAAACGACCTGAAGGTCGAGGCGATAGATTTGCAGTTGCTAGACATTGCACGCACCTGGTTCAAGAATGAGCCAGCCCTAGCTGGAGAGGGCCATACTTGGGCAGAGTTCAAACTTCTCTTCAAGGAGAAGTTTTTTCCCCTACAGACAAGACCGACCTGGTGCAGCAGTTCCAGGATCTGCAGCAGGACAGTTTATCTGTGGAGGAGTACGCTGCTGAGTTCGGCCGTCTGAGCCGATACGCGGAGTACATGGTTCGAGACCCGGAGATCAGGGCGAGCCATTTCAGGGAGGGGCTGACTTGGGATATCAAGATCCTCATTCCCTCTTTCTATGAGACTTATACCCAGATCTACGCGACGGCCCGCAAGGTAGAGCGGAAGTGGGGCTTGAAGCCCAAGAGGGAGCATAATCTTTTCTCGGGGGCTACTAGCAGCGCGGGGGCTGCTAAGCGCCCTCAGCTTCAGCATCATTCTTTCCAGCATCACCAGCCGCAGGTTCAGGCCAGAGCACCGGTTCAGCAGGTGCAGCACACTCAGCAGAGGCAGGTACAGCATGGGGCTCCTTACAACTTCTGTAAGAAATCTGGTCATATCTGGGTGGTCTGCCGAAAAAGGCTGGGCATGTACCTCTATTGCGGGGAGGCCAGACATCAGTTGAGAGATTGTCCTACGAGCCATCGTAGGGTGGCCCTTGGAGCGGTGGCAGCTCAGGGGGCACCGGCGAGAGTACCTGTAGTACAGCCGAGGGTCCACTTCCGACCCAACAATAGCGGTTTGCACAGCACCACCAGCCGCGGGGTGTTCAGGCCAGGGCTTTTGCTCTTGCAGCCGAGAAGATCGAGCCAGTCGTAGATGTTGTTGTAGGTTCGGTTCTTCTTGATTCTTTTCCTGCCTTAGCATTGTTTGATTCAGGTGCTACGCACAGTTTTGTGTCAGTTTCTTTTGCACTTAGGCACAACACTATTGATGAATATCTGGGTAGGACTTGCAAGATTATGACCGGAGAAGGTATTATCCTGGTTAATAATATTTACAAGGGACGGAGAGTCTCTCTGGGAGGCCGGGATTTGAGCGCGTGCTTGCTCGTAATACCACTTCCGAAGTACGATGTGGTACTCGGGATGGACTGGTTGAGCAGGCACCATGCTAGCATAGATTGTAGAGCAGGCAGAGTGTTGTTTAGCCCGCCAGGAGAGCCAGAGTTTCAGTTTGTCAGAGGAGCAGCAGAGCCGGAAGATGGATTCTGTGGAGCTTATTGGCGGGGCAGGAGTTGTCGCATCCATTTATTACAGATTTCTTGGATGTCTTTCCCGAGGAATTGCCGGAGATGCCGTCAGACAGAGATATTGAGTTTACGATAGACTTGATGTCAGGTGCTGAGCCTATTCCTTAGCATGTCTATCGGATCAACAATAGCGAGTTGGCGGAGCTGAAGAAGCAAGTCGACGAGCTGCAGGACAAGGGCTTTATCAGATCCAGTTCTTCGCCTTGGGGCGCGCCAGTCTTGTTTGTCCCGAAGAAGGACGGTACGATACGGATGTGTATCGACTACCGAGTGCTCAACAACCTCACTATCAAGAACAGGTATCCTTTGCCCAGGATTGATGACTTGTTTGATTAGTTGAGCGGCGCGAGGGTGTTCTCGAAGATAGACTTACGATCGGGGTACCATCAGCTGAGAGTGAAGGGGGATGACATCCCGAAGACTGCTTTTTGTACCCACTATGGCCAGTATGAGTTTACCGTCATACCGTTTGGGTTGACTAACGCCCCGACGATATTCATGAACTTGATGAATAAGGTATTCCATCCATACCTTGACAAGTTCGTGGTGGTCTTCATTGATGATATTCTCATCTATTCAAAGATGCCTGAGGAGCACGAGGAGCATCTACGAGTTGTGCTGGAGACTCTGAGGAGGGAGCAGCTGTATGGAAAGCTGTCGAAGTACGAGTTCTTCTTGGATCGAGTGGAGTTCCTGGGCCATGTTGTATCCGGTGATGGGATTTTGGTGGATCAGAAGAAGATTGCGGTGGTAGAGTCTTGGTCGATACCCAGTTCAGTTGCCGAGATTCGGAGCTTTCTGGGTTTGGCAGGTTACTATAGGAAGTTCGTGCAGGACTTCTCTCGAATAGCAGAGCCAATGACTAGACTCACCATGAAGGACGTGGAGTTCGTCTGGACTGATGAGTGTCAGGCTGTTTTCGAGGAGCTGAAGAAGAGGTTGACAACGGCTCCTATTTTTACGTTGCCATCTGGGTCCGGAGGATTCACGATCAATAGTGATGCTTCGGGGAAGGTTCTGGGTTGCGTTCTTCAGCAGCATGGAAAGGTAATTGCTTATGCATCTAGGCAGTTACGGCCACATGAGAAGAACTATCCGACTCATGATTTAGAGTCGGCAGCGGTCGTATTTGCCTTGAAGCTGTGGAAACACTATTTGTACGGAAAGCGTGTGGAGATCTTCACGGACCACAAGAACTTGAAGTACGAGTTTACCCAGAAGGAGCTGAATATGAGTCAGAGGCGATGGTTAGAGCTGATGAAGGATTTATATATCCTTACAGTACCATCCGGGGAAGGCCAACGTGGTTGTAGATGCTTTGAGCAGGTATCCCGTGGCCATGTGTTTGACGATGGATCGTCACCTTCTAGCAGATCTGGAGAGCTTGGGCATGGAGGTGATAGTTCCTGGGTTTGAGGAGCAGATGTGGGGTCTTCAGGTGCAGTCAGAGCTGATGGACATGATCAGAGCAGCTCAGTTTGAGGATGAGGCTCTGAGGGTCATCAGGGAGCAGGTCCGGGCAGGACTGTTGGATGAGTTCTCTATAGCGGGAGATGGGTCGTTGAGGCATGGTACTAGATTGTGCGTGTCGAACGGAGGACTTCGGAAGGAGGTTCTTCAGAAGACGCATCATTCTCAGTACTCTATGCATCCTGGGGCCAACAAGATGTACAGAGACTTGAGACAGCATGTTTGGTGGTATGGCATGAAACGCGAGGTGGCTCAGTTCGTTTCTAGATGCTTGGTGTGCCAGCAGGTGAAAGCCGGGAGACAGATACCCGGTGGATTGCTCCAGCCACTACCCATTCCTGAGTGGAAGTGGGAGCATATCACTATGGACTTTGTGTCTGGACTTCCGCGCTCTCCAGGAGGGAAGGATGTGATTTGGGTCATTGTTGATCGATTGACCAAATTGGCCCACTTTTTGCCTTTCAAGGTGGATTTGTCGACAGAGAGGCTGGCCGAGATGTACGTGCGGCAGATAGTCCGATTGCATGGAGTTCCAGTGAGCATAGTCTCGGATCGGGACAGCCAATTCACTTTCTACTTTTTGAGGAGTTTGCATCTTAGCTTGGACACATCGCTCAAGTTCAGTACCGCATACCACCCCCAGACAGACGGGCAGTCGGAGAGGTCGATTCAGACCCTCGAGGATATGCTTCGTACTTGTGTCTTGGACTTCGAAGGATCTTGGGAGGACCACCTTCACTTGGTAGAGTTTGCTTACAACAACAGCTACCAAGCCAGTATAGAGATGTCACCTTTCGAGGCTCTAATACGGACGGAGGTGCCATACTCCCTTGTCTTAGGATGATGTCGGCGAGAGGGTTTTGCTTGGCCCTGAGATGGTAGTGGATGCTACGGAGAAGGTCAGGGTTATCAGAGATAGACTTCGGGTGGTACAGGACAGGCAGCGGCATTGGGCCGATAGCCACCAGAGGCTGTTGGAGTTTGAGATATAGTTTAGATTTTTCTAGTATTTGAGTCTGATTGTGATTGTTTTGGATCAAGCTTTAAGTCTTGTGTTTTTGTTCTAGGTTGGTGATCTTGTGTTTCTGCGGATTTCTACGATGCGTGGCACGATTCGTTTTGGTGGTGGCGGAAAGCTTAGTCCATGATACATTGGACATTTCCGTATCTTGGGCAGGGTCGGTACAGTGGCTTACCGACAGGAGTTACCGTCCACACTAGAGGGAGTGCACAACGTGTTCCATGTGTCGCAGCTGAGACGGTACGTGGCAGATCCCAGTCACGTCTTGGACCACTCCGAGATCAAAGTAGGACCGACACTCAGCTATCCAGAGAAGCCGGTTGAGATATTGGACCGAAGAGAGAAGGTGCTCCGGAACCAGGTCATTCCCTTGGTTCGCGTTGCATGGAGGCACCACTCTCCATGTGAGTCTACCTGGGAGAGAGAGGACGACATGCGGGAGCAATTTTCATATATTTTCGAGCCTTGAGGTAAATTTTTTTTTTCTTCCATTGTTCTTTTAAGTTGCTGTGTTAGTTTCGCCTTCAATTTCGAGGACGAATTTTTTTTAAGGTGGGTAGACTTGTCACTCCCACTTTTCACAAATAGGGGTAAAATGGTCGTTTTTGCATTTCTGGGAATTTTAGAAATTTTCATTTAATTTTATTATTATTAGGGGATTTTTAGAGTCAGGTTCGAATTTCAGCTCATTCCGACTTGTATCGGGGACCCGGGGTAGCTTAGACTCTGATCGGGACCCAATTTTAAGTTAGACAAGGCCCATAAAATCCCACAAATTAGTCTGGTACCTTTAGACAATTTTTTCGTGACTTAATCGGTCAATTTGTAGATTTTAACTTGGCCATTACGACCCCGAAAAATTATTTAAGTCAATTTTGACCTATAGGAGGCTTGGAGGGCATTTTGGACATTTGCCAAATGGCCCAAGCCCCCCCTACATGGCCGGCCACCTATGAAGGTCCATCCCACTTCATTGATTTCATCTACATTCTCAAAATTCTCCCCCTTTTAGTTCTTCCCCAAACCTAAACCTAAACTTTTGATTTCATCTCCAAAATTCTTCCATTTTCCTTCCTTTCCACTCAATCCTTCAAGGAGAGGGTGCTAGCTTGGAGTAGGGAGCAAGGAAGAAGGAGGAGAGTCCAATTTCTAGGGATTCTCGTGTCCGATTCGAGTCATATTGGGTTTAACCTTGGGAACTAACTTCCAAGAGGTAATTCCTTCTCTAACCTTCTCTTTTCTCTTGTATTTTAGTATCTTGGAAACCCATATGACCACCCCCTTGCATGAACCCATTTTAGGATATTGTAGAGGCTCTTGGGAGACTCCTAGGAGAACTAGGATTAGTGTTTGTGTCCATGTGTCCTTGTGTTTGTGTGTGTGTGTATATATATATATATATATATATATATATATATATATATATATATATATGAATACATGTGTGTGTGTGTGTCCATATATATATATATTTATATGTGTGTGTGTCCATATATATATATATATGTGTGTGTGTGTGTCCATGTATATATATGTGTCCATGTGTGTGTATATGTGTGTGTCCATATTTTTTTTTTTTTTTTTATATATATGTGTGTGTCCATATATATATATATATATATATATATATATATATATATATATATATATATATATATATATATATATATATGAATACATGTGTGTGTGTCCATATATATATATATATATATATATATATATATATATATATATATATATATATATATATATATATATATATATATATATGAATACATGTGTGTGTGTCCATATATATATGTGTGTGTGTGTGTCCATGTATATATATGTGTCCATGTGTGTGTGTGTGAGTGTGTGTGTCTATATACCTATAGATATTCATGTGTGAGTGTGTGTGTATATATATGTAGATATGTGTGTGTATGTGTGTCTAATATATATATATATATATATATATATATATATATATATATATGAATGAGAGATTTTAAGAGAGATTAGAGAGTGAGAGGAAGTGTTTAGAGGGTGAGAAAGAGAGGGAATTAGTGAGGAAATGTGAAACCCGCAATTTTCCAGTTACATTTTTAATTTTGTTAATGTGTGTTTGCCACTTAGTTTTTCAAATTATTATTTCTGGTCAAACCTGTAAATTTTAATTTATTAGTTGTTAATTTGGGAAAAATTGTATTTTTTTTTAGAAAAATTATTATTTATGGAATTTTAGAGTTTAGTCAGACCCGTAAATTTTCTAGTTAAGTAACTGAGTAATTTAACTAGCTTATAAATCATTATTATTGTATTTTAGGAAAAAACATATTTTTGGAACTTTTAAATCCCGAAATTTTTGAATGTTGGTTCAGACCCGTCCCGAGCCCATTTCGAACCCAAGATTTTTTCTGAAATAAATTCTAAAGTATTTATATATGAATAGCATTTTTCTTAATTAAAAATAAAATAATTATTCTCCTTAAAATAATATTCACTTAAAACTTTTCAATTCTCTTTTTCTCTCTCTTAATGTTCTAAACTCATCAGTAAAGGAATAAACCCATTCCTTTACTTCACTTTCCCTTCCCGAACGCCCAAGCCCCTCGGCTCCCGAAACCGCCGACCCTTCCCGTTCCGAAACCGGCGACCCCCTCAACTCCGGTAACCCCTCTCTCCATCTATATAAATACCCCCTCTGCTCTTTCCTCCTCACTCCATCCTCTTCCTCCACCCGTGCCCTAGCCGCCACCCTTCCCGCGCTCCGATCCGCCCGCGGCCGCCCATCTTTGGCGCCCCCTTCACCGGCGTCCGCCCCGGCGGCCAACGTCGACTTCGGCCTCCGCACAGGAACCGAGCCACGCGACCCCCTGCGCCTCCAGCGTCCGGCGATCTCCTCAAGCCCGGACCCCGCAGCCCCCTGTACGGCCCCTGCGCGCGCCCGGCCTTCAGCGCCATTGCTCGGCTCCACCCGCGAATCTCCGAACCGATCCCGACCAGAACCACCCTCTGCGTGGTTTTCCAGCACTGTTCCCTTCGGGTCAGAGCTTCCTGAGATCCACGACGCTTCTCTGAGTTCTCTTCTGGAATTTCTCCGTTCGTTGGTGCTGTACACGCAGCCGAACTCCAGCGAGGTGTGTTTCGAGTCCGAGGCATCACTTCGGATTCCGTCAATTTTGGTAACTTCTGGATAGTCCCATAGTTTCTTTTAGTCTGTGATAAAAATTGGTCCACCGATTCCTTTGGGAATTCGGATTTTTGGTTACGTTTCAATTACGTTACCATTTCGAGTTTTTTTGAAGTTTCTTCGGAAATTGGTATGCTATTGGTTTGGTTCTGTGATCTTTCCGATTCCTGAATTTTCGAATCCTTCAGAAATATTTCTGTGATTATTTTTGGTTTTAGAAGAACCTTGTTTCTGAAAAGGTTTTTGGGTTTGGATTGATGTGGGAATTGGTTTTGTGATATTTCGAATTGGTTTCGGGAAATTCCGATTTTGTTCGGGAATTCTGAATTCATTTCGATAAATGATTTATTAGATGTTTTTATAAATAAAATTGGGTATCCCTGGTTTGGAATTTATTTTGCAGGAAAAATCGGCGCATTTTCCAGTTTTGGGTTATCCCGAAAATAGAGGGAATGCTGCCGAAATTTCTATAAAAATTTAATTATAAATTTTAAAATAAATTTCGGAAAAGAATACTATTTTTGGATTTATTGGGCGACGACCTTATTGGTCAATGGGCCCGGCTGAATGCAAACAAAACCGGTTTCGTCCGGACGTTGAGGCATTAGCTATAAAAATGACGATTGGACCAGTTCTGAGACTCAATAATATTTTATATTTTAATTAGAATTATTAAATATTATTTATATTTAATTTTGTAGGCAGTTTACAGGACTAACGAATTTTCTCTTATTTTAATTCTTGGGAATGTAAGGGCATAAGTCTATTCTGGTTGTGGAGTTGTAATAGCTTAGGTTTTATTTATGTTTCTTTTATTTTCTGGATAATTTTGGTAATGGGAACGTAGTATAAAATAATAATTAATTATTGTATTTTTTTCAAAAGAATATAATAATTAATGTTTTGTCACTTAGAAAATTAAGTTGTAAATTTTAAAATAGAAATTCATGTATTTCTCATTAAAAAGGAAAATCTTAGTTTATTTATTTATTTATATAATTATAAAATACCATATTTTTCCAAATAATTCGATAAATACAATTTTCTAGAAATTAAATATAAATTGATATTCTTAATTGTAACGCACTAATAACAGCATTTTGGTTGTGTTAGCTAATTAAAGATTAAAATTGACTAGGACACAACTAGAGATTGTAACTAGTTTAGCGTCATTGGCAACATTGGTTTTCTGAGACAAATTTCCAAATGTAGGATTTCAAGGAAGAACCTGATTTCCGTCCCGACGTATCGACCCATCCAGTCAAGTCATTTTGAGGCAAGTACATTTTTGTGGTAGATTACAATTAGTTAATAATTGTTTCAATACAAGTTTAAACCACGATACAAACACGAGAACATTGACTGTAACTACTGTAACTATCGGGGACTGGGGGAGTAGTGTAGTGGATATGACCACATCCAATAGTATAACTGATTGTATTAGCTTACCCCTCAAACACACGGGGATAAGCCATACCATATCACTAGGATATTACTGTAACAAAACCCAATCCGGTCATATTCATTACCTATTCATATTTCACTATTTTTTTAACTGCTGGAAAATTATTTACTTCAAATTGTTTAAAAGTGCATATTTCCATTATTAATTTCAATTGTTAAAATATCATGAATTTGTACTTTGCTCCCTCCTGACTGGAGACTATATTTTTAGGTCCTGTTGAGGTTGCAGAGCTACTGATTAGTAGCTATTATGACCCAGAGTTATACCCTGCTGTGCTTCCCGAGGATGGATTACTGGATGAGGATGTTGCTTTTATTTAGATATTATTTTCCATTTTGTTAGTTTTGTCTAAAAGAACAATGTGACTTAATTTGGTGGTTTATGTTTGTAATCTGTACTGGACAAGTTTTAAGTTTTTAATTTATCGAATCTTATTTATTGTGGCAAATTTAGTTTGAGTTGTTGATTACCTGCATATGGAAGTTACAGCTTACTGCCGCCGTCTCATCAACGGTGCAGGCTGGGCATGATCCGATTCGTCCTAAGTAATTGGGACCGGATCGTGACATATTTTTAGTGGTGGCCCATGCAGGTCAAATAACGACTTAGGAAAATCAATTTAGAGACATTTAGAACACTAGAACATTAATTTGTCACAACATAGGACCGAAATATATTATAAGTAAATATTTTTGTTTGATTATAGATAGGCTACCTTGCTTATGTTTATATCCTAAACCTTCCAGAGAATGGCCACTGACAATACCAATCCTGCTGGCGATGGGGTATCTTCACCTTATCATACCCCACCTCCCTAATCAAGTCCGGATCCTACACCTCGGCAGCTGGCCGACCGTCCCCATAATACAACGGCGGATCCATCATCTTTCCAGACGGAGATGCAGCCCCCTGTGGTTTTGCCCACTCCAACTGCAAAATATAGCAAGCACCTGGTATAGGAATGAACCCCGACTCCAGGATAGGCAGATTGACTGGGACACCTTCAAGAGGTTGTTCAAGAGGAAGTTCTTCCCAACATCAGAGTTGCGGGAGATGGAGAGGCAATTTCAGAACCTGAAACAAGGAAATATGACCGTTGGTGAATATGCGGCAGAATTCGGCCAACTCAACCGTTTTGCCAAGAACCTGGTGGCTGACCCTGAAGATCGTGCTGAAAGGTTTAGACATGGGCTGAGAGAGGAGATTCGCACCCATGTGATCTCAGGCGGTGCTAAGACCTATGAAAATATCCTGGAGCGAGCCCAAGATATAGAGAAAAGCCAACCTGCTCGCTCAAAGAGGGATTATCCTGGAACTAACAACTTCCAGGAAAATCAGAAGAGGCCCAACAACAATAACAACAATCGGCCTTCCCACCACCACCAGCAGAACCAGCATGCAAGGAACAATGATAGGGCACCTCAGAGGCAGATCCCTGTCTGCGACTATTGTAAAAGGCCGGGGCATCAAGCAAACATCTGCAGAAAGAGACTAGGACATTGCCTGGTTTGTGGGTCTTCCACCCACCAAGTGAAGGACTGTCCCTCGGCGGCTCATCGGATTGGAGCAACTCAACAGAAAGGACCTCTGCCCACTTAGCAACAACAATTTGGGCAGCATCAATAGAAGACTGGGTGAGCTTTTGCCCTAGCAGCAGAGGAACAAGGGTCGGAGCAGGAACCTACAGCTGATGTCATCGCAGGTTTCATTTATGTGCATTCCTATCCTGCCTTAGCTTTATTTGATTCAGGAGCATCACATAGTTTCATATCCACAATATTTATCTCTATACACCACATAAATACGGGATTTAGTAAGAAGATTTGTAGAGTCATGACCGGTGGTGGACCCTACCCATCACTGAGACCTGTAATTACCCTATCACCATAACAGGCCACCAATTCATAGCACCTTTGCTTGTGATGCTCTTACCCAACTATGATATAGTCCTAGGGATGGACGGGTTGAGTAAGCAGCATGCGCTGGTAGACTGTCACAAAGGATGTGTAGTCTTCAGCCCACCTGGAGAACCGGAGTTTGAAATCTCTCGAACTCCGGAGGATATGGAGTGTGTTACCTACACCTCTATCACAGAAGAATTCGGACCTCCCCATCCTATCATAGCAGAATTTATGGATGTCTTCCCTGATAGTCTTCCCGGGTTACCCCCAGACCGAGACATAGAGTTCACCATTGACCTAGACCCCAGTTCTTCCCCTATTTCTAAAGGATGCTACAAAGTCAACCCGAAGGAGGCCAAGGAGATGAAAGATCAGATCAATGAACTGAAGGCTTTGGGATTTATCCGAGATGGAGCTTCATCCTGGGGAGCACCTGTCTTGTTTGTTCCCAAGAAGGACGGGACTGTGAGGATGTACATCGACTACCGGGCGCTGAACAATATCACCATCAATAATAAGTACCCTCTGTCACGACCCGCACCCACTGTGAGGATACGAGAACGTAACAACGCCCAGCCTACGCCGCAGTGTCGGCAGTAGAACGCTGTCCTAGGTCAATCGTCTAACAATATAAAGGTACCTGTACAGTATATACACTCCGAATGGAGGCAACATAGCAATATACAGTCTCAATCACATCTAAGGCAGAATGATAAAAATAAAGATAGATAGATACTGGAATAAAAGATCCACATGATACAATCAGAGAGAGAGTCTCTAAGTGTCTACTGACATACAAACTGAACATCCAACTCAATACAAGTCTCTAATACTGAAAATGAAAGAATATATACAATCAGATCTCAGAAGACAGAAATAGTAAAACCTAGACTAGGGAGCCTCAGTCTTTAAGCTAGTGGATCAGACTGGAAATCTGGGTCACACATGGCATCTACAGCTGCCCCATAGTAGGTGTCTACGCAGGCCTCCTCCTCATCCTCTGTAATATTTTCAACAGGTCCAGTCAGGACGGGAGCGAGCACAAAACATCTCACGCAGTTCACATCGAGTTAGGAAATATAAAGCATACAATAGAGTAAAGTACATGAAACGCTGAAAGAAGAAGATATATGAAAAACAGTAGGGATTTGATAACAGGAAATATCTAAATAAGATAAGTAAGAACTGTAAGGAACATGTGATTTTAGAGTACAATCTGGTTATGTAAACGGGTTAGAAAAATGCAATGGTAACTCCATTGTACGTGGGTGTACAATAGACATATACAATAGTTATACAATGTTGTACAATAGGATTTGAGTACATAACCAATTCTACTCTCTCTCCCCAATCAATACACAAGGATCTACTCCAGTTACGTTATCTTATACAATAGTGTACAATGTCATATAATGGATGTACAATGTTATACAATAGTGTACAATGGTCTATCCCTGGGGCTCATGTGATAATGAGAGTACAATATGCATAATGAGTATACAAGGATATGGGTATTCAATAAATACAATATGGAAGTAAAATGCACAACACAATATGTATTTAGTGAATACAAGGAGATAATATCTCAAAAGAAGATCCATATAGTACCAATCCGTGATAACAGTCGTGTCAGCATCAAGTACAGTAATCTAGAGCAAGAATGTAAATCCATACAAGTATGAAACAGTCAGAGAATGTACTCGCCTGATAGCCTGAGTGTCTTAAGAGAATATACTGTCCGAGGAGTGGTGTCTGTCTTCTATAGAACAGTACAAGTCACTATGAGTCCAAAAATAATAATAAGATGCATCACAATGCATTCTAAATGATCTAGGTCAATCTAGGTCAAATCTAAGTCACACCAAGCTAAACTAGGTCATACTGAGTCACACTAGGACAATCAAGGTCAAACAATGTCACAGGAAATCAATCCAAGTCAATCTAGGTCAATTTGGTCAATGGTTGACTTACAGTTGACTTTTGGTCAAAAAGTCAACTCTGGTCAACTCTGGTCAACACTGAGTCAACCCTAGGTCAAACAAGTCATATGTTGACCAACTGTTGACTTTCAGTCAACTGGTCAACTCTGGTTTGGTTTCGGTCAAATCTGGTCGCTTAAAGGCTAAGTTTGACTCTCGGTTGACTTTTGGTCAAAATGGTCAACCGACGTCAAAACTAGTCTATGAGCGCTATATTTGATCGTTACCAACCAAGGGAACCAAGTTCTAACTCTATCTTAGACTCCAAACTCAAATACCTTATTTCTATGCATTACCTATATTACCTTACCAAGGTAAATACCAATACCTTGTCCAAAACCACTCTAACCTAGGAATACTAGCCTAGGCTTCCTAGGATAGCTAGATACTATCCTATATTAACATTACCTACCAAGAAATCCTAGTATCTAGGTCCTCTAAGTTATCTTAGACCACATGTTGATTATCTACCCTTTACCTTACCCTTACCCTTGCACCATCTCACATGACACTCATGATACCTCACTCATTCACTACATATGGTCACATATAGGTTCACATACATATAGGCAATTGGCTACCTATTAGGCTCATCTATAGGTTTCTATACCACTCACACACTTATGTACAAGCTCCCCCACTACTCGCCTATACAATAGCTCACCCACATACACTCTTAGGCTCACAACCTCACACACACAACACTCTCACAATATTACACTCTAATAGGCTTCCTATAGGTTCACACAAACACATATGTATACTTACACCTATAGGCTCCTAACTAACTCCTATAGACTCACACCCATAACTCACATATATAACCACATATCTAAACTCATATAGGCTCTCCTATATAAACTCACACACACACTTAGGCTTAGATAGGCTAACCTATAGGCTATGCCAATCCCACATGGGCTCATGTTTTGAACAGGAAGGTGGGGACTTGCATAGGCTCAAAGGGTATGATATGGGACTGATTTGTAACAGGCTTTAGAGGGTTTGAATAGGCTGTTATGGACTGATCTTGTGGGCTATCAAGGCTAAGTTTGGGGACTGATATTGAGTGATACAATGCTGAGTTTAGGCTGATATGCAAGGCTGTCCATGGGGTGTTGAATTGGGCCAAAAATAAGGACTGTTTTGAGACAGATTTATAGCAGTCCTTGTGACCAGTTGAGGACTGATTTAGGCTAAGCATTGGATGGACAAAGGGCTGTATTGGGACAGCATCATGGGTGATTTTCTGGACTGAAGTAGACAAGGTGACAACCATGTAGGTGGCTGTCATTTGCAGGTTTAGGGGGAAAATAGGTTGAGGACTGATTTGTGTTGCCATTGAGTCCTAAGGATAGGTTTAGGGGACTGAAAATGGAATGCACATGGACAGCAATTGGGGGTTCTCATTGGACTGATTTTGTGGACAGGTATTGGGGACTGGAATGGGACTGCTAAGTGGGACATTCACAGCAAAATCAAAACAAAAGAAATCAAACCCCAAAATAGAAAACTGAAACTTAGTATCCAGTTTTCATACATACCCATATTGATTCCCACACATCACCAAATCACACCAAAACTGACACACAAATAGATTATATATAGGAGAACCCATATTGGGACTTAAACCAACATTTAAACAGTAATAAATATGATAAAATAGGTGTCCAAAATCATTTTATGAAAACTGGGAATTCAGGGAATAAATACCATGTTTCAGGATTTGGTAAATTGTTAAAAACTAATGAAAACGTATTAAAATTTAAAATAAGAGGTTGGTAATGTGAGAACACATTGCATACGTGTTACGTGATGTGTTTGTGTCCACAAAAGTGGACACAAACGTGTCCAATCACTTTAAAAACCAAAATCAGTAAAAACTGAACACAGCAGTGCACAATCATCATGCACGTGTGCACGCGTGTCGTGCACACGACACAAGACACAACGTGTCTCGAGGTCACTAACCTAGGTTCGCCTAAGATAGATCCTCGTCTCTAGGTGTCTGCACTGGGTCCTAGTGTCCGCGTGTCTGACTTACACACGCGTATTAGTGACACTCAAAACGACTGAACCTGTCAGTCACGAATCAGTGTAGAGCCTCGTGCTCACTCGACACGACACGGGGACACGTGATACTTAACACACGTGGTGTCAGTCATTGCCCTCCAGTGTGTGTCGAGTTTCACATGTCCTTGTGCTGTGTCCGAGGAGAAAAAGCCCCCGCACAGCAGGACACGCGCACAGTCCCGCGCGCGCGCACACACGCATGTGCACGTGTCGAATACGACACGATGCGACACAGAGACACCCTCAGACCAATAGAAATGCACAAGCGACCTCAAAAACTAATTTCCTATTCAAATAGATTTCGAAAATAACACAAAAACTTTCTTTGTGGCATTTTCACAAACACAATGCATAGGGACACTGATACGTGTCCAAATAGGACACGAAATGGACCCAAATTTTAGGGTTTCCTATTCCTACAGTTAGGTTAGGCCTAGGGTTCCCTAGAAATGCAATAAAACTAGAATTTCATGGTGAAAATAGGAAGTTACCTCTATGTATCAAAATCTCCAAAAAGCTCTAAAGAGGGAGGTTCCTCTTGAGAGTCAAACTCCTCCAAATTGATTTGAATCTGAGAATAAAATGTAAAAACAGCAAGAATACTCAGATTAAAACCTATTGCAATTTGTTTGGGGAAAAAAGGAGCTAAAATGGATTTTCTAGAGATTTTTGAAGTTGGGACATCACCTCTTTCTAAAGCTTGCTCTTCCTTAGAGGCTAGCCCTAATTCTAAGAGAGTATTTATAAGGGGGGAATCCCAAGGATAGGTTAAGTGGCTGGACAAAATGTTAGGGTTAGGATTGGGCACTTGGCTAATGGGCTTTGGGCTTAGTCATAAAACAAATGGCTTAAAAATCACAAGTCATGACTTGTGGTCAAATCTTTCCATTCAAAACTCAATATTCTTAATTGTTTTCACTAACTAGAGTATGGTTGACCTAACTTAACCTAGGGTCTCATAACTAGTCAAGTCCAACTCAACTAGGGTTAGGTCACAAAGTTAAAGCTAGTCAAAGTCAACCTAGTCAACCCTCATTCAAACAATTCTAAAATAAATTCTAAAAATTCCCAAAAAATTCAAATAAATCCTAAAATGACCAAAATATCCTCTAGGCTAAAATGTACTAATCAAACATCCTAATCACATGGCTAGGCTCTAGGTCAACCGTCTCCAAGGTTACACTAGTCAAATACCAAAATCATAAGTCATGATTTAAATAGTTTAAAATAATTAAAAATTACCAAAAATTATATTATTAATTAAATATCGTAATTAAATAAATTAAAATATAAAATTTTAAAATTACCCTCATTTTAGAAAACTGGGTGTTACAAGTCTACCCACCTTAGAAAAATTTTGTCCTCGAAATTAAAATGGTAGTAGTCCTTCTAGGTCAAACACCCCACAATCAGAGTCTCAAATATACCGTCAGATAATCATATGCGTCTGTCCAAAACCATGATACTCAGAATCTCTGTCATGCCAGTGAGCAAGGCTACGATAATCACAGGGTCCTCAACTATGGTACATGCCTCTAGAATTGTGGTATTTAAAATTTTCACATTGCCGTGCGCTTGGCAGCGAAAACCTTAAATTCCCACACCCGAGAAATACGTCCATAGTCCGACTATATGTCCTCACTATGCCTGCTAGCATGACCCTAGAGGATTCCAAAATCTCATAATCGAGGCGACCTAGCCCATACGACCTTTCTCAGAAGAAAATTAAATCATACTGAAACACTAGATCAAACTTATCAACAATGAAGAAACAGATAGGAATAGATGGAACTGAATTTCAAGACAGGAATTTCAGAATTGAATCAAAAGAACGGAACCTGCAACTAGATCTCCAACGGCCTGAGCATCCTCGGCTGTCATGGCGAAAGCTCGCCCTGGCTGGCCTCCCCTGGCCTGCTGCTGATGCTGGACGAACCTCTGCTGCTGAGTCTGCAATGGTGGTCCCCTCTGCTGTCCTGCCGGAGCTCTAGCTCCTGGTGCTACCTGAGCCAATGGTGTCGGGTTCTTGGGACACTCTCTACACTGATGCTCCACTGATCCGCAAAGTAAAACACATACCCAGCCTCTTCCTACAGTCGTCCCATCCATGACCTTGCTTCTTGCAGAAGTTGCACACAGTGTTCTGCTGCTGCCTGGGTGCCTGCTGATACAGTACCTGTCTCTGTCCCTGATGCTGAGCAGGCCTCTGCTGCTGCTGAAAGTGGACCGTCGGCTGCTGATACTGCTGCTGAATCTGATGCTGAACGCGCGGCCTCTTGGCCGGTCCTCCGCTGCTGCTGCCCCCAACTGAGTCTCGCCCCCTCTTGAACCTAAGCTCAAGATCATCCTTTGCAGCTAAAGCGTCCACCAGGATCTCTTCATAGGTAGTGCTGCGGGCGTTCTTGGTGTAGGACTTGACCTCCTTTACCAAGCCCTTCCGGAACCTTCGGGCCTTCGTCGTCTTCGACAAGTCATCCATAAATCTGCTCAGGCGGCAGAACTCTCATGCGTACTCCTCCACAGACTGGTTCCCCTGGACTAGGGCCTCGAACTGGGTCTCGAGGGCTCCCAGCGCTGCGTCTGGAAAGAACTTCTCCTTGAACAGCTTCTTGAATGCTGCCCAAGTCTGTCCTGCTGTACCGACCCTCGGGTCGGTCTGGTACCAGGTACGGGCCAGATCCTGCATTATGCTGGCCACTGCCTCTATCTGGAGCCTCGTCGGGATCTCAGCCAACCTGAAAATCTCTTCCATATGCTCGATCCACTCATCGACATACAAGATCCCCTCTGTCCCTCGGAAGTCTCTCGGATGCATCTTCTGGAAATCTTGGATGCCCTTCTCCCGTGGCTGGTACGGCTGCGGGGCTGCCGCTGGCTGAGCTATGACTCTCTCTACCGCAGTCATTGCCAGCTCAATGCCTCGTGCGAGCTCTGCTGTCTGCCCCCGCTGTTGAGTCTGCTGACCCTCCATGTACTGCCGGAAGAAGGCTAACAGCTGAACGGCGTCAACTGTCCTGCAGGTGGCTACTGCTGCTAAAGAAGTACATCCGGAATCATCGGACTCGGCTCATGCCTCACAAGTGGAGGGGCTCCTCCGAAAGCTGCCGAAATGCCTACCCCAGCTGGCATGACTGGGGCTGCGGTACCAGGGGCTGGCTGCTGAGTAAGAGAGGTGGCAGACCTCTCCTCGACCCCCCTTGGCCCTGGTGATACGATCTTGTCTCAACCATCCTGGAGACACAGATCAAGAAATAATTACTGAGAATGAGTCAAAATATCAAGGAAGGACAGTTATATTCAAGAGACAATAAGCAGCAAAATGTAGATGTACGAAATCTAAATGAGAGTTTTTTCTATTTGTGATTGAGTGCCTTCAAAAATATCCTAATCCTACTGCAGGCTGTAGTGATACTCTAGTTCGAATACCACTATATAAACTCGACCTGCATGGGCCACCACTAAAAACGTGTCACGACCCGCACCCACTGTGAGGATACGAGAACGTAATAACGCCAGCCTACGCCGCAGTGTCGGCGGTAGAACGCTGTCCTAGGTTAATCGTCTAACAATATAAAGGTACTTATACAGTATATACACTCCGAATGGAGATGACATAGCAATATACAGTCTCAATCACATCTAAGGCAGAATGATGAAAATAAAGATAGATAGATACTGGAATAAAAGATCCACATGATACAATCAGAGAGAGAGAGTCTAAGTGTCTACTGACATATAAACTGAACATCCAACTCAATACAAGTCTCTAATACTGAAAATAAAAGAATATATACAATCAGATCTCAGAAGACAGAAATAGTAAAACCTAGACTAGGGAGCCTCAGTCTCTAAACTAGTGGATCAGACTGGAAATCTGGGTCACACATGGCATCTACAGCTACCCCATAGTAGGTATCTACGCAGGCCTCCTCCTCATCCTCTGTAATATTTTCAACAGGTCCAGTCAGGACGGGAGCGAGCACAAACATCTCACGCAGTTCATATCGAGTTAGGAAATATAAAGCATGCAATAGAGTAAAGTACATGAAATGCTGAAAGAAGAAGATATATGAAAAAGTAGGGATTTGATAACAGGAAATATCTAAATAAGATAAGTAAGAGCGTAAGGAACATGTGATTTTAGAGTACAATCTGGTTATGTAAACGGGCTAGGAAAATGCAATGGTAACTCCATTGTACGTGGGTGTACAATAGACATATACAATAGTTATACAATGTTACAATAGGATTTGAGTACATAACCAATTCTACTCCCCTCCCCAATCAATACACAAGGATCTACTCCAGTTACGTTATCTTATACAATAGTGTACAATGTCATACAATATGTACAATGTTATACAATAGTGTACAATGGTCTATCCCTGGGGCTCATGTGATAATGAGAGTACAATATGCACAATGAGTATACAAGGATATGGGTATTCAATAAATACAATATGGAAGTGAAACGCACAACACAATATGTATTTAGTGAATACAAGGAGATAATATCTCAAAGAAGATCCATATAGTACCAATCCGTGATAACAGTCCTGTCAGCATCAAGTACAGTAATCTAGAGCAAGAATGTAAATCCATACAAGTATGAAACTGTCAGAGAATGTACTCGCCTGATAGCCTGAGTGTCTGAAAAAATACTGTCCGAGGAGTGGTGTCTGTCTCCTATAGAACAGTACAAGTCACTATGAGTCCAAAAATGATAATAAGATGCATCACAATGCATTCTAAATGATCTAGGTCAATCTAGGTCAAATCTAAGTCACACCAAGCTAAACTAGGTCATACTGAGTCACACTAGGACAATCAAGGTCAAACAATGTCACAGGAAATCAATCCAAGTCAATCTAGGTCAATTTGGTCAAGGGTTGACTTACAGTTGACTTTTGGTCAAAAAGTCAACTCTGGTCAACTCTGGTCAACACTGAGTCAACCCTAGGTCAAACAAGTCATATGTTGACCAACTGTTGACTTTCAGTCAACTGGTCAACTCTGGTTTGGTTTCGGTCAAATCTGGTCGCTTAAAGGCTAAGTTTGACTCTCGGTTGACTTTTGGTCAAAATGGTCAACCGACGTCAAAACTAGTCTATGAGCGCTATATTTGATCGTTACCAACCAAGGGAACCAAGTTCTAACTCTATCTTAGACTCCAAACTCAAATACCTTATTTCTATGCATTACCTATATTACCTTACCAAGGTAAATACCAATACCTTGTCCAAAACCACTCTAACCTAGGAATACTAGCCTAGGCTTCCTAGGATAGCTAGATACTATCCTATTTAACATTACCTACCAAGAAATCCTAGTATCTAGGTCCTCTAAGTTATCTTAGACCACATGTTGATTATCTACCCTTTACCTTACCCTTACCCTTGCACCATCTCACATGATACTCATGATACCTCACTCATTCACTACATATGGTCACATATAGGTTCACATACATAGGCAATTGGCTACCTATTAGGCTCATCTATAGGTTTCTATACCACTCACACACTTATGTACAAGCTCCCCCACTACTCTCCTATACAATAGCTCACCCACATACACTCTTAGGCTCACAACCTCACACACACAACACTCTCACAATATCACACTCTAATAGGCTTCCTATAGGTTCACACAAACACATATGTATACTTACACCTATAGGCTCCTAACTAACTCCTATAGACTCACACCCATAACTCACATATATAACCACATATCTATACTCATATAGGCTCTCCTATATAAACTCACACACACACTTAGGCTTAGATAGGCTAACCTATAGGCTATGCCAATCCCACATGGGCTCATGTTTTGAACAGGAAGGTGGGGACTTGCATAGGCTCAAAGGGTATGATATGGGACTGATTTGTAACAGGCTTTAGAGGGTTTGAATAGGCTGTTATGGACTGATCTTGTGGGCTATCAAGGCTAAGTTTGGGGACTGATATTGAGTGATACAATGCTGAGTTTAGGCTGATATGCAGGCTGTCCATGGGGTGTTGAATTGGGCCAAAAATAAGGACTGTTTTGAGACAGATTTATAGCAGTCCTTGTGACCAGTTGAGGACTGATTTAGGCTAAGCATTGGATGAACAAAGGGCTGTATTGGGACAGCATCATGGGTGATTTTCTGGACTGAAGTAGACAAGGTGACAGCCATGTAGGTGGCTGTCATTTGCAGGTTTAGGGGGAAAACAGGTTGAGGACTGATTTGTGTTGCCATTGAGTCCTAAGGATAGGTTTAGGGGACTGAAAATGGAATGCACATGGACAGCAATTGGGGGTTCTCATTGGACTGATTTTGTGGATAGGTATTGGGGACTGGAATGGGACTGCTAAGTGGGACATTCACAGCAAAATCAAAACAAAAGAAATCAAACCCCAAAACAGAAAACTGAAACTTAGTATCCAGTTTTCATACATACCCATATTGATTCCCACACATCACCAAATCACACCAAAACTGACACACAAATAGATTATATAGGAGAACCCATATTGGGACTTAAACCAACATTTAAACAGTAATAAATATGATAAAATAGGTGTCCAAAATCATTTTATGAAAACTGGGAATTCAGGAATAAATACCATGTTTCAGGATTTGGTAAATTGTTAAAAACTAGTGAAAATGTATTAAAATTTAAAATAAGAGGTTGGTAATGTGAGAACACATTGCATACATGTTACGTGATGTGTTTGTGTCCACAAAAGTGGACACAAACGTGTCCAATCACTTTAAAAACCAAAATCAGTAAAAACTGAACACAGCAGTGCACAATCATCATGCACGTGTGCACGCGTGTCGTGCACACGACACAAGACACAACGTGTCTCGAGGTCACTAACCTAGGTTCGCCTAAGATAGATCCTCATCTCTAGGTGTCTGCACTGGGTCCTAGTGTCCGCCTGTCTGACTTACACACGCGTATTAGTGACACTCAAAACGACTGAACCTGTCAGTCACGAATCAGTGCAGAGCCTCGTGCTCACTCGACACGACACGGGGACACGTGATACTTAACACACGTGGTGTCAGTCATTGCCCCCCAGTGTGTGTCGAGTTTCACGTGTCCTTGTGCTGTGTCTGAGGAGAAAAAGCCCCCGCACAGCAGGACACGCGCACAGTCCCGCGCGCGCGCACACACGCATGTGCACGTGTCGAATACGACACGATGCGACACAGAGACACCCTCAGACCAATAGAAATGCACAAGCGACCTCAAAAACTAATTTCCTATTCAAATAGATTTCGAAAATAACACAAAAACTTTCTTTGTGGCATTTTCACAAACACAATGCATAGGGACACTGATACGTGTCCAAATAGGACACGAAATGGACCCAAATTTTAGGGTTTCCTATTCCTACAGTTAGGTTAGGCCTAGGGTTCCCTAGAAATGCAATAAAACTAGAATTTCATGGTGAAAATAGGAAGTTACCTCTATGTATCAAAATCTCTAAAAAGCTCTAAAAGAGAGGTTCCTCTTGAGAGTCAAACTCCTCCAAATTGATTTGAATCTGAGAATAAAATATAAAAATAGCAAGAATACTCAGATTAAAACCTATTGCAATTTGTTTGGGGAAAAAAGGAGCTAAAATGGATTTTCTAGAGATTTTTGAAGTTGGGACATCACCTCTTTCTAAAGCTTGCTCTTCCTTAGAGGCTAGCCCTAATTCTAAGAGAGTATTTATAAGGGGGGAATCCCAAGGATGGGTTAAGTGGCTGGACAAAATGTTAGGGTTAGGGTTGGGCACTTGGCTAATGGGCTTTGGGCTTAGTCATAAAACAAATGGCTTAAAAATCACAAGTCATGACTTGTGGTCAAATCTTTCCATTCAAAACTCAATATTCTTAATTGTTTTCACTAACTAGAGTATGGTTGACCTAACTTAACCTAGGGTCTCATAACTAGTCAAGTCCAACTCAACTAGGGTTAGGTCACAAAGTCAAAGCTAGTCAAAGTCAACCTAGTCAACCCTCATTCAAACAATTCCAAAATAAATTCTAAAAATTCCCAAAAAATTCAAATAAATCCTAAAATGACCAAAATATCCTCTAGGCTAAAATTACTAATCAAACATCCTAATCACATGGCTAGGCTCTAGGTCAACCGTCTCCAAGGTTACACTAGTCAAACACCAAAATCATAAGTCATGATTTAAATAGTTTAAAAATAATTAAAAATTACCAAAAATCATATTATTAATTAAATATCATAATTAAATAAATTAAAATATAAAACTTTAAATTACCCTTATTTTAGAAAACTGGGTGTTACACCCTCTGCCCCGGATCGATGACCTGTTTGACCAACTCAGTGGAGCCAAGGTGTTCTCGAAGATTGACCTCAAATCCGGCTACCATCAGATCAAGGTCAGGAAGGAGAATATTCCTAAGACGGCGTTCAACACCAAGTATGGGCAGTTTGAATTCTTGGTCATGCCGTTTGGACTGACAAATGGTCCTGCTGTATTCATGAACCTTATGAACAAGGTTTTCATGAATACTTAGATCAATTTGTTGTTGTCTTCATTGATGACATTTTGATCTATTCGAAGACTGAAGAGGAGCATGAGGAGCACCTCAGGAAAGTTTTGGGAACTTTGAGAAAAGAGAAGTTATATGGTAAGCTATCCAAATGTGAATTCTTTCTAGACAAGGTGGATTTTCTTGGCCATGTTGTCACAGGAGAAGGAATTTCGGTGGATCCTAAGAAGATAACTACTGTGGAGAAGTGGTCTACCCCAAGCTCAGTTGCTGAGATCAGAAGTTTCTTGGGCTTGGCTGGCTACTACACGGAAGTTTGTGAACGATTTTGCCAGAATTGCTGAACCGATGACGAAGCTTACTCAGAAGAATGAAGAGTTCATCTGGACGGAAGATTTCCAGGCTGTATTCGAGGAGCTGAAGAAGAGGCTGACCACTGCACCAATCCTTGCGCTACCCCAGCAGGAATTGGTGTTTCTCAATCTACAGTGATGCCTCTGGAAAAGGACTGGGTTGTGTTCTTCAACAAAATAGGAAAGTGATTGCTTACGCATCTAAGCAATTATGGAACCATGAGAAGAATTATCCATCATGACCTAGAGCTTGCTGCAGTCATCTTTGCATTGAAGCTATGGAAGCATTATCTCTATGGAGAGAGAGTAAAATATATAAGACCACAAAAGTCTAAATATGTTTTCACTCAGAAAGAGCTGAACATGAGACAAAGAAGATGGCTGGAACTGATGAAGGATTTTGACATCGACCTACAGTACCATCCGGGTAAGGCTAATGTTGTTGTGATGCACTTAGTCGATACCCAGTGGCGATGTTTTGACCAAGGAGCGGCACTTGTTGGAGGACATAGAGAAGCTTGGTCTGGAGATTGTACTGCCTAGGAGAAGATGAAGGAACTGGGGCGAGAAGCTGATGTACCTGGAGCTGACCCAACCATGATGTAGTTGCAATTACGTTCAAGTCTGATGGACAAAATCAAGGAGACACAATTTCAAGACGAGACGCTTTGCAAGCTCAGAGATGAAGTGCTGGCAGGAACACTTGAAGGTTTCTCTATCGCCAGTGATGGAGCATTGAAGAATGGTACGAGGCTGTGTGTACCATCTGGCAAATTGAGGAATGAGCTGTTGCAAGAAGCGTACCAGTCACAGTATTCCATACATCCTGGACCTAATAAGATGTATCGGGATATGCGTACCATCGTTTGGTGGTATGGAATAAAAAGAATGTATCCAGATTTGTGGCTAGATGCTTGATTTGCCAACAAGTGAAGGCTAGCAGACAGAGACCCGCAGGACTTCTACAGCCGCTGGACATTCTGGAGTGGAAGTGGGAGCATATAACAATGGACTTTGTGTCAGGACTGCCTCGATCCAAGGAGGAAGGACGCTATTTGGGTTATTGTGGACCGACTGACTAAGTCGGCACATTTTATTCCCTTCAAATTGGTTTATCCACCGAGAAGTTGGCGGAACTGTACATGCGACACATCTACCGGATTCATGGAGTACCGGTAAGTATTGTATCTGACAGAGATACTAGATTTACCTCACATTTTTAGGAGTTTGCATGAGCTTGGGAACAAAACTGAAGTTCAGCACAGCCTATCATCCCCAAACTGACGGACAATCTGAGAGGACCATCCAGACGCTAGAAGATATGCTGAGATCTTGCGTCTTGGAATTTGGAGGATCCTGGGAGGATCACTTGCATTTAGTGGAATTCTCCTACAACAACAGTTACCAAGTTAGCATTGGTATGACCCCATTTGAAGCACTTTATGGACGTCGTTGCCGTACTCCACTTGCATGGGACGACGTAGGAGAAAGAGTACTACTGGGACCAGAGATGGTGACTGACGCAGCGGAGAAGGTGAAAGTAATCAGAGACAAGCTCAGGATCGCCCAAGACAGGTAGAAGCATTGGGCAGATAGCAGTCGTCGACCACTGGAATTTGAAGAAGAAGATAGTATCTTTGTGAAGATTTCTCCTACCAGGGAACTATCCGATTTGGCAGAGCTGGGAAGCTGAGTCCCAGATATATCACCATTTCAAATTTTGAGCCGAATTGGTGAAGTGGCGTATCGGTTAGCTCTACCAGCTAATCTTGAGGGCGTGCACAACGTCTTCCACGTTTCGCAGCTCAGACGCTACCGGATCCGAGTCACATCTTGGACCACTCAGAGCTGGAGATTGGACCGAGTCTTACAGTACCAGAGAAGCCTGTAGCAATTTTGGATAGATGCGAGAAGAAGACCAGGACTTCAGTGACTCCTATAGTCAGAGTTATGTGGAGGCACGATTCCCCAGGAGAGTCTACCTGGGAGCGAGAAGATGAGATGCGGGAGAAATACCCGTATTTGTTTGAGACCTGAGGTAATTTCTAATCTTATCCTTTTAAATTTCGAGGACAAATTTTCTAAGGAGGGAAGGTTGTGAAACCCGCAATTTTCCAGTTACATTTTTAATTTTGTTAATGTGTGTTTGCCACTTAGTTTTTCAAATTATTTTTCTGGTCAAACCTGTAAATTTTAATTTATTAGTGTTAATTTGGGAAAAATTGTATTTTTAAGAAAAATTATTATTTATGGAATTTTAGAGTTTAGTCAGACCCGTAAATTTTAGTTAAGTAATTGAGTAATTTAACTAGCTTATAAATCATTATTATTGTATTTTAGGAAACATATTTTTGGAACTTTTAAATCCCGAAATTTTAGAATGTTGATTCAGACCCGTCCCAAGCCCATTTCGAACCCAAGATTTTTTCTGAAATAAATTCTAAAGTATTTTATATGAATAGCATTTTTCTTAATTAAAAATAAAATAATTATTCTCCTTAAAATAATATTCACTTAAAACTTTTCAATTCTCTTTTCTCTCTCTTAATGTTCTAAACTCATCAGTAAAGGAATAAACCCATTCCTTTACTTCACTTTCCCTTCCCGAACGCCCAAGCCCCTCGGCTCCCGAAACCGCCGACCCTTCCCGTTCCGAAACCGACGACCCTCAACTCTGGTAACCCTCTCTCCATCTATATAAATACCCCTCTGCTCTTTCCTCCTCACTCCATCCTCTTCCTCCACCCGTGCCCTAGCCGCCACCCTTCCCGCGCTCCGATCCGCCCGCGGCCGCCCATATTGGCGCCCCCTTCACCGGCGTCCGCCCCGGCGGCCAACGTCGACTTCGGCCTCCGATCCGGTACCGAGCCGCGCGACCCCCTGCGCCCCCAGCGTCCGGCGATCTCCTCAAGCCCGGACCCCGCAGCCCCTGTGCGGCCCTGCGCGCGCCCGACCTTCAGCGCCCTTGCTCGGCTCCGCCCGCGAATCTCCGAACCGATCCCGACCAGAACCACCCTCTGCGTGGTTTTCCAGTACTGTTCCCTTCGGGTCAGAGCTTCCTGAGATCCACGACGCTTCTCTGAGTTTCTGAGTTCTCTTCTGGAATTTCTCCGTTCGTTGGTGCTGTACACGCAGCCGAACTCCGGCGAGGTGTGTTTCGAGTCCGAGGCATCACTTCGATTCCGTCAATTTCGGTAACTTCTGGATAGTCCCATAGTTTCTTTTAGTCTGTGATGAAAATTGGTCCACCGATTCCTTCGGAATTCGATTTTTGGTTACGTTTCAATTACGTTACCATTTCGAGTTTTTCGAAGTTTCTTCGGAAATTGGTATGCTGTTGGTTTGGTTCTGTGATCTTTCCGATTCCGGAATTTCCGAATCCTTCGAAATATTTCTGTGATTATTTTTGGTTTTAGAAGAACCTTGTTTCTGAAAGGTATTTGGGTTTGATTGATGTGGGAATTGGTTTTGTGATATTTCGAATTAGTTTCGAGAAATTCCGATTTTGTTCGGGAATTCTGAATTCATTTCGGAAAATGATTTATTAGATGTTTTTATAAATAAAATTGGGTATCCCTGGTTTGGGATTTATTTTGCAGGAAAAATCGGCACGTTTCCTAGTTTTGGGTTATCCCAAAAATAGAGGGAATGCTGCCGAAATTTCTATAAAAATTTAATTATAAATTTTAAAATGAATTTCGGAAAAGAATACTATTTTTGGATTTATTGGGCGACGACCTTATTGGTCAATGGGCCCGGCTGAATGCAAACGAAACCGGTTTCGTCCGGACGTTGAGGCATTAGCTATAAAAATGACGATTAGACCAGTTCTGAGACTCAATAATATTTTATATTTTAATTAGAATTATTAATATTATTATATTTAATTTTGTAGGCAGTTTACAGGACTAACGAATTTTCTTATTTTAATTCTTGGGAATGTAAGGGCATAAGCCTATTCTGGTTGTTGAGTTGTAATAGCTTAGGTTCTATTTATGTTTCTTTTATTTTCTGGATGATTTTGGTAATGGGAACGTAGTATAAAATAATAATTAATTATTGTATTTTTTCAAAAGAATATAATGATTAATGTTTTGTCACTTAAAAATTAAGTTGTAAATTTTAAAATAGAAATTCATGTATTTCTCATTAAAAAGGAAAATCTTAGTTTATTTATTATTTTTTATTATATATTATAAAATACCATGTTTTTCCAAATAAACCGATAAATACTATTTTCTCGAAATTAAATGTAAATTGATATTCTTAATTGTAACGCACTATAACAGCGTTTTGGTTGTGTTAGCTAATTAAAGACTAAAATTGACTAGGACACAACTAGAGATTGTAACTAGTTCAGCGTCATTGGCAACATTGGTTTTCTGAGACAAATTTCCAAATGTAGGATTTCAAGGAAGAACCTGATTTCCGTCCCGACGTATCGACCCATCCAGTCAAGTCATTTTGATGCAAGTACATTTTTTGGTAGATTACAATTAGTTAATAATTATTTCAATGCAAGTTTAAACCACGATACAAACACGAGAACATGACTGTAACTACTGTAACTATCGGGGACTGGGGGAGTAGTGTAGTGGATATGACCACATCCAATAGTATAACTGATTGTATTAGCTTACCCCAAAAACACACGGGGATAAGCCATACCATATCACTAGGATATTACTGTAACAAAACCCAATCCGGTCATATTCATTACCTATTCATATTTCACTATTTTTTTAACTGCTGGAAAATTATTTACTTCAAATTGTTTAAAAGTGCATATTTCCATTATTAATTTCAATTGTTAAAATATCATGAATTTGTACTTTGCTTCCTCCTGACTGGAGACTATATTTTTAGGTCCTGTTGAGGTTGCAGAGCTACTGATTAGTAGCTATTATGACCCAGAGTTATACCCTGCTGTGCTTCCCGAGGATGGATTACTGGATGAGGATGTTGCTTTTATTTAGATATTATTTTCCATTTTGTTAGTTTTGTCTAAAAGAACAATGTGACTTAATTTGGTGGTTTATGTTTGTAATCTGTACTGGACAAGTTTTAAGTTTTTAATTTATCGAATCTTATTTATTGTGGCAAATTTAGTTTGAGTTGTTGATTACCTGCATATGGAAGTTACAGCTTACTGCCGCCGTCTCATCAACGGTGCAGGCTGGGCATGATCCGATTCGTCCTAAGTAATTGGGACCGGGTCGTGACAGAAAAAGAAGTAGAGCAACCACAACAATAAGGGGGGATAGGGGCTGTTGTTCCCCCCCCCAAAACAGCATTTAATAGCAACAGCAAGAAAACACAGCAGCAGCAGCAAAATGAGCAGCAGTAGCAGCCACCAATAGCCCCCTTCAACCCGCATAAACCCCCTATAAGTAGCTATATATACCTATATATATATATATATCCATATATACCCATATATCCCCCTAAATAACCCCCAAATTAGTCCTATGTGAGTGATATGTAGAGTGAGATGTGAGTGAGTGGGTGAATTGGAAATTGTAGGATAGTGAGTGGAAAGGTGAAAATGAGTTCCGAGTGTCGAAACGTGCACAAATTTGAATGAGACTTAGATAATGCAAATTAGATTTTGTGGGTAGGCTCCTAAGTTGAAATCGGAGTTTCGTGTGGGATTAGGAGGATGGTATCACACGATATCATTATGTATCTCGCGATACTCAAGATAATCGATAAACCGACAACATATACCGTAAGATGGACTGGATGTCCACTTCACCTAGGAAGCTTGGTAGGTAATGATAGTGTAGGCTAGTATCCTACTTCCCTAGGAAGCCGGGAGTGAAACTCCTAAGGTAAAGCTACTTGGCCTTAGTACTAGAGTAGAAGGATAAATGGGATAATAAGGATAATGTCCAATTCTCAACATATGGGTTTAATACTTTAAGATATAGTTAAATAGGTTATTATGGTTGGTAACAGTTAGGAATAGTGGACTTGGACTAGCTTTGACCTTGGTTGACCACGGTTGACTATTTTGATCAAAAGTCAACCGAAGCCTAAAATTGACTAGAACTTGACCAAACTTGACCAACTTGACCAGTTGACCCAAAGTCAATGTTAGTCAACGTTAGTCAAGTTTGACCTAGAGTTGACCTAGGGTTGACCAGAGTTGACCAGTTGACCAAAAGTCAACTGTAAGTCAACCGTTGACTTAAATCGACCTAGTTTAATTCTGTTTGACTTGCATTGACCCAATTTGACTTTGTTAGGCCTAGTATGACTTGGATTGACCTTGTACAATCTAGTTTGACCTTGTTTGACCTAGATTGACTTAGTTTGACGTGTCTTGACCTAGTTTGACTCATTATGACTTAATTTCACTTTCAAACCATTATATTGATACAGTATTACATCTATAGGTCCTCGAGGCACTATTCTTGGACTCAGTCGATCTATTTATCATATTACAGGCGAGTACATTCTCTGACACTTTTCCAATTTACGATGATTGTTATAATTTATGTAATTAGTGTAGATATGCTTGTTCTCGACACATTGGTCACACGGATTGGTATTCATGGATCCCGACATGAGATGTTATTCCTCGTTATCTTGGTATATCTTGTGCAAGCCTCTTATAGTTCTTGTGCAGTATATGGACACCGATTCTCGAGGAGACTTGCTTCCTTCTCGTAGAATCCCGTGTCGTAACGTGTCTTGCTTGGATCCACTCTACCAGTCGGGGACGGTGAGTACTAGTGTAAATGTGTGGTCAATACCCGTCTTGTATATATTGTGAACCTTGTGAATGCCAATCCTACACCGCACGTATGATTGGCTAGATGATAACCTTGTGCAGACCCAATCCGGCCATATGTTGTAGCTAGTACTCACACACTAGATAGATGATTCTTGATTCTTGTACATGCCATAATCAGTTTTACTTGCCTTGTTCTAGCTCTAGATTTACAGCTTACCTTGCCATGATACTCACATGTACATTCCATGATTTCTTGTATATACTCTTTATTTACAGTCTTATAGCTTTTGTCATATCTTGTGAACTGTTGTTAGTTGATTGTACTCGTTCCATCCTGACTGGATATGTTGACAAAATATTACAGATGCTGATGAGGAGGACTACAGTACCTACTACGGTCCGGATGACGTAGTGGGCTTAGACTTGGAGACCTTGGTCCAGGAGGGTTTAGCTTCGCCCGACGAGCCTCTAGCTTAGTTTTTAGAGTAGATATTTTGGACTGGACCTTGTCTCCAGCTTGCTACTTATGTTATGATATTATATTGGGATTGTATAACCATATTACTCTGTGACTCCTTCTTTGTTGAGTTGGATATTGCACTTGTAGTTTTTATCTATCTAGTTTTTCGTGTCATACTTCTTCCTTCTAGATTGTGATTGAGTTTATCAGTATTTCATATTATATACCTCCGTGTGGAGATAACAGGTTATTATATACTGTTTTGTTGGCTAGTAGACCTACAGCGTTCTACGCCGTTTTTACGGTATAGGCTGGGCGTTGTCACGCACTTGTGCCCCTACCTAGGGTGCGGGTCGTGACACAACGTGAGATTGCATGACCAAGTCTGAGACACCATCTTTCATAAATTTAATTATATTCTACTTTAGAACTGGTTACTGGCTTTTAGTATCTTGGGTGCAGGACCTCGGCCTTCTGATTGGACCGTTTCACGGCACTCAGAGCGCGCCTCAGCCTTATTAATTTAATTTAATTAAATTATTGTAAGGGCATAAGCCCAGCTTTTATTTTATTTTATGTGGCCTGTAATTGTGTAGCTTAGGTTTTCTATTTTATTTTCTAGTGGTTGTTTGCGTAGCTAGGCGCATAATTAAATTGGATATAATTATTTTTGTATAAAATTAATAAGAATTTCTCATTAAATAAATAAATACGAGTACTAATAATTAATAAATTCATGTTTTTTCCATTTAA
>JANAVB010006356.1:0-88972 GCA_029216955.1 Iris pallida
TTCATAACAGCTGGAGGACAAAGCAGTAAAAATTCCATCCCTTCCAAGGTTCAGGCAACGTCTGCAGTCCTTCAGACTAATTTATATCCACTTGCTCTGGGAAATCTACGCAAAAAGCTACCACCGACTGCTCCCATGTCGGTTCATCAAAGACGGATGGTGCAGAAGCACCATCCGAATAGATAGGTGTAAGGCAACTCCAGTCGAGGGAAGTTCCCCTTTTCACCCTTCCATTTGATCATGGAGTCAACATACAGACGAAGACCTGCATTTATTCTACAGGTCATCGCTGATAGCAAATCCATCCGGTAGCCGAAGACTAACCGGACGGCAGCAAAGAGTACACCGCGGTGGAAGCGGTCCACGGCGCTTGCTCCGGGCATGACGAATTGACGGAGCCAGTATGTCAAAATCCTGCCAGCTGTGCTTCTCTTGACATGGACCTGTAGCCCATTCTTATAAAGCTTTCAACAAAATCTTCGGTCTTGAGCGGAGGGTATTGGTGTTCATCATTAACTCTGATATCCATTCTCTTATTCTCTTCATCAGTCTTATTACTTCATTGTGACTGAGGGATTAGAAAAAGTTGGGTTGCATGAGTCATGATCTTTAGTCTTTTTCTCAATGATATGATTAAGAAAAAGATACGGCAACCACTTCGATGAATAACAGGTGCCAAGAGCCACTCTTGTAATACAGGGAGCATATGTTGTAATGGCACAATAATTCGTCGAAGACAGCCATTTTTGTATTTTCCCGACGTAGTCTATCTAACTCGTCGTTTGTGGGAACATACTCCTCATAAGGGAAGTCTCCCGTTGGTAGACACGAGATATACTTCATCTCATGGAGGGCCAATCCCATCTCCCCGTTGGCGTCATGAACGTCCCTGTCCTATGGTTATACCTCTCTGCCAAGGACAAAAACAGATGAGAGTTTGGATGGAAGCCATACACGGTAGCATATACTGTATTATAAAGTTCGATCTCTTTAAGTTTATCTTCAAACTGAGCCAATACCCAGTTGGCTATGCAGTTCCACCTCCTGTTCTCCGGGTTCACCAGACCGGTCAGCCGAATGTCCTGATCCGGGTATCTGCCTTTAACTTTTGCATACTCATTAGCAAAGATTGGTGTCCTCACAGGCAGCAGTAAAGAAGAGTTCTCTGGAGGGATACAGCCTGGCTTCAACCCTCTGAGTAAAGTACTGTGTCGCTCAGAAGAGCTATAGAACATGTCTCTATTGTTTGGGCCTTTCTTGACACAGATCTTTCCTGTCCTTGCATGTTGAAGGGGAGTTATCCCAGTCCATCCTTCTGGGATGGCTTGCATGAGCATATCGTGCTAAAGGGAGGCATCTAGCAATGTCCGGTAGCAGGATCAGTTTCTCCTTCCTTTGGAAAGTTCTCTGCTCAACGCGGGGCCTTGGTTGAGAACTCTTGTCAATGGCTTCGCCGAATAAGATGGTTTCTTATGGGTGATGGCGTCAGCAGACTGCAGGGGCTGCCCATTCATCAGACTTAACAAATCTCATTGTCCTGAGCAACCAAGATAGCTTGGCGAGAGGATGGCAGAGCATATTATGGAAAGAGTACATGGGATAAATCTTCTTTAAATTCTGGCTCAACAAGGGTCCATGTGAATATTTCATACTCAGGGTCCTCTCTGATGTTAACTGCATCAAATAGAAAAACAGAATTCAGTACAAGTGAAGATTCTGTCCAAAATTAGCAGATTGCGTAAGCATCAGATTGCACAAGCGTTAGATTGCACAGCAATAGCTTCTATGCGCAAAACTATCCAGTGGCGTCAACTCATCCATTTGCGCAAGCCATCAGATTGCGCTGAATAACTTACGCAAAGCATCAGTTTGCGCTGGATAGCCTTGCGCAAATCAGCAGACTGCGCTGACTTTTGCCAGCGCATTCTAACCAATTGCGCAAGAAAATAGTCTTCATAAAAATAAAGATTATTGGTTTTTTGCAACCAAAACCCTAAACAGGATGGCACAGTATGACCAAATCTCTAAAAAGAGACAGGTTCAAAGGATCAACAGTGTCGAAGAACCCTAAAAAGGATTTTTCGATCGGTCGTTTACCTCGTATTGCTGGATGTGCAACTTCATGACGAGAAGGGCACGACGCAGCACGAGCCGAAGACTCGGCGGGAGCCTTGCCTTTCTCAGCGGCGGAGCGCTTTGGAGCCATTAAGGTTGATGAAGAAGAAGGAGAATCGAGAGAGCTCGAGAAATTCTTTCTTTCAAATGATTAGAAGCAAGTAAAGAATGACAGAGAAGAAAGGGAACTATTTAGTTTTCGAGAATGAACAGACTCCTCAGATTGTACCGGATAAACAGGAGCTAATTCCTTCGATGGCGCAGACAGGTCATCATATGTGCAACTTGATTTTCAAATCAAAATTCAAAGTATTTCGAAGCTTTGACAATTTTTTAAACTTCGAAAACTTTGAAGGGGTAGTCTCCTAAAAATCAAGTTGCACCCATCAACAAAGTCATAAAAATCAAGAAATGCATCATTCAATTGAATTGTGTAGGAGACGGATTGTGCACATTCTCGATTGCGCAGGCTGAACTGCGCACTCATCCAAGTGCGCAAGCTGACGTGGCTTCGTCATCATTACTTGACAGAGAATCAGATCTTCTGACAGCTGACAGCATGAAGAACGAGGAAACTGTTCGTTTATCGTACAGCACAGCGCTCGAGCAGCTGTACATGCAGCGCAATCTGCCTGCAGCACAATCTAGCCCAGCGCGGTCCATCCTCGCGCAATCCGAAGCCAGCGTAATTCAGGTGGCGCACTCCATCAATACAACTGACAAAGTACACGTGGCCTTCATGCCATCAATGACTCATTACGTAGTAACCGTCTGTACACGATCATGCGTATTTCAATCAAATAATGCCATGTGTCCAATACAGTTGGCCCACGATCAAGCAACTGCCAACGCAGTCTAATGTCTGTGCGGTCCAATGCAGCGCAATCCATCTTGCGCAGTCTAGAATAACTAAAAAGTAGTTATTTCCAGAACTCTTTAAATAGAGTTTCAAGTCTTCATTCCAGGGGATCAGACATAAAAAAGTTCAGAAAAATCAGAGAGTTCAGGAGTTCTTGCCCAAGTGCCCAAGTGCTGCTGCATTCTTCAGAGGTTATCGCCTTCAACTTTCGAGGCTATCGTCTTCAAAGTTCACATCGTCCAAGGGATAAAGCGATCGTCATCTAGATCGAATTCCTATTGTTGTACTTTCCCAGAATTCTTGTAATTTTCTTTTACAAAGTTTGTTGAAATAAAGATCAACTTTGTTTTTGCAAACACATGGGCCACCATAAAAATGTGTCATGGCCCACACCTAAATATTCGGGCACGAGTACGTAGGCCACGCCCAGCCTACGTCGTAGTATCGACGGTAGAACGCTGCCAAGTACCCAGTAAAATATTTCAACAGTCATATGATTCATTAAACAACATGTACTCAAATCACATACAACTACAAAAGATATGAAAGAAAGATAACAATAAAATTTATAAAATGATCATACATATCAAAAAAAATGTATCGGAGAGATATTCGATGAACAAGTCATAAATCTAGATAAAAAACCTAGAGTCTCCAGAGGTCAACTCACGATTAAAGGTACATCGATATTTTTCATCAAGAATGTCTAGGGTGTGGGGCATAACATCACCAAAAAAATAGTTATCCGGTCAGGATTGGAGTAAAGTATATTTCTAATAACAGTTCCTATAAATGATATGGGCTATGTAACATTAAATAGAGAGAATAACAAGAATGAGTAAAGTATACATGAATGTAACATGACATGGGTAAAACTGTAAACAAGAACAAGAGTAGGCAGAATAGGTATATCATGTACAATAGTCAAAAATCTATAATATCTATGTGAGTGAGTACTAGCTTCAACATGTGATCGACTTTGGAACTTGCAAGGGAATTTATGGCCTAGTTAATCATACGTGCAGTGTATGATTAACATTCACAAGAACCAAGACTTGCATAAGGAGGGTATGATCACATATCTACACTAACACTCCCCGCCCCCAAGTAGCATAGTGGATCCAACCATGGTATGTTACGACACAAGATGATAGAAGAAGGTAGTAAGTCTTCTCGAGAATCAGCGTCCATACAAGTACAAAAACAAAAATGAGACTTGCACAAGATACACCAGGATATACAAGGAATAATATCTCATGACGGGATCCAGAAATACTAATCCGTGTAATAAATGTGTCAAGAGCTTATGGATATCTGCACTAAATACATGAAACATAGAAAATACCATAAATGTGAAATTACCATAGAATATACTCGTCTCAATTCAGTTGGAGTCGACGTGCATGACATAAATGTGTCAGCACAGATTAGGTAACAATGCTATGCTCCACAAGATGGTCCCAACCGACGGTATATACGGTTCCATTGAGTCGGAAATAGTCCAAATAACCTAGTTTGGTATATAGGAGCCCAAAATCTGAATTGGCACGATTATCGAATGAAAAAAATAGGAAACGACTATAATAATCGCGACTTATGATTTAAGGAAAAAAGCATAACTAAATACATATATCTATTTTATAAATTATCTATAATACTTAGAAACTACATTTTGTTGATCACAATATTTCTATACAATATTTGAAGGCCTGGGAATTATTATTATTATTATTATTATATATATATATATATAACCCAAACTTATTCATGATAAAGGCACAAAATACCGAAGCCTTTACATGTAAGCGCAAAAGAAGGACATCAGCCAAAAGAAACAAAAGACAATCTCTCGCTCACCGACCCAAAAACAAGTCAACTGAGCAAGGAGTGCCAAAAACCTACCCGAGAGTGCTTTCAGAGTCTGCTGACTTTGTGAATCTGTCTAAGAACCTCCCAGGTGAGTTGATTGGCGTTGTATTGGTGGCCCTCGTATTTGTACTTCTTACGATTCTTCTAAATAACCAACGTGATGGCGGCTGCAACGATCTGAAGCACGTGGTCGACACTTTCTAAGGAGGCAAGAAGATCGTTGAAGCCCCCTCAACTAGTTTCCGTCCGCAACGCTGGGGCAGAGTAGTGCAAACCATCTCAGCCAGCTCGCCAGAGTAAAGAATGTGGTCGACTGTTTCAGGCTATCTCTCCGAGCAGCAATGACAAGCCTGAAAAATTGTACGAGAATTTATGGCCTGGTTAATCATATGTGCGGTATATGATCAACATTCACAAGAAACAAGACTTACACAAAGAAGGTATGATCACATATCTACACTAACACTCCCCGCCCCCAACTGTTATAGTGGATCTACGACATTACGACACGGGATGCTAGAAGAAGGTAGCAAGTCTTCTCGAGAATCAGTGTCCATACAAGTGCAAGAACAAAAACGAGACTTCAACAATATATATATATATATATTTTTATATCTATATATTTTATGTATATAAGTATTACAAAAATATATATTAATTATATATGATATAAAAAATATATATAGATATAGATATAAAAAATATATATAGATATAATATATAATATATATATATATATATATATATATATATACCTCTTGAAAATATAGGAAATCGTTCTAGCACTAAATCTCAATTTTGTCAAATAGAATTTTAGGCTAAAACTAAATAATAATATTTTTAGAAATATTATTATTATTTTATATAATAAAATTTACCATAATACCAAGTGAGTAATATATAATAACAATCACAAAAAAAGAATAATAACATTGCATTACATTTATATATAAAACAAAATATATATAACATACTTACGTATATACAATTGTACTTACTCTAAAAGTCTTGCCCATTGTTAACGGATAAAAAAATTAGGTAAAAATTTACTAATGGGCTCAATCCCAAATTAAACTAGACACAACCAACAGATTGTCCCAAACCAAACCCTAACTCAAATATTATACCAAACACCAAATATTAAATTATCTAATTTTTTTTCATACAGCCTATATCCAACTAATTATAACAAAGCCTAAAATAATTATAAAATCTTTTAATAATCTTAAAACCCATTTCAATTTATCCCGAAATCAAGGCCCAGACCCAACCTACGAACAACTCATTCCACATAGATTAAACCTAAATCATAAATCATTAGACATATTAATAATATTAATAATAATAAATAAAAATCTAATTACTTAACAGTATAAGTTGAAAGGGGGGTCTTCTACTGCGATTCACTCATGCTAACCCCCTAATTTCATTAATCCCTAAGTCCATTATAACCTAAAAGATGGGAATCATACAGCTTCTTTACTATCGTTCATTCCCTATTTTCCGACTTACACAGAGAGGAGAAGAGAACAAGAGAGAGAAGGGAAGTGAGATCAAGAGGGAATGAAGGGGGGTCTCATCCAAGGGTCTCGTCGGCGTGTGACTCAGGCAGAGGTGCCAGCACTGTGGGCAGCGCACCACTGGGGTGCGGTGGTGCCGACGCTGCGGGGCTCGACGGATGGAGCACGGGCGACGACAGATTTGTGCGTTGGTGGCCCAGATCCGGCGACGATGAAGGCGGTAGACGTGGTCGTGGTGGTGGATCCAATGTGGCGTGAGGTCGATGAGGCAGAGATGGGTTCGTGATTGTGGCGAATGGTTGTAGTGGTACTGGAAGGACGATGATATTTCGGGGTGATGCGGTGAAGCTGCCCCTAGTGTGGAGAACGGTGAAGGGCAGAGGATAGTGGGGCCGAGCAGGGAGGGGTCACGACGGTGGCTCACCGGTCAGGTGAGCATTGGCGGTCCTTTCCCTTTATTTTCTTTTTTTTGTATGATTGTGGTACTGGCAAGCGGTGAAGGAGGTGGTGTTGGTGGCTGGTGTTGGACAGAAGGAGTGGCGATGTCGTAGTGGTAGTTTAAATAGCATTGTGGAGGTAGCGCTAGTAATCGGTTGAGGTGGAGCAGGTCCGGGATCAGGGTAGCGGGTCGGGGCCGGAGTTGTCGGGGTGGAGGTGGCAGCGCTGGGGTGGCGCTGGAGTTTTATTGGTGGTTGGGAATGGCAGAATGGTGGCGACGCCGGGGTAGCGTCGGCCACAGAGCGATGGTTGGGGGTAGAGGTGCTGCTCTGACTTGGGAAGAGGATGGTGTTGGCGGCTATAATGTGTGTAGGGTTTGAGGGTTTAGGAAATTGCTTGTGAAGTATTAGGGAGTCCCTAAAATTTATATAGTTGAGTAGGAAACCCTAATGGCATAATTGTAATTATAATAGATGTAGAAAATAGTGGAAAACACGATAGAGGGATCAAACACGATAGAGTGTTTAGTTGATACCTTAGGTACGAACAAGGGACGATGAGTTTGACATGATCAAGATAACCAATACAAAATCACTTGGGCACGACTAATAATTTTGGCACGATAAACTAAAATATTGACAATATTATTTAGGCATGATTTAGAAAATAAATTCAAGTCATTTAGGCACGATCTCAGTCACGGCTAGGAGAATCAAGGTAGAATAAAATTCAACAATAGAATGATTCAGTAGATTCTGGCCTGATGAAAATCAGATTCAAAATTGCACAGGCACGATCAATATCAAAACATAGTTATGACTAAAGACAAAATTTTGGGCACAATCAAAATTCGAAGTCAAGGTCTTATAGGCACGATTAGAATCTTAGGATCACAATTTTAGTAGTGAATGACAATAAGAGCTCTGACGCGATTAAGACCTTGAAAATGTTTGAAGTCACTTAGGCACGAGTTAGGATAGAGCTACAAGAAATAATCAAACCTAGGCATGATTAGGAATAATCTAAGCACGGACAATACTAGATTTGAAAATTAGGCATGAATAAAAGTTGTTTAGATCTGATCAGAATCCAAATTTTTGGCACAACAATATTTATAATCAAATCATAGAGCCGTGATCGAAGATCAAAAACTTTAGGCACGATTATGGTAAAATTAATACGTATAGTCACAATTATTGAAATCAAGGTCGTTTAGTCGTGCTAGGTCATCTAGATATGACCAAACATGAAAATTCAGGTATAATCAGGAATAGAATAAATGAAATCATGGTTAGAACAAAACTTAGGCATTATATAATTAAATCAAAGTTTTAGGCATAGATGATAATGTCATTGAAAACATGATCAGGATTTTAAATTCTGACACGATCGGGGACAAGGTCAATATAATCTTGATTAAAACATAATCTAGACACGTTGAAAAATAAAATCAAAATATGGGCATGAGAAATAATAGGATTAAAATCCAAGTCACGGTCGAATTAAAATTACTTGATTATAGTCAAGAATCAAGAAGGTCGCCGCAATAAAGGAGATGACCATAGTCGATTTGTCACGATCAAAGTGGATTAATATTTAGCGATATTGAAATTTAAAGAACGATTCAAGGATTGGGGAAATCAATTCTCTTCTACTAGGGCCCAAAGCCCAATTTATGAATGGCTTATAAGCTAAATTGCATCAAATTATCCCAAACAACGAGACACGCCGTTCCATAAAGTTCAGAATAGTCCAAATAGTCCATCTTGATATATAGAAGTCCAAATTTTGGAGTCAGCACGAGAATTGAGGAAAAAAAATAATTGATTAGTTATGATCGTGATTTGATTAAATAGCTAAAAAATGAATGATTAAGGAACAAAATCAAATACGATCAGAAAGTATTTAGAATTAGTATAGAGGCTAGGGCTAAATATTAACTTGTAATACAAGCCCTTAACCATATTTGTTAATAATCCAGGGCCCAAAGCCCAATTTATTAAATCAAAACAATTAATATATTTATTGGGTTTAAACCCAACTGATTATTTGTAGGACCAATGTCAATTTTATCAAAGAAAACCCTCTAGGACTAAAGTCCAAAATTAAATAAACATTTGCCAAAGGTCCGATTTGGCTTTATTTTACTAATATAGGGCTAGAAGCCCAATTTATCTATTAATCTAATAGTATAGGGCTAGAAGCCCATTTATTAGAAAAAAAATACTATTAGTTCTAAAGTTCAATATATATAGATGGCCCAAGTAAATGTTGGCCCAAAACCATAATAGGTCCAACTAAATAAATTTTTCAATAAATTCTTAAGAGCCCAATAATTATGGCACAACCCAATAAAAGTATTTTTAATGGGCTAAAGCCCATTCCAAGTAAAATATAACTAAAACATTTTAGAAGAAATCCAAATAGGCTCAGCCTACATTTAAACCATTAATTCAAACTTAAATAGCCAAAGCCTGGCCCAACAAATTGGGCTCAGTCCAGTATATTTAAAACAATTTCATAAAATATCCACTGCTCAAATTCAATGGCTCAAGCCCATTTTACAGGGCTCAACCCACATCCAATTTGATCTATTTATCAAGTCCCATCTTAGTATATATAGAATATACTATGGGCTAAGGCCTCAAGGCCCAATATAAAATTTAACATTTCAAAAGAATCAAAGGGCATAAGTCCTGGCCTAGATCAAGATGGGCTAAGTCCTGAAGTTTAAATAAAAAAAATTTCTTACTGGGCTCTGAGCCCAGCCCAACGTTCGCTGGGCTCAGGCCCAGTCCAATTGGAGCCCCTTGTTCTTATATACAGTAGAGAGAGAGGAGAGAACAGAGTGAATGAGAAATTGGGAGAGAGAAAAGACACAAAGGATAAGAAGAACGAGGGAAGAAAGGAAGAAAATTGAAAGAGACAGAGAGAGAGAGACAGAGACAGAGAGAGACTCGAGAGAGGGTTTGGAAGAGGAAGCTCACCACTGTGGCGGAGTGCGGCACGACAAAGATGGGGGTAGATCTGGCTGCGACGGCTCTGGGCTGGGCTTAGTAGCATGGACGGTGGGGCAGTGCTGATGCAGCAGTCGAAAGAGTGAGTTGGGGGATGAGAAGCCCGACGGCGGCACGTAAGCGTTGAGGCGGTAGATCTTGGTCGAGCAGTTGATGGGGTACTGAGTCGGCGGTCGCGCATGGAGGCACTCTAGCTGGGTCCGGGCCGAAGAATAGTTAGTGGTGGCGGATCTGAAGTGGCGGTGGTAATGGTTGGGTCATGGTGGGTGTAAAAAGTGGTTCGACAAAAATGGTGGCGAAGGTGGGTGGTCGCGGCGGAGTCAGGACAGGGGTAGGTGAAGCCGGTGGCAATTATGGCTGTACGACGGTGTGTGATGGTGGTGAAGTCGTGGAGTGGCCAGAATGGGGAGGTAGGGTAGTAGGGTCAGGTGGAGCTTGGTGGTACAAAGGATGGTTGGGTGGTGGTTGGCCGGGGAGTGGGTGTATGTGTGTTGTGTTGCTTGCCGGTGGGTAGCGACGGGTTGGCCGGGCGGAGATAAGATGGTGGTGAAGATGGCAAGGGATTGGCAGTGGTGACTTGGTAGTTTGGGTGGTTGCACGGAGGCGAAGGGGCGGTAGGTACTATTGGTGTCTCCAGCTAGGTGGCCGGATATTTGACTTGATGGCACTGTGGTGGTGGGGCAAGATGGAGACAGGGGGTTTGGTCACAACGGATGGCCGGAGCTTGGCCAGATAGAGGGAAGAGAGATGGAGAGAAATTAATTGATGTAATGATTGTTGTAGTTATTTGTGTTTTCTGGGAATGGGGAACGTCCCATTTATAGGTGTGCCATTCATGGCAAAAGTGTAAATAATGAGAATAATGGGGGCATGAGTGTGGATGAGGTGGTTAGAAGAAGCTTTTAAAGATTTCTAATCATAACTAATCACATGATTAGTTAGCAACAAATAATTAGTTAGCTAATAAGTAATTAGCTAGCTAATGCATTAATTAGGATAATTCACAATTATGACCCATATGCCATGGATCATGGCTAAATTTATGGGCTTTATCTTATTCGTGAATTTAGTCATGACCAAATAAATCATGCCATAGAAAATCATGGCTAAGGATTTAAATCAAGCAATGATTTAGAAATAAATATAAAAAAATGGCATTCGAAAATCTCCAAAAAAAATCCCAGATATTGGAAAAAGATTTTATAAATTATGAAAAAAATTCGAAGTCAGATACAAGGGGTTACATTTGGTATAGGATAATTCGGAGTGGACGCTACTGCTTTTTACCGAGGTTGGGAATGCAGCTGGTAGGTCAGCATAGGTGGATATGTATGAGACGGATCTTGACAGCCCCAGATGTCAAGACCAATGGTGGGCATGGGATACTACAAGTAATTAATGTCTAGTATTACTTAGAATGTACAAGGTACATGGATCGATAGATGGAGGAAGATTAATGAGGAGTTACGGAGAAGCAAATTCTCTATTTGTGCATTACTCGAGACTAAAATCAAGTCAGATAAGATTCTAGCTCGCAAAAGTTTGGGGAAATAGGATCATGTGCATAATCTTCACTTAATATGGTGCGGATATGGGTTCGATGGGGGCAAAAGCTATTGGAAAGGTCAGGTACTATGTAACTTAGAACAAATTATTGCTATTACTCTCAACAATAAAGGGGGTTTTTGACTTGTCTTGTACGATATATAGGCATAATGATCGGAGGCTTAAGGAAATTTTATGGTACGATATTACAGCTGTTAGCCATATGGTTGAGGGGACTATAGGTATGCTTATGTTCGTTATGTGAGATTTTAATGTTCTTTTATACGGTATAAAAAAGTAACGGTAGAAGAGTTTCTGATATCGTACTCCATGACTTTCAGAGATGTTTGATGAAGTCGGGTTGGGAGGTTTAGAACGAGTAGGACATATATGGACCTAAAACAACAAAGATGTGCAGAACCAGGTTGTATGCCAATTGGATTGAGCCCTGGGGAATAGATTATGGTATGATAAATTCCCCAACATAGTACAGTAGTGTTGGCAGCTGGGACCAGTGATTGTTCTCCGATTCGACTTAATTTTTATCAGCAGGAGACAAGAAGTCGGCGACCATTCAGGTATAATAATGCCTAGCACCTTATGGAGGGGTATGCAACTATTGTTCGTACAGGATTACATGAGGCAATGGACGGAAATCCCCAGTTCAGGGTTGTTAGACGCCTGAAGGCGGTCAAATGAGGGTTAAAGGAGAGGAATAAAGGCAGGCCGAAGGCGGGACTTAAGACAAAGGAGTCAGACCTCATAGAGGTGCAATGCCTCCTTCAAGCTGACACGTTGAAGCCTTTTATAGCTGCTCGAAAGAGAGAGAGCTCGGACATGAGGTGGAACGTTTGTGAAATACTAAGGAGATCCAATTAGCTTAACGAGCCAAATGCTTGTGGCTTCGAGAAGGAGAAAGATGCACAACTTTTTTCTATAATATCATTCGGGCGGGTCAACATCATAATAACCTCAGCAAACTTCTTTATAGCAATGGTGGAGAGATTGCATCTCCAACGGATATCCAATCAGAAGGAATCGGGTATTATTCTGCCTTGTACAATCAAGATGATTATTTGACTATATTTCCCCTTATATTTGCAAGAGGAATGTTATGGACGTGGGTAATGAAGTCTTAATTGTGCCAGTTTTGTTGGAAGAGGTTGAAGACATTGTAATATCTGCAGACCCTAACAAGGCTCCTGGCCCTGACAGATTTAGGAGTAAAATTTTCAAAATTCACTGGCATGAGCTGAAAGAGTCGATTCTGGAGATGGTGAATGACTTCTTCATGCACATACGATTACTAAGGAAAATAAATCATATATTTTTACGTTAGTGCCAAAAAAGGAGGGGGCCACGGCATTTGTAGATTTTTGACCAATTACGTGTTGCAACTTTGTGTTTAAAATTATCACACATCTCATGTGTCACCATATGGAGCTGATTATGCAAGATCTGATATCTAAAACCCAAGCTGCATTTTTTAGAGGTCAAGATATTGCTGAAAATAGTTTACTTGGACATAAAATAGTGCAGAAGTTCAACAAGCCAGGTCGTCCTAAAGCATGTATCAAGTTGATCTGTGAAAAACTTACGACATAGTCAATAGGGATTTCCTATGTCACATTATGCGGGCTATGGGGTTTGTTCATGTATGGGCAGATCAGATTCTGGAATGTATAACGATGACCACTTTTTAGTACTTATTCATGGCCAGCCACATGGATTCTTCAGAAGTAATATAGGGCTTCGTAAGGGTGATCCTCTATTCCCCTATTTGTTCATGTTGATTATGGAGTATTTCACATGTATAATGGATATTGCAGTGTGTAAGCAGCAGATTAGGCCATTATTTTGTGAGGTACAATCGCATATTTTATACCTTATTTATACTGATGATTTGCTGGTATTGTTGGTGTCGTCACTCTCAGGACTTGATGCAGTTTCCAATGTGATGGAGGAGTTTGGTTCGATGTCAGGACTATACCTTAATAAAGACAAGGGTAAAGTATACTTTAGTAAATTATATCTAGATAAGAAGAAGCTGGCTGCGAGACTTGGCATTGCTAGAGGAGACCTGCTAGTTAGATATCTGGAAATTCCATTATCAGTTAATTATTCAAGGGAGGCAGAATGTAGCAACATTGTGGAGTTTACTCAAAAACGATTTGAAGAGTGGAAGGCTCAGATGCTTTCATTCGAAGGCAGGATTAAATTAGTTCGGTCTGTTATTCAGTCGATTATTAACTTTTGGCTTCAATCAATTATGTTACCTGTGCCAACTATCAAAAGAATATAGAGTTGTGTGCGACCTTTATTTGGAGGGACGGAATACAGGTAATTGGATGGAAGAAACTATGTCGATCATAAGATGAGGGGGAGTTAGTCTCCGTCCTTTGTGGCTGTTGTTCGACATCACAAAAGGTTGAACAAACTTTTTGTTTGTTGAACGTAAAAAGACCTGTGTACAGAAAAGGAAGTCCTAAACAGGATATTCTAAGTACAAGGGAAGAGTTTTTAGAAATATGTGACGATGGATATCGAGCTCTGCAGCGGCTCCTTTACTCCGTTGATGATCTGACGACGGGTTGAACTTGCTCTGACTTTCTGATGTCTTAGATGGAACTCTAGGGTTACCGATCAAGAGGATGCTTGGAGCTGGAGATTTGACGTTCGGTGGTCTTCTCCCTTTTGTTGAAGGAAAATTCCTTCTATTTATGGAAAGAGAGCACATATGCGATGTGCATTAGGGTTTTGACATATGAAAGAATCTGTCATCATTGTACGGTACGCACTTCTGCGGCGCTGATACGTGGCAGACATTGAGATTCCCCTTAATCGAGATCTCTGGTGGTTATCAAAATAATCGAAAGAGGAGACACGTGGCGTGTGCTGATTAGCTTGTTCGGATGCAGCTGAGTAAATCTTGGGATTTTATCTCAGATTTGGATTCTGATTGATCATTGTCTAAGATTTAAATCAATTTGATAAGATATGAATCATGATCGATTAACCCCAATCCTATCTTTGAGAGAGTCAGTTTAAGCAAACCTACTTGGTGGGACCATGCTTCCTGTGCCTCTAGTGAGGTCTGAGTACTGCTGTGCTTCTGGGACGACGAATAGACCGTTCTTCTGGAAACAACGGAGCCTCTGTGCTTTCAGGTGACGAGTGGACTATGCTTCGAAGACGACGGAGCCTCTGTGCGTATGAGCAACAAAAAGGTTATGTTTCGAGCAACAAAGTCACTGTGCTTTAGGGCGATGAGTAGGCTTGTGCTTCAGGTTGACGAGATTATTGTGCTTTTGAAGCGGCAGGCGGACTTGTGTTGGATGCAATGGTATCTCCCAAGTCTCTGACGAAAGGTAATTGAGCTTCTGGGTCAGAGCAGAGTGTTGCGCCATTGGAGTTGAGGTGGTATGAAAACATTACCAGTCTATGCCTGAGGTTGGCACAGGAATGTAGTTGCGCCTCTAGATTGAAGGCCTTGGCTTTGAAGTCTTCTTTTAAAGAGCAATGAATGACCTCTCCTTAATGAATGACTCCCTCTTAATTGCCAGTGTTACTTGGGGAATTTTAAGGGGTCCTAGGATAGTCTAAGACTTAGTCGAATGAACTTTATTTATAAGGTTCATCGTGCTGAGTCCTAGGTTCATCCCATTAATGTGGAAACTTTGACTGTCGGCCATGTGGCCTACGTTTTGGACCACTCCCACCCTATATAAAGGGGGATTTTCTTCTGAAGAGTCACGTCTTCTTCTTTATCTTATCCATCAACACCATGCTGGATCCAGACTTAGCTTCGAGCGGCCGTTGGCCTTGCCTAAGTCGGATTTTGGTTGAGGATTCCTTCGTTCAAAGGGGCTATGCCTTCATAGAAGAATTGTTGATGAGCCTCGGAACGTGCTATAATGCTTCTCATGAGGAGTTCGAACCTGGGCGACGCCTTGAAGGTCTTGGATGTCGTGACGACCTAGCTTGTGGGTAGATGGCCAACCCGAAGAGCCATAGGTTGTGATCTACCCTGCCCATTCTAGGCTTTACGACCTATGTACCTTCTGAAAACTCGGGCCAATAGCTGCTTCAGGAAGATACCCGCTTCAGCCGAGTAGCTGATGCACTTTTGGAGGGTTACGCCCACAAGAAAGTCAGAATATGTTTTAATGGAGATCAATCTTCCAATATGCGTACTAAGAAGAAGGGCACTGCGCTTTGACGAAGACTAAACCCCTTGTTGACTCCTCTAGGCTTTGTTGAATCTGTAATTGATTCTTTATAGAAGAATAGGGTTGGTCCTTTATATGTAGCCTTGATGAATCCGTACTAGACCTTTATAGACATGATAATAAAAGAACTTTTTTCTATATCTTCTGTTTAGTCTTTTTAACACTCTGTCTGCACATTTGTATTATTTGCGCTGTGGTGGAGGAATATTGTCAGCTGAAATTTTTTATGCTTCTACAAGACCCCCTTCAAAATATCTCAAACTTGAGTTAAGCTTGGGATACTTTGAAAAGAAGCATGACCACATAGCTCGAACGTCTGTGCTTGATAATGGGCTGGCGCCACGCCTAGCCTTTGGATTGATTGCCCTGAGCCGTTATTTCATGGGAATGGCCATGACGACTCCTTGGCAAAAAAGTTGTCATGATCCCACTTTTGTCTTCACGTCTTTCGAAGAGTCCTTTTGGATTACAGGATGTTCTATTAGTCTTTGGGCTTTTGCGAGCTGTCGACAAATTGTGTTGGTATTGGAGCCTCTTACTTCTTCGCAGATTTGTGAATCTTTTTCGAGGGAGTACAGAGTCACGTCTTTCAACTGTCTTCTGCTTGGGTCAGGTCACTTTAATTGCTGCCATTTTCCATGGGAGTTTCGAAGATTTGTGCTTTGGTCTAAATCGTAAGCCTTCGAGTTGATCGATACATAGCTCACGCTTGGATCATTCACATAGCCTATATAAAGGACTATTTCTCCAAGAGAGGAATCAGCTGCCGTCCTCTATCATGATCCTGTTTGACTCTAACTTAGCTCCTGACGACCCTGAAGTTCGCTTGAGTCGGCCACCGGTTGCAGATCTTTCCGTTCAAAGAAGCTGTAGGAGAACTACTACTGAGTCTCGGGATATCTCCAAGCTTTGGGCGTCATGGGTACCGACAGTGTCTTAGATTTCTTCGAGACCCCGACTCCTGGATTTGGATTTATTGCCAATCCAAGGAATAGCAGGACCTGCTCCCGCAGTTCTGTCGGCCATCTGGAGATGGGGAGTCATGTACTAGCACTTCATCTCGGCTTGGGCCAATAGCTACTTCGGGCGGTAGCTTGCTTTGACAAGGAAGTGATCCGCTTTGTTACTGCCACCATCGCGCTACAGAGAGCTGTGCTGAAGTTTCAGATTCTTGTCTCTGTGTATGTAACTACGCAGAGTCTGTAATAGGTCTTTGTAGCAACATGCTTCTGTATAAAGACTTTTTTGTCTCTTTATTTTTTTTGTCTTTAACGAGCTCATGTGAAAGGTTTCCTAGCCCTTGATGACCATGACAAGGGGTCATTATAGAAGACATGCCTAACCACAGGTAATATGAACATAACAGGCATAATCTTTGCTAGGATGTAGAATAACAATTCAGAGGTAGTATGAACATGAACCGTTTTTTAGATAGCCATGATAATCATAGGATCAATCAAGGAGAGGGTGACTACTCAGAGGTAATATGGACGTGAAGGGTGTCACCCCCAGTTTTCAGAAATAGGGGTATTTTTGTCATTTTGCATTTTTGAATATTTTTAAAATTTATTTTATTATTTATGATATTATTTTTGGGTTGAAATTTATTTTATTATATGATATTGTTTTGGGGTTATTTGAGTCGGGTTCGAATTTCAACTCAATCCGACTTGAAACGGGGACCCGGAGGGTAGTTTGACTCTAGTGGGAACCACACACTAGTTAGACATGGCCCATATATTAATTTTAGTCCACATGATATTAATTTTAGTTAGTAGTTAGACTAATTATTTATGGATATGTTTAGTTTAATTAGAGACTTAAAACTAGACTAAATTGACCTCAACCTTTAACCCATTCTTAATTTAAATCAATAGATTAGTGGAGCGCATTTTGGACATTCAAAATGGGGACACCTCACTCTTTTTGGGCAGCCACCTATGGGGGGGATAAGGAGTGAGTCACCATCTCTTCCATTTCATTTTATCCATTCATTTTCTCTCTCTTGTTCTCCCCAAATTTCTAGAGAACAACTCCATTGATTTCATCTCCAAATCCACCATTTCTTCCACCAAATCTTCTTCTTTCTCCTCTACTCCATAGTTAGAGGGTGCTAGCCAAGTTTGGGAGGATTCGGAGCTCGTTCATGTCCTTTTGGAATCTCTACGTGTCGGTGTCGAGTCGGAAGGCTTTTTCCTTTGAAACTCTCTCCCGGAAGGTATAATCTCTTCTCTAATCCATCCCTACATGCATATAGGAATATTTTGAACCCATAGGAATGACCCCATGGTTGTATCTCTATTTGTGTCCATTTTGTGTCCATTTGGGGGTCATAGGAGTGTCCTTTGTGTTGTGGTTGTGTCCTAGTGGGAAAAACCCCTATTTTGGACACTTGTATGCATATATATTGTAGGAATGATTAATTAGTGTTTTAATCTCAGATTTATATTTTTAGAGAGTGGATTGATCTTATTTAGGATGGTTAGAATATGTTTTATTTAGATAGCTATGTTGGCATCCAAGTATTTTGGCCAACATGTGTTTTTTGTCCAAACAACCCAAATTCGTCATAATTTTTATCACGTTTTTAGTAGCTAGAGCAACTTAGAAATGTAATAACTTTTAGCTCATAACTCCAATTAACCTCCCGTTTTTTTAAAAAAAGCGTATCGAAGTTAGCTTTCCAAATATATATTTTAATAGCCAAATTCGTTCTAGAACTTTCTGTAGAATTATTTGTGTGTCAGCTGTACGAAAGACGAACGCGTTTCGGTGTTTTCGCGATTCCGGGAGCTTCGGACACGAAAATACGATCCGTTTGAAGTTTCGGAAAGCTAACACGAAGACCTACAACATACTTTAATCCTAGAATTTAGTGAAGGCCCAATTGGTACAGTATTGGTTTTAAGTAGAAGAGTGACTATGCGACGTAGGCATTTTGTGTAACCTATGAGCCTAGTATGGATATCATGTGAATGTAGGTATCATAGATTTTCAAGAATATGTACGATATATATATATATATATATATATATATATATATATTATTGTTATGTAATATGTTAGTATAGTGTGTGTATTGAATGAGATAAGGATGTGTGTGGTTAGTGGAGAGAAGTGAGATTGATAGAGGATATGTGCTAGTGTGTGTTTGATGTTGTATAGATGGTAGTGTGTGTGTGTTGTGAAGGTGAGAGAGTTGGGAGGATCATGCCATCCTATTTGACTTGAGGCTAGTGTAGTTTGTTGAGTGATTTGTGTTTTGATTGAGTGGTAGTGTGTTTTTATATAGATGTGTGTAGGTGTGTTAGAAGAGAAGGGTGGTGGATTTGGTATATGTGTTTGTGTGTGTAGTTAGATGGTTAGAGAGTAAGATGAGCAGGAAAGCAGCAGGAAAAAGTAGTAGCAGTAAGCAATAAGCAGTAAGCAGAAAAAAGCAGTAAGCAGAAGCAGTACATGATGGTTTTTTGGAATTTTTGTGTGTCTCGAAACATCCCCTTTTGACCCACCTTAGTCCCAAATAACTACCCGCACTTATCAACCACATTTAGTACTACGAAATCCCTAAGTTAGTGATTGTTTTTAGTGTGTTAGGCGGTTAGTAGGGTAGTGTTTATAGTGGTAGAAAATAAGGTTTGTCAATGTTAGAAAGTATGCCATGTTATGTTATCTTGAGGGTAGTGGTAGATGTTTGAGTTAGTTTTTCAGAAGTTATTTTAGAAGTAGCATTCTAAGTTAGATGGGGGTTAGATAGATAATGTTTGTGAGGGAGAGTGAGTGTGGTTTAGAAGAATGATTTATGTTAGATGTGGTATCTTGATATCTCAATATTACCTTAAGGTAATGTGTAGGAGAGTAACATATTAGAAAAAATAGTTTTGATGCCCAAGAACTCTAGATTTTTTGGTTGGTAAATCCTAGATAGGATAGTATCTAGCTACCCTAAGGAGCCTAGGCTAGTATCTTGAGTATTAGCGGGGTTTTCTTTGTAATGGGCAAGGTATCGGGATTACCTTGGTAAGGATAAATGTAGGTAATAGGGTATAGTTAAGATATTGAGTTTAACTTCTAAGATATAGTTAGAATTAGGTTCTCTTGGTTGGTAATGGTTAGGATTAGTGTCCTTAGACTAGTTTTGACCTCGGTTGACCATTTTGACCAAAAGTCAACAAAAGTCAACCGAAAGTCAAACTTAGCCTATAAGTGACTAGAATTGATCGAAACCAAACCAGAGTTGACCAGTTGACTGAAAGTCAATAGTTAGTCAACATTTGACTAGTTTGACCTAGGGTTGACCCAGGGTTGACTAGAGTTGACCAGAGTTGACCAAGGTTGACCAGTTGACCAAAAGTCAACTGTAAGTCAACCTTTGACCCCGTTTGACCTAGTTTGACTTGGATTGACTCCCCGTGACCTAGTATGAACCAGTATGACCCAGTATGACATAGTTTGACCTAGTACGACTCAGTTTGACCTAGATTGACCTAGTTTTGACTTAGACTTGCATTCATGACTTAAATTAGTTTCCTTTTTCAGTATAAAACCCTGTTTAACTCATAGTATCTCATTTTAGGTCTGTGATTTACTCTGAGCGTCTGTTCACCTTATCAGCTCAGGACCACAGGCGAGTACATTCACTGATAGTTTTTATTGTCTTGATATCTGCTATATCCGATTCAGTTGTAGTGTCTTACTTGATTCTTAGACACGATATTTCACGGACTAGTATATGTCAGATCCCGGCATGAGATGTTATTCCCGAATTACTTGGTATATTGGTACAAGACTCGACTTGTTACTTGTACTTGTATAGACATGGACTTGGGAGTGGGCTGATCACCTATTTTTGAATCTCATGTCATGACGTGTTATGTCCGGATCGTTATACTATTTGGGGATGGAGAGTTATTAGTGGTTGTGTGATCAAAATCCACTTGTTGCTTCACACTTGTACTCGACACTTGTCCATAGCTACTTGTTCACAACTTTCCATGGTGACCGGCCTTATCTTCATACTTGTTGCTTCACACTTGTTATTTGGTTGTAGCCGGTCAGATGGAAAGCTTGAACATGTTTTCCAACCGATCACATGACGCACTAATAATTTAAGGCACCTTTTATATTTATTATCTGTGGTAACTAAGTTCTGTTCGGGAGAAGGGTTACAGCCCCAGTCCTTGTTTGGTTTAGGGGTTGTAACTCGGCTTTCCGAACAGTTCCCAAGTCGCCCTATATACATTCATATCGTCGTCCTTTTCAGTACTCACACCATGATATATATATTTCCAATTGATTTGTCTTGTATTTTATTACACTGTCTCTTATAGAATTTATCAATTCATATGAAACTGTTGTTGGTGTTTGTACTTGCTCATTTTCCTGACAGGATACCGTTGACATATTACAAATGATTCTGAGGCAGATTGCCCGACCTATTATGGGGTCGAGTCTGATGGAGTAGACCCGGGCTGTGGTTATTAGTAGAGCCACTAGACTTTGCTCACCCTGAGTAGTGTAGCTTAGTTAGGTTTGCCTGGCCTACGAGCCAGCTAGTACTTTTTAGACTGTAGTAGTTTTTATATATTATGTAATTCTCTGGGTTGTTTGTGTATAGCTGGCTGGACTTGTGTGGATCTTGGACTTATTTCCTGTTCTCATCATTTGTATTTTTCTTTCCATACTATCTACCTTAGTTTTATATTTGTGATTGAGACTGTATTACTATGTCACCTCCATTCGGTGTATATACTGTACAGGTATATTTATCTGTTTAGTTGTAGTTTTATAGATGACCTAGACAGCGTTCTACCACCGATGCTGCGGCGTAGGGTGGACGTAACCACGTACTCGTGCCCCTAATCAGGGTGCGGGTCGTGACACATTTTTGTGGTGGCCCATGCAGGTCAGAGTCGCAATTAGTACGATCTCGTAATGGTGCTCGACTTAGAGTACTAATTACGAGCCTGCGACTAGGATAGGATATGAAAGGAGTTACTCAATAACATTTTAGGAAAATTCTGATCTTTTGATTACCATAACAACTCTTCTTGCATTTGAATTCAATTGTCCTCCTTTGATAATATCTTATCTTGTGCCATATTGATCTCTTGGGTTCAATTCGTCTTCAGGATGCCAGTGACTTGTTTTCAGGCAGTAGCAGAGCAGATAGCAGGTTCTAATCTTTCGATCTCATTTCCGCATTTGCTTTCTTATAAACTGTCTTGAAATTCAATTCCATCTCTTTCTTGATCGTTGGATGAAATTTTGTTCTGTGATGTGATATTCTTCTGAGATAAGTCGTATGGGCTAGGTCGTCTTAATTATGAGATTTTAGAATCCTCTAGGGTCATGCTAGCAGGCATAGTGAGGACATATAGTCGATTATGGTCGTATTTCTCGGGTATGGGAATTTAAGGTTTTCGCTGCCAAGCATGCGACAATACAAAAATTTTAAATACCATAATTCTAGAGGTATGTACCATAGTCAAGGACTCTGTGATTATCGTAGCCTTGCTCACTGGCATGACGGAGATTCTGAGTATCATGATTTTGGACAGACGCCTACGATTATCGAATTGTATAATTTTTTTCTGTGGTTACTTTTTTTAATTTTTGAGGATGATTCCTTTAAGGTGGATAGACTTGTAGCACCTAGTTTCTATTTGAGTATAATTTTAAAATGCTATAATTTTAGTCATTAATTAATGTCATTTAATTCATGCTTGATTTTGGAGATTTTAATCATTTTAAATTTTTAAGCCATGCCTTGTGATTTTGATGTTTTACTAGTGAAATCCTAGGGACTGTTTGACCTGGAGCCTAACCATGTGATTAGGATACTTTCAGTATTATTTCTGGCCCAAGGATATTTTGGTCATTGGACCTCTTTGATTTATTTTGATATTTTGCATTGGTGATTGCTTGGTTTTAATTTCGAGGACGAAATTTTTTAAGGTGGATAGATTTGTCACCCCCAGTTTTCAGAAACAGGAGTATTTTGTCATTTTGCATTTTTGAATACTTTTAAATTTTATTTTATTATTTATGATATTATTTTGGGGTTGAAATTTATTTTATTATTTATGATATTGTTTTGGGGTTATTTGAGTCGGGTTCGAATTTCAACTCAATCCGACTTGAAACGGGGACCCGGGGGATAGTTGACTCTAGTGGGAACCACACACTAGTTAGACATGGCCCACATGATATTAATTTTAGTCCACATGATATTAATTTTAGTTAGTAGTTAGACTAATTATTTATGGATATGTTTAGTTTAATTAGAGACTTAAAACTAGACTAAATTGACATCAACCTTTAACCCATTCTTAATTTAAATCAAATAGATTAGTGGAGGGCATTTTGGACATTCAAAATGGGGACACCTCACCCTTTTTGGGCAGCCACCTATGGGGGAGATAAGGAGTGAGTCACCATCTCTTCCATTTCATTTTATCCATCCATTTTCTCTCTCTTGTTCTTCCCCAAATTTCTAGAGAACAACTCCATTGATTTTATCTCCAAATCCACCATTTCTTCCACTAAATCTTCTTCTCTTCTCCTCTACTCCATAGTTAGAGGGTGCTAGCCAAGTTTGGGAGGATTCGGAGCTCGTTCGTGTCCTTTTGGAATCTCTACGTGTCGGTGTCGAGTCGGAAGGCTTTTTCCTTTGAAACTCTCTTCCGGAAGGTATAATCTCTTCTCTAATCCATCCCTACATGCATATAGGAATATTTTGAACCCATAGGAATGACCCCCATGGTTGTATCTCCATTTGTGTCCATTTCGTGTCCATTTGGAGGTCATAGGAGTGTCCTTTGTGTTGTGGTTGTGTCCTAGTGGGAAAAACTCCTATTTTGGACACTTGTATGCATATATATTGTAGGAATGATTAATTAGTGTTTTAATCTCAGATTTATATTTTTAGAGAGTGGATTGATCTTATTTAGGATGGTTAGAATATGTTTTATTTAGATAGCTATGTTGGTATCCAAGTATTTTGGCCTACATGTGTTTTTTTGTCCAAACAACCCAAATTTGTCATAATTTTTATCCACATTTTTAGTAGCTAGAGCAACTTAGAAATGTCATAAGTTTTAGCTCATAACTCCAATTAATCTCCCGTTTTTTTTAGAAGAAGCGTATCGAAGTTAGCTTTCCAAATATATATTTTATTAAGCCAAATTCGTTCTAGAACGTTCTGTAGAATTATTTGAGTGTCAGCTGTACGAAAGACGAACGCGTTTCGGTGTTTTCCGCGATTCCGGGAGCTTCCGGACACGAAAATACGATCCGTTTGAAGTTTCGGAAAGCTAACATGAAGACCTACAACATACTTTAATCCTACAATTTAGTGAAGGTCCAATTGGTACAGTATTAGTTTTAAGTAGAAGAGTGACTATGCGATGTAGGCATTTTGTGTAACCTATGAGCCTAGTATGGATATCATGTGAATGTAGGTATCATAGATTTTCAAGAATATGTACGATATAGTACATATATGTATATATATATATATATTTTTTTTAGTACATATATGTATATATATATATATATATATATATATATATATATATATATATATATATATATATATATATATATATATATATATTTATTTATTATTTATTTATTATAGATATATATATTATTGTTATGTAATATATGTTAGTATAGTGTGTGTGTTTAAATGAGATAAGGATGTGTGTGGTTAGTGAAGAGAAGTGAGATTGATAGAGGATATGTGCTAGTGTGTGTTTGATGTTGTATAGATGGTAGTGTAGTGTGTGTGTTGTGAAGGTGAGAGAGTTGGGAGGATCATGCCATCCTATTTGACTTGAGACTAGTGTAGTTTGTTGAGTGATTTGTGTTTTGATTGAGTGGTAGTGTGTTTGTATATAGTTGTGTGTAGGTGTGTTAAAAGAGAAGGGTGGTAGATTTGGTATATATGTTTGTGTGTGTGGTAAGATGGTTAGAGAGTGAGAGAATGAGCAGGAAAGCAGCAGAAAAAAGTAGTAAGCAGTAAGCAGAAAGCAATAAGCAGTAAGCAGGAAAAAGCAGTAAGCAAAAGCAGTGCAGGATGGTTTTTTTGGGATTTTTGTGGTCTTAAAACATCCCCTTTTGACCCACCTTAGCCCCAAATACCTACCCACACTTATCAACCACATTTAGTACTACGAAACCCCTAAGTTAGAGAGTGTTTTTAGTGTGTTAGGCGGTTAGTAGGGTAGCGTTTATAGTGGTAGAAAATAAGGTTTGTCAATGTTAGAAAGTATGTCATGTTATGTTATCTTGAGGATAGTGGTAGATGTTTGAGTTAGTTTTTGAGAAGTTATTTTAGAAGTAGCATTCTAAGTTAGATGGGGGTTAGATAGATGATGTTTGTGAGGGAGAGTGAGTGTGGTTAGAAGAATGAGTTATGTTAGATGTGGTATCTTGATATCTCAATATTACCTTAAGGTAATGTGTAGGAGAGTAACATATTAGAAAAAATAGTTTTGATGCCCAAGAACTCAAGATTTCTTGGTTGGTAAATCCTAGATAGGATAGTATCTAGCTATCGTAAGGAGCCTAGGCTAGTATCTTGAGTATTAGCGGGGTTTCCTTTGTAATGGGCAAGGTATCGAGATTACCTTGGTAAGGATAAATGTAGGTAATAGGGTATAGTTAAGATATTGAGTTTAACTTCTAAGATATAGTTAGAATTAGGTTCTCTTGGTTGGTAATGGTTAGGATTAGTGTCCTTAGACTAGTTTTGACCTCGGTTGACCATTTTGACCAAATGTCAACAAAAGTCAACCGAAAGTCAAACTTAGCCTATAAGTGACTAGAATTGACTGAAACCAAACCAGAGTTGACCAGTTGACTGAAAGTCAATAGTTAGTCAACATTTGACAAGTTTGACCTAGGGTTGACCCAGGGTTGACTAGAGTTGAACAGAGTTGACCAAGGTTGACCAGTTGACCAAAAGTTAACTGTAAGTCAACCTTTGACCCCATTTGACCTAGTTTGACTTGGATTGACTCCCCGTGACCTAGTATGAACCAGTATGACCCAGTATGACATAGTTTGACCTAGTACGACTCAATTTGACCTAGATTGACCTAGTTTTGACTTAGACTTGCATTCATGACTTAAATTAGTTTCCTTTTTCAGTATAAAACCCTGTTTAACTCATAGTATCTCATTTTAGGTCTGTGATTTACTCTGAGCGTCTTTTCACCTTATCAGCTCAGGACCACAGGCGAGTACATTCACTGATAGTTTTTATTGTCTTGATATCTGCTATATCCGATTCAGTTGTAGTGTCTTACTTGATTCTTAGACACGATATTTCACGGACTAGTATATGTCAGATCCTGGCATGAGATGTTGTTCCCGGATTACTTGGTATATTGGTACAAGACTCGACTTATTACTTGTACTTGTATAGACATGGACTTGGGAGTGGGCTGATCACCTGTTTTTGAATCTCATGTCATGACGTGTTATGTCCGGATCGTTATACTATTCGGGGATGGGGAGTTATTAGTGGTTGTGTGATCAAAATCCACACTTGTTGCTTCATACTTGTACTCGACACTTGTCCATAGCTACTTGTTCACAACTTTCCATGGTGACCGGCCTTATCTTCACACTTGTTGCTTCACACTTGTTATTTGGTTGTAGCCGGTCAGATGGAAAGCTTGAACATGTTTCCCAAGCCGATCACATGACGCACTAATAATTCAAGGCACCTTTTATATTTATTATCTGTGGTAACTAAGTTCTGTTCGGGAGAAGGGTTACAGCCCCAGTCCTTGTTTGGTTTAGGGGTTGTAACTCGGCTTTCCGAACATTTTCTAAGTCGCCCTATATATATTCATATCATCGTCCTTTTCAGTACTCAGACCATGATATATATTTTTCCAATTGATTTTGTCTTATATTTCATTACACTGTCTCTTATAGAATTTATCAATTCTTATGGAACTGCTGTTGGTGTTTGTATTTGCTCATTTTCCTGACAGGTTACCGTTGATATATTACAGATAATTCTGAGGCAGATTGTCCGAGTAGTGTAGCTTAGTTAGGTTTGCCTGGCCTATGAGCCAGCTAGTACTTTTAGACTGTAGTAGTTTTTATATATTATGTAATTCTCTGGGTTGTTTGTGTATAGCTCTGGACTTGTGTGGATCTTGGACTTATTTCCTGTTCTCATCATTTGTATTTTTCTTTCCATACTATCTACCTTAGTTTTATATTTGTGATCGAGACTATATTGCTATGTCACCTCCATTCGGAGTGTATATACTGTACAGGTACATTTATCTGTTTAGTTATAGTATTTATAGATGACCTAGACAGCGTTCTACCGCCGATGCTGCGGCGTAGACTGGACGTAACCACGTACTCGTGCCCCTAATCAGGGTGCGGGTCGTGACAAAGGGTTCTATGAGTAATAACCATAGGGGGTTGTTATGGAAGGGTTGCCTACTCAGAGGTAATATGGACATGGCAAGCACCCTTTTCCAGAATAACAGTTAAGAGGTAAGATGGACATGAAATATTTTCTTCTAGAGAACTATGACAACTCAAGGCTATCTTAGGAAAAATATGACTACTCAGAGGTAATATTGACATGGTAGACACGGTATAGTATAACACTTCAAAGGTGATATGGACGTAAAATATTTTCTAGGTGGTCATGACAACATGGAGTCATCATGGGAGAGGCGACTACTCAGAGGTAATATGGACATGTAGACGCGACTTAACTAAGGTGTAGGAAATCAATCCAGAAGTAATACAAACGTGGAAGGTTTTTCGTTAGCGAAAGGTATAGAAGGGATGAATTCTTTCAAAGGAATTCATCAAAACTTACTGAGATATGGGGGATTTGGACTATGCATGGTGCCATTCCTACTGAAATCCCAAGCGTTGAGCCCAAGGTTCATCTCTGAGGTATTTTGAGTGCCTGGTCTTCCTCCTTGATTGGAGAGCGTACAGAGGCCATGTTAGCTGACAGCATCCTTTTGAAGACCCTGGCCGGTACTGGTATCGGAGTTCCAGGTTGAGGAGTTAGAAGAGTGTAAGTGCATCATGACTTTTGTCTCCGAGCCTTCTGAAGTAGAAGTGGGCGTAATATAACCCAACCCCCGGCAGGTGCGCTGGTAATAGTTTTGGGCCTTTTCCTTTGGAGCTTGAATCCGTAAGGGAAGACGTCGGCCTTTACCATAGTTGAGTCTTTTGTTGTTGTTCAGTCCGTAACCTATCTTCTGTATGAGGTTCTTGGCCTGAGTAGTGTGTAGAGCTGTATTTTGCGACTGTCAGATTCTGGATCTTCGGAAGCTAGTCGCTGAGGATGCTCCACTCGACCAAAGATGATGTGTTCCTCTTCTTTTCTCCTTGTCGGAACGAAGAAGTAGGCACCCCGGGAGGGGACAACTTGGCTCGCATGGTTGGCGGTTGTCACTTGCGTTTGCAGCTTACATAGGGAGTTGTCTAGGAAATATCTAGTGTTCCAATATGCACAAGAGTAATTCGAAGACAACTTTCTATTAATATAATGAGAGATTTTATCTCGGGGGATTACATCATCAAAAGAGTGCGCTTCCGTGTTTGTGCAGATGTAGTCTCCGAGCTCCTCATTGGTGAGGACTAGGGCTGTCGAGGGAGGAGGAGGAGGATGCTTCCCTTTTAGTTTGACCACGAAAGGGGTCACGGTCGGAGGCTCCTACGCCTTCATGGTCGACCTTGCGGACGTCTGAGGTAGCCTTATTCGCATAGGCTTCTGGCCATCATCTAACGTTACTGAGGGCAAAGGTGGTGCTCTGCCTCGGGGCTTGATGACGAGAGACGCAGACACCTTGGGGGGTCTTTCCTTCAGTCGAACCTGTAGAGGTTCTTCGGCAACCACTACGCTTTCTGAGGCAGTATCCATCTCATCATCAGCATTATTGCCCTCATCGTCCCAAGGGACAGACTTGTATAGATCAGCATACGTACAGTAGGCTTCAAGTCCCCGGAACGGGTCGATGTCGACGAACTCGATCTTGATAGTCCCGTCGCTGGCCACGTACTTCATGCACTAATGGAGGGTGGAAGGACCGATCATGTACTCATGGATCCTTGGTCGTCCCAACAACATATTGTAGTTTATGTCAGCGTCAATGACATAGCAAGTCACTTTGGTATGGAGATCGCCGATTTGGTACTTCAAGCAAATTTTGCCCAAAGGCTCGCTCTTTCTCCCGTTGAGGCTGTTGATTGTTGTGTTTGATGCAGTCAGCCGACGCATCAAAATCCCTAGAGGTTGGAGCTGACTCCTTGGGATGATGCTGAGCGAGGAGCCCGGGTTGATGTGGATGCGATCAACTTTAATGGCACCGACATACCCTGTGTAGTACAGAGGCCTATTATGTTGGTTATTCTTTAGCAGCATGTCTTGTTGGGTGAAGGTGATTCCGGGGATCACTTTGACCACACTGTGACAATGTAGGCTGGCCGCAGGGTCTTTCTTTGGTGGTCGCACTCGTGCGAGAAAGGAATCGACGTTCTGCAAGGCTTCGCTGAGCGCATCCCGGGTCTCTTTGGAGAGACGGAGAATCTCGACAAGTCATAATCTAGTCGGGGTGTTGGCTAGTTGTGCCAGTATGTCGAAGTTGTAGGGTTTGATAGGCCCTACTGTCGAGTTTTTTCTGAGAGTCTTGTCAAAGCAAACCTCATTTTGCTTCTGCCTATCTGCGGTCGGAGTCTGAGACGGGCCTACCTCTGATACATCAGGAACAGGGGCTGTAGTTGGTGGAGGCGCTGTCTCCTCTGGAGCCTGGTCCTCCTTTTGTCGTTGCACCGAATAAGTGGTCACCAAGGTGTCATCTGTCAAAGCCGCGACCATGCAGCATGTCCTAACCTTCTTTCCTTTGTCAGAAGGGGTTGTAGGTGTCATCATGTCGGGAGTGAGGTCAAAGTGGACCCACATGACCTCGCTTCATGGTGTGGAGAACGAGATAAGCCCTTGAGCGTTGTCATGCGCTGGTGGAAGATTGACTATTTCCATTATCGCCCTCGGGATGGGGACGACCCCGTACTGTGCCTTCGTGGTTGGGAAACTTCCAAACTAGAGAATAACCATGTTGGACGTGACAGTCTTTTCTTTATAGTCAAGTGATATGACTTTGGCGTCGATGAGGCACTGGATCTGTCCTTTCAACACGTAGTAGTCTTGTATTGAATGATGAACATACTGATGATAATGGAAGTATTTAGGGTTGTCCACCTTCTCCACTTTGTCGGGGCGCTTCGGTGTCGAAAGAGACAGCTTGCCACTCTTCGTCAGCATATCGAAGAGTTCCAGCATATCCTCGTCATTGAAGGAGTAAATCTTCCTTAGCTTATGCGCTTCTACAGACTTGGGGTTCATGGTTATCGAAACTTTGGAGTTGTTGACGGTCATGGCCTACTTGCCTTTTCTGTCCTTGGGGTTGCTGCTAGACGAACGTTTCCCTTTGTCTTCGAGAGAAGAAAAGTTCAGCCCCAGGAGCTGCACGTCCTGGGCTTTCCCTTGTGCCACATCCGCCTCCATAATAAAAGGCGTCCACTCTGTGCAAGGAGCATTATGCCACAATTTTATCGCAGGCAGCATGTTCTTGCTGCATGAGTCCATAAGCATGGGCTCGGGCATACCAGGCAGTAGCCTTAAGGCTGCCTGACAGAAGCGCTCAATGTACGCTCGAACAGGCTCCTTCACTTTCCTTTGTGCCACATCCGTCTCCATAATGAAAGGCGTCCACTCTGCGCAAGGAGCTTTATGCCACAATTTTATCGCAGACAGCATGTTCTTGCTGCATGAGTCCATAAGCATGGGCTCGGGCATACCAGGCGGTAGCCTTAAGGCTGCCTGACAGAAGCGCTCAATGTACGCTCGAACAGGCTCCTTTACTCTCTGGACGACCTGCATGAGATTTGACATTATCATGTCCATCCTTCCTTCATAAAATCGATCTACGAATAGATTCTTCAGGTCCTCAAACGATGAAATACAGTCGTCCGGAAGGCTGCAGAACCATTCATAGGCTACCTCCTGCAGATCTCCTATGAAGATGTTGGTAAGGAGGGCATCGTCCTTCGGTAAGTTCCCTATCACTGAGGCAAAGTACCTCAAGTATCATCAGGGAGACCCATTTCGCTCATAGTACATGAGCATCTGCAGATTGTACTTGGAAGGATAAACTACGTTGTCCCACTCGGCAGGATATGGCTACTGAATCCCCATCTTTCAGAGTGTTGCTTGCTTCTATTTGGCATCACAACGAGCATACAGTTCCTTGATGGCCTGCTGTATCTTTGTTGACATTGTCGGACCTGTAGTCGATGGAGTGGACGACGACGGTCCCACCAGATAGATGACGGGCAGTTTGCTGGATCCATCATTGGCTGATGGACCAGGCATAGGTGTGGAGGCAGTGGGTACCAAATTCCCCTTGATCTCCAGTATAAAAGAAGATAGAGTCTTTATTGTGGCATTTAAAGTATCTAGGCTCGTCTCGCGAGCTTCAATGCATTTCAACTGGTCAGGCGCTTTGCTATTGTCCGCCTCATCACCCTCGGCCATAAATATTAACCTTGTGTATGGATGGGTGGAAGGGACATTAGATCCTTCGCTCTCTGACTCAGATGTTCGAACCTCGTTGTCCTGAGAAAAGACTGGGAGGTTACGGTCTTCCTCAGCCTCATTGCGGTTGCTACCCCCAGTCTGGTGGCTAGCTGTGCCTATGGAGGCATCCGTATCGTATGGCTCCTCCTCAGATTGGAACACGATATTTTTATAAATAGTGGGAGGTTGGATACCCCCAGCATCTGACGTGGCACCCAACGAAGATTGGAATGTGTGCCTTGGAACACACCTGTGCTGGGTACCTTTCCTTTGCTACTTTCGGGCCGCTTCTTGGACTTGGTGGCCGATACGGGAGGATTCTTGGATGACTTCTTGAGATTTTTAGAACCCTATACCACATTTCACATGGTGACACGGAGTTCATCTTCTCTCTTGCTTGTTGATCCCCTGTTGAGTCTCTGATGTGCAGTCGACCTAGGTTGAAGTCTTTGAAAGACGGAGCACCTCCTCAGTGGAAGTACAGTCGCCTATTGACAATAGCAGTTGATGGTAATCTGGGTACAAGGATGCCTTGATTTAGGCATGCCCTGTGCCTCCGATTCTTCTTCTGCTTGGGACAGCACCAGGTCTTCCATCGTGGTACCTCCATTGTATGTGCAGGAAAGATACACGTGGGTACGATCAGAGAACGTCTGGCAAGGCAGACTCCTATCATGCTTGCAGGAACGCTGTTCGTACGAGTCTCTCTCTACGGGATGTACCCCCTGGCTTGCATCACGCACAGGAGTGCTCAAACGACAGAGGAATTCAACTGGTCGAGGCATCGGAGCTTGGGGACCAGCCTTGTATAACCTCCCATCGGTAGCGCATGTGACTATCAATACGGACCTTTGGTCAGTCATAGGTGTGGTACATTTGTTGCATGAGGCACGTACTTCCTTGGATTTCCACCTACTACCCCCAGCGGGTGTATAGTATTCAGAATCCAATAAAGGCTCGCCTGATGGGAAGGCGATTCTGTCGAAGACAAATCTTCTCGTCGGCAATGCTCCCATCGTGAGGGGTTGAACCGGCGCGCTCTTCCTTCGCGTTGTGCCTTTGTCAGGCCCGTCATAGATATATTGTCTTCCTCGCCATACTTTCCCAGGGTGGGAATCGAACGAGGAGATATGGCTGTAGCAGCCGAAATCTTCTCCGTTGCTTCGACGTTGAGGGGGTTTTGGATCACAGTTCCCTCCATCGTGCAGCTCGTCGCAGCCTCCTTGGGCCTCCAGACAAGTCGAGTCTTTTTTGGTTTTACGAACCGCTTCGAAGGATTCGACTTCTCATCGGAAAGGAGATCTTCAAAAGCTTGTTGGTCGAAATATACAACCAGCATCTTCTGGGATGATCCCAGCAAGTTGTCGTCAGATTGCATCACCGTCTTCTCGTTGGAGGAGAAGGTAGTCCTCAGCATACTCGCCATTTTGTTTGACATCACAAAAGGTTGAACAAACTTTTTGTTTATTGAACGTAAAAAGACATGTGTACAGAGAAGGAAGTCCTAAACAGGATATTCTAAGTACAAGGGAAATAGAAAAAAGTCCTAAACAGGATATTCTAAGTATAAGGGAAAGAGTTTCTGGGAAAGTATGATGATGGAGATCGAGCACTGCAGCGGCTCCTTTATTGAACGTAAAAAGACATGTGCACAGAGAAGGAAGTCCTAAACAGGATATTCTAATTACAAGGAAAAGAGTTTCTGGAAAAGTGTGATGATGGAGATCGAGCACTGTAGCGGCTCTTTTACGTCATTGACGATCTGGCGATGGGTTAAACTTGCTCTGACTTTTTGATACCTTTGATGGAACTCTAGGGTTACCGATCAAGAGGATGCCTGGAGCTGGAGATTTGACGTTCGGTGGTCTTCTCTCTTTTGTTGAAGGGAAACTCCTTCTATTTATAGGAGAAGTGAGCACATATGCGATGTGCATTAGGGTTTTGAGATATGAAGGAATCTGCCATCATTGTACGGTGCAGGCTTCTGCGGTACTGACACGTGGGGGACATTGAGATTATCCTCAATCGAGATCTCTGGTGGTTATCAAAATAACTGAAGGATGAGACACGTGGCGTGTACCGATTTGCTTGTTCGGATGCAGTCGAGTAAATCTTAGGATTTCATCTCAGATTTGGATTCTGATTGATCCTCGTCTAAGATTTAAATCAATTTGATATGATATCAATAATGATTAATCCCAATCCTATCTTTGAGAGAGTCAGTTTAAGCAAACCGACTGGGTGGGACCATGCTTCCTGCGCCTCTGACGAGGTCTGAGTAATGTTGCACTTTTGGGGCGATGAGTAGACCGTTCTTCTGGAAACAATGGAGTGTCTTTGCTTTCAGGCGACGAGTGGACTATGCTTCGAAGACGACGGAGCATCTGTGCGTATAAGCGACGAGAAGGCTGTGTTTCGAGCGACAAAGTCATTGTACTTTAGGACGACGAGTAGGCTTGTGCTTTAGGTTGACTAGGTTACTGTGCTTTTGGAGCGGCAAGCGAACTTGTGTTGGATGCAATGGTATCTCCCAAGTCTCTAACGAAAGTTAATTTAGCTTCTGGGTCGGAGCAGAGTGTTACGACGTTGGAGTTGAGGTGGTGTGAGGACATTACCAGTCTGCGCCTGAGGTTGGCACAGGAATGTAGTTGCGCCTCTAGATTGAAGGCGTTGGCTTTGAAGTCTTCTTTTAAAGATCAATGAATGACCGCTCCTTAATGAACGACTCCCTCTTAATTGCCACTGTTACTTGAGAAATTTTAAGGGGTCCTAGGATAGTCTAGGACTTAGTCGAATGAACTTTATTTAATGAGGTTCATCGTGCTGAGTCCTAGGTTCATCCCATTAATATGGAAACTTTGACCGTCGGTCATGTGGCCTGCGTTTTGTACCACTCCTTCCCTATATAAACGGGGAGTTTCTTCTGAAGAGTCACGTCTTCTTCTTGTCCTTCAACACCATACTTGATCCAAACTTAGCTTCGAACGGCGGTTGGCCTTGCCTAAGTCAGATTTTGGTTGAGGAATCCTCCGTTCAAAGGGGCTATGCCTTCGTAGAAGAACTATTGGTGAGCCTCGGAACGTGCTGGAATGCTTCTCATGCGGAGTTCGAACCTGGACGACGTCTTGAAGGTCTTGGAGGTCCTGACGACCTAGCTTATGGGTGGATGGCCAACCCAGAGAGCCACAAGTTATGATCTGCCCTGCCCATTCTGGACTTTGCGACTTGCTGTGTCTTTTGGAAACCCGGGCCAATAGCTGCTTCAGCAAGTTGCTCACTTCAGCCAAGTAGCTGATGCGCTTTTGGAGGGTTGCGCCTACAAGAAAGTCAGAATACGCTTCAATGGAGATCAATCTTCCAATATACGTACCAAGAAGAAGGGGGTTGCGCTTTGACGAAGACTAAACCTCTTGTAGACTCCTCTAGACTTTGATGAATCTGTAATCGATTCTTTGTAGAAGAATAGGGTTGGTCCTTTATATGTAGCCTTGATGAATCCGTACTAGACCTTTGTAGACGTGATAATAAAAGAACTTTTTCCATATCTTCTATTTTGTCTTTTTAACACTCTGTCTGTACATTTGTATTATTTGTACTGTGGTGGAGAAATATTGTTAAGATTTTTCATGCGTTTACAGCTGTTGCGGAAGGTGGCGGAATTAAGATGGTTTGGCACTTCCTGTAAGGGGATTCACTATGAGCACTTTGGATGAGGGGGCGGTACCTGAAGTCTGATAATTTTTGGGCCTACACATCGAACAACAATGAGTTTATCACACTTTCAAACATCTACTGGAACACAAAGGTGTGGTTAAACAGGGTATAACCCGAGTTCTTCAAGAAGGCCATGAGACAGATATGTGGTTTGATCCGTGGTTGCAACATGAGGGGTTACTTCAGCGGGTCGATCGGTATGCATGCAGTACACGAGGCGTATAGTAGTAAGGAGACAGTGGCGTCTATATATCTTCCTGGATGGCGCATGGGTGGTTGAGAGAGATGCATGCGGCCCAAGTGGTTCCATTATATATATATAATGAAAATTTACCGTTTTACTTTTCCGTTCTACTGAGTTTCACCTCGACACTAATGCCAAAGGGCCATCAACTTGAATCCTCAAGAAAACTTCAATAATTCCAACAACAACAACAACCAAGTGGAGAACGTTGATCGCTCGAGAATCTTGAACAAGTCTTCACAAAATATCTTCCTACTATAGGGGCGTACGTCCAAAATAGTCTTGTACTCAGCATTTGGTGCCAGGACCTCGATCGTTAACTTACGATTCCATTCGTATGAACATCTTTGTACAAATCAAATTTAAGTTCGCTAAGTAACTTTCAGCTCGAGAACCTTTTAGAATATGCTCACAGTATGGATCCAAAGTAGCCTGTGCCAGCAGTTGGTGTGCATGTCCCTACACGAACAGCGCATGCATTCATGCGTGCAGCAGCAGCACGAGAAAAAGAAAGAAGGCGACAGGGAGCGGTGGGGGTGTCCCTGTGCCCCGTCTTGTGGTCGTGGTGGGGCTCGGACAGTCATGGGGAGGGGAGAGCTTATCCAGACAGCGCAGTGCAACTTGCGGACAATTCTTTCTCAGTAGATCCATAGTGCACGTCGTCATCACTCTATCTAGGTCCATATTGGCAGCCATATAATATATATATATATATATATATATATATATATATATATATATATATATATATATATATATATATATATATATATATATATAAAAGCTATTATCTTAAAAAAAAAAAATATATATATATATATATATATATATATATATATATATATATATATATATATATATATATATATATATAAAAGCTATTATCTTCTCTTTCTTATACTTTTACATTATTGGTTTTGCTTGCTAGAGAACACAAAAAGACACCCCTCAAATTATTGATCCGACTAAGGGGCTGTTTGGTTCATGGGGGATGGGATGCAAGTGGGCTTATTTGTAGACTTTTGCTGCAACTGAGGTCGGTTCCGTCGTTTGGTTCGAAAATGCTTTTCTTTGCAAGTGGAGAATCTCTGACATTTTGCATAGGGTTGTCTCCCCCCACAGTGAATGTTTCACATCCCCCCACCTACCTCCAAAAACTGGAGTAACTCTGGAGTTTTAACTCTGGAAAAGGCTGTTCTCTGGTCTTGCAACACATTTTTCTCCATAGGAGCTGTGGTCACCTCGTTCCTCCCGCCATCTTCAGCCTCTCTAACGGTATTTTTTTTTTCTTTGCTCGAAACGTGCAGATGAGCAACTTTTATTTTTTTTTCTTTCCTTTTCTTTGCTGCAAATTGCCGATCCACATCTTCTGTGTAAGCATTTTTTTTGCTTTTCTTTGCTGCAAACGTGCCGATCTAGAGGTTTCCTACAAATTTTCTTCAGATCTGTGGTTGTACTATATTTCTTTGCTTTTATTTGCTGCAATTTGTAGAACTATGAATACTTTACAGGAAAAATTTTAGATCTACACAATATTTGTAGATCTGTTATATATTTGTAGAACTGTTTTATTTTTTCGTTTCCACCTAATTTTTGACAGGAAATTTTTTTCTTTACACAAAATATTTGTAGATCTGTTATATATTTGTAGATCTATTATATATTTTTGTTTCTACTGAATTCTTTAGAGAAAAAGTTTTCATTTTTACAGAATATTTGTAGATCTGTTATATATTTGTAGATCTGTTATATTTTTTCGTTTCTACTGAATTTTTTTACCGGAGAAATTTTCGTTTCTACATAATATTTTGGTCCAAAAACTTTCGTCTGGATTTGAAATTTATAGATCTGTGAAATTTTTCTTTGCACCCAAAATAATATTTGTAGATCTGTTAGGTTTTCCTTTCTACTGACTCGATCTAAATCTAGAAAATTATTTGTTCCGATTTTATATATGTAGATTTGTGCTATGCTAATTGTATTACAATATGGTTTTCATGTAGATGGATTTGTCGAATCCCAATGATCCGTTACTAAATGCCTCAGTCGCAAGTATAATTACTGTCATAACTATAATTATGACTTTAATGGAAAACGAGGGCAATGACCGACCCGACATTGCAAGGGAACCCTCCCTAATTAGAGAACAGTGGAGGCAAGCACACATGTATCGAATTTTGACGGCAGGACCAAATAATTGTATGTGTTATCTAAGGATGAGTAGTGCTTCTTTCTACGATCTCGCAAATATTTTTCGTTCCAATGGGTCGCTCAACGATACTCGATCTGTTTGTGTGAAAAAACAACTAGCCATATTCCTTTACATATTGGGACATAAGGCAAAAAATAGAGTATGCGGCATTGAATTCATTCGATTCGGAGAGACAATTTCTAGGTATTTTAATAAAGTCCTAGGTGCAATCTGTTCTATTCAAGAACGATTTTTGAAGCAACCAGGGTCTGAAACTGCCTCATAAAGCTACTTGTGCATGTAATGACACTGTTTACGTCATGTTTGTTTGCTGGGTTGTCTATGAATGAAATATGAATGTGCCACCTATATTACAAGCTAAAGTTGACAGCCTCCCCTACCAATTTGGAGATGGATGGAGGTAGTAAACTTGTAGCCAAATTTTAGACAATGATGAGGAAGGTGCAACCTTTGAATCTAAAACATACATCCGTCCCGACAACACAAATGCGGAAGGTGGCCCACGATGAGAACCAAAACTTGATAGCCTCCCCCACCAATTTGGTGATGGATGGAGGTAGTCAAGTTATCAAATTGGCGATGATGAGTGGGATGGTGAATCCTTTGAGCCAATTACTACAATATCCTATTTAATGATGTGGGCTCAGTTTTGGATATTTAATTGTCACTTGTGTTTCAGTTTTCTGCAGGTATTCGTTCTTGGTTGTATATGGAAATTCTTTGTATGATGCATTCAGTTTCTTGCATGTGAATATCTGATGTATTTGGGTTTCAGTTTTCTAAGAGTTTCCTTTCTTGGTTGTATTTGGTAATTATCTGTGAGTATCAGTTTTTGAAAGGTTGTATTTCATTTTTTGAAGACTTTTTACATTGGTTTGTGAGTATCAGTTTTACTAGTTTGGAGTTTTTTGCATGGGCTATGATGAAATGTAAATCTGGAATTTATTTGATTAATGAATACTTGGAAGTTCTTTATACGATGGTGAAACACAAGGATATGTTGGTTCTGTGCGGGTATCTTCTCACATATTTAGGAATATTGAAGCATGCAAGATATGGGGCTCAAATACAATGAACCAAACATGCCCTTACTTGGCTGATGCATTTTCTTATGTTATTCATATGCAGCATTTTTCATTTGATACAATTTTTGAAAGCTGCATTTATGAGCCCTCGGAGTCCTCATGAACTCTTATGGACACTTTTTGTATCTACAGTTATGTGATGATGAAGTTTATGTTGAGTTTTTCTTAGTTACATTTTACTGATACATAAGGCTATGACGAGAACATATGGGCTTGATTTTTCTGAATGTTGCATATTAATACTACCATTGAATGTTACATGATGTGGGCTATGATGTGTGCTCGGTTGCATACGAGTTTTTCTGAGTTTTATATTCAATTTTTCTAAGCATCTTCTTACATATGTAAATCTGGGCTATGATGAAATGTAAATCTGGGATTTATTTGATTAATGAAGACTTAAGTATCTTCTTAGGGATATGTTGGTTCTGTGTGGGTATCTTCTTACATATTTGGGAATATTAAAGCATGCAAGATATGTACAATTACTTGGCTGATGCATTTTTTATATGTTCTTTATATACAAAAATTTTTATTTGATACAATTTTTGAAAGTTGGATTTCTGAGCCCACAGAGTCCTTATGAACTCTTTTTAGAGTATCACTTTCTGAGCCCACACAGTCCTTATCAGCATTTTTCAACACTTGTGCTTCAGGTTTTGCATTTTTTGGTTTTTTTCAAGACTTGTGTTTCACGTTGCATTTTCAGACTTGTGTTTCAGTTTTTGGAAGACTGCTGTATCTCAGGCCACTGCCAATTACATGAGAGTTCTTTAATTGAAATTTCACAGTTTTTGACCAGTTTCTAATCATATATGAGAGTTCTTCAAGTTGTAGAGTAACAACTGTATATGAGGGATCTTCCATTGATCTTCATATGCTGTACTTTTCTTCATATGTTCTTCAATTGAGCTTCAGTTTTTGAGCTGCAGTTTCCAGTTTTTTAGTGGTAACGTTACCTTATTTAATTCGATGGTGATCCTATCACTTGTGGGGTGTCAGCAAAACATTGAAAGTGTGCATTTTATATCCCACCTACACTTTCAAGTGGTCATCCAAACATACTACATTGTAAGTCTCTACTTGTAGGGGGACAAAGCCCATTGTATCCAAACAATTTTTGGAAAGTGAAATGTATTGTAAGTGAAATGAGTTACACCTCATGAAAGTGCCACTTTCACACTTCCATGCATCTATATCGAACCAAACAGGCCCTAAATGAGAATATATGCGAAAACAACAACAACTAGTTCTTTAGTTATTAGAATTCTTTTTTACGATCATAAAGTTTTTCTTCTTGAGAGCTAAAAAGATAGTCCTACATTGGAAAAAAAAACTTTTTGGTATCTCAATATATTACTATGCATGGTGTTGAGATATGCACATAGGATGGTGGTCCAAGTGGAAACTATGTGGATATTGATGTTGAATGTACATAGACAGGGCAGCTGGCGCATGAATCCGGTGATTGCGGGATCTGAATGGTTATGGAAAGATAGAGTCAATTATTCATATCCAATTTTTGTGGAATTTGAATTTAATTTATTTCTATCTTTTCATAGTTGGTTGGCGGCCACGATTAGGGTTAGGGTTTTCTCCCTACTATATATATATATATTATCTTTGTGCCTCATGCGACGATTTAATTCGAAATTGAGAGCAGAATAAAGGAGACAATATCGGCTGCCATTGGAGTCCAAGAATTTGTGCAAGTCTAATTAGAGGTGACTACGAGCGTTCGTGCAAGGCTAGACTCATGTGAACTTGCTGATTCCTGGAAGCAGGTCATGTACAATGAATCTTGCCTTGAGCAACGATGATCCACATCACCCAAAACAAGCCGATCGGTTCTCTATTTCTTCTCCTACTACTTTTTTTCTTTCTCTGTGTAAGTGTTATGTCACAATTACAACAAGTTTGCAATGAAGAACATTCCTTTTCTGTCACTTTGTAAAAGAGAGAGAAACTTGTAATCTAAAGATTAATAGTGGTTTTCGTTGTATTCGAGTTCTTTGGAGAGAAGACTTGTTTGCGTGAATCTCCGAAGTCTCATTACAAATTCAGTTTTTTATCAGAAAGCAAACTTGTTTGCGTGAGATCTCTATTTTTGGTCGTTCCTCCATCTTTTGATCTATCTCAGAATAACAATCTCAAAGTAAGATCCGAGTATGATGGAGAACAACCGTTCAAGTCTTATCGACACAAGTTTTAATAAACTTGAGAAGTTTGACGGGAAACATTACAATATCTGGAAGAGAAAGATCAGTATCAATTTTTAACTCGTGAACGTTGATTACGTGTTGACATATCCTGAACCTACTCTTCCGGATACAGATAATGTTCGAAGGATTAATGAGGTCATTGCTTTGTAGACAAAGTGAAGGAGAGACAACAATCTCTGTAAACTGTTGATTATGAACGCCATGGAAGAGTCAAAGGGCGAAATCATGCAACAAGACAGTAAATGCTAAAGACATCTAGGAGTCTCTGGAGAGGCATTACAAGTCTAATGAGGGAAGGAACAAAATTTGCATCATAGACTAGTTCTATAAGATGCAGTTTAAGGATGACAAGGTCATGTTGCCTCAAGTCAAAGAATTTCTCCAGTTAAGATAAAAACTTGAGGATGATAGCATTCCCCAAGAAGACAAATTTATTGTAGGGGTATTGTCTTTAAACTCCTTCTTGGATGTTACAGACATGTACCAAGAGAAGATGGAGATCGACCTAGAACTCCTAATACATTGGCACTACTAAAATAAGGCAGATTAGCGACGTCCAAATACGTCGCTAATTATGGAAAATACGTCGCTAATCGTAATTAGCGACGGCTTTAGCGACGAAAAATGAAGGTCGCGAAAAAGCTAGTCGCAGATGACAAATTCGTCGCTCTACGTCGTTGTTTGCGACGTCACTGCCGTGTCGCTGGGTCGTCGCAAAGTTAGTGACGGAAAGCGACGACAACTTTACGTCGCAAAATTAGCGACATAGCGACTACTTAGCGACGTTTCTTTCTATTTATGTGATGACATGGCATGCCTGCCATATCAGCAAAGTAGCGACGTACAGCGACGTAACGACGCTAATTAGCGACGTAGTAGCAACGTCCCTATACGTCGCTAATACGTCGCTATCCGTCGCAGAATACTAAAAAAATTTAAAAAATATAATGTGTATTTTTGTTATGTTGTGTGTCTGTGTTTACAGTGTGTGTGAAGTGCAGTGTTCGAACCATCTATAGTTCCGCTTATTGGTCTATGTTTTATCTTGGATAGAAAGAGCAACAGTTCAGGTGCACTTCTCAGAGCTTCCTCTTCACGTCCTTCACCTTCTCGGGATCCTGTACGACGTTCCGAGAGAGTGAAGGATGTGAAAATAAAGCTCTCAGAAGTACACCCTGAACAGTTGCTCTTTCTGTCCAGGATAAAATATGCAACAGTAATCGAAACTATCGATGGTTCCGAACACTGTATTTCACATACACTGTAAACCCAGACACACATCATTACAAAAATACACATTATATTTTTTTAAAATTTGGGTAGCACCTCCTTTGTATATCAGATCATCGCTTATAACCCAGCGTAGGTATATTTCTCATCCCCGTCGCAGATATCATCATAATTAACAGTCTCCCATCATAACGGCCTACAACTAATAGATGAATAACAGTCTCCCATCATAGCAGTCTACAATAAAATATCATACATGTACTCAATGAAAATACCAACAAATTAAATATCACAAACATATATGTCCAACAAACATACATGTCCAACAGAGTCAAATAATAATAAAAATCATTGTACAGAACGGTCAATGGGCCCATAGGGCCAATACATACAAAGATGATAAAAAAATCTACTGGATTACTGAGGACCCCTGCCGCACATTTGGGATAGCATGTACTCATACTGCTCCTGTGTGAGCTGTACCGTAGGGGCATTAGGAGACAGTGCAATGTCTGGAGTCGGCACCGTCGATGGACCGGAAGGACGTATCTGCTCCAGCTCTCACAGTCGCTCACCATGCGCAGCAAGGGTACTCACCATCCTCTGAGTACTCTCCTCAATCGAAGCCGATACCTGAGTGAGTGAGGCAGACATGGTCCTCTGCGATCCCTCCAGCTCGACCTGTCTACGCTCTGTGCGCTGCGTAGATTCGGTGAGCGTGTACAAGCTGGCAGCTGTAGCCTGCTGCAGACTCATCAGCTCCTGTATACTGCGCTCGACTGCATCAAATCGTCCGGTGATCATCGGAGGGTCGGATTGTCGCTCTGCGATAAGGTGATCAAAAATCTGCTGCTGCAACTCGCGATGTAGCTCGTCGATCTGACGACGAATATCCTGAGCTCGTGACGACGCCTGCGAAGCTGGAGACTGCGAACTGACAGAGGGGGCCCGGGATGACTCTGAAGCCAAATACGTGCCGTAGGATTCCGTACCGTAGTACGTACACTTCTGAAGACCGCCAACGGCGGTCATCCAGAGGTCGTCCGACGATGGAGTTGTAGGTGGCTGGGAGGAAGTACCAGCCCCTCCCTCTGCTGGCGCACTAGCAGCACCAGCCGCCTCCTCTTGTAGCCGAACAAACTCGACCTAGAACAATATTTGCTAACGTGTAAGTGTTTGATAAAGTCTATATTCATATCTATTTTCCTGTTTTCTAAATTATAGTAAATTAATATAAAGAATAGAACGTACATATGCCTGCTTTGCCCTCTCGTCAATGAACTCCCCAGCCCTCTGATGGGTGACCAGGAAGACGGTTACCATGTTCGGGTCCTCACCCTTTTTTACCTGTTAAAATATATTATCTATTATTAGTACTAAACATTCTATCCAACTATATATAAAATGATGTCCGTCATAGGAAATGTACCAGACGACGAAAATGCTCCGTCGTCGGAATGGAGCCACTACACCACTTACTGGCGCTCGACCGCGCTACCTTGCTCTTGTCAGACCGCTCCTGGTACCTGTTCTCGACGAATCTAGCCTTCATCGCAGTCCACTGCTCTGGCGTGATCCAACCATGGATCGACTTTCCGGAGCGATCACGAGACTTCTGGTCGTGGATTGCATCACGGATGAGCTTGCCTGCGATGGCAGAAAATTGGGCCTCGATCTTCGCCGCCCGGTGTGGTGGATAGAAATATGTCCTCTACAATAAGTAAAATAGAAAAGTTATATAATATACACAAATAATTATTAAAATTTAAAAATAAACAATTTTTTTACCTTGAAGTGGGCCAACCAAAAGGCCTTACTATCTGCGGGAGCATCTGAGTAGTTAATCCAAGGCCCACCATAGTTCTGCCTCAGAAATAACCCCAGCTGTCTCTGTACTAAGGAGGCCGATATCTATACAATAATAAATTTCATGAATATATATGTACATATAATCATTTGAAAAATATATATTAACTAATTAACTTACTTCGTAGGCCCGTCCGTCCAAATCTCCATACGCGTCTCGTCCGGGGGAGCGCATGGAGGGTCGCTCTCACCTCCTGGCTGGGCAGGATCAGTCTGATCACCGTCCTCCATATACTCTGCATTGGCTCTCCCCATGGAGCCGTCGGCAGGAGGAATGCTGGACGCGGAAGGAATGCTGGACGCGGGATCATGAATGCTGGACGACGAGGGAGGAGTCGCCAACCTGCTGGAACTGCCCTGTCCCGGTAATGGACCGGGAACAGAACGGTACACTGGCGTACTCGGAGATGAGGATGAGGGTACAGAATCTGCATCCCCAGCCCGAGACAGACTGGACTGCCTAACATAATATCCTTCGTGTCGTCCGGGTTTAGTCATACCTGATAATAACATATGACAATAAAAAAATATACATATTTATATGATAGACATCACAGATTTTTCAAAAATCTTATAGTCACAGATAAAAGTGTCACTAAAGTGTCACAGATTTATATGATAAAAGTGCCACTAAAGTGTCAAATATGATGATAAAACAAACGTACAGATTTAATCCTCTTCTGAAAATTTATCTAGTTCATTTAGCTCTTCTTCTTCTTCTTCTTTTTCCTCCTCTACATCTTCACTTTCATCTGCATCTTTCTCTTCAGATAATTCTACTTCTTCTACATAATTAGATGTGTAATGAGGAACTTCCGTCGTGTCCACTTCTATAATATTTGTTACAAGAGGTAGTTCATCCTCCTGATAAGCAATATCTTCAGCCTCAAAGGTATTTCTAACTTTGGTCTTGCATACTGTCCACCAGTCCGACCTTGTTGTTCCCCGTTTAGGATAACTTGTGAAGTACATGAGCTGAGCCTGACTTGATAGGACAAATGGTTCATAGGCTTGATATCGACGCCGATACTTTATATCCACAAGACCATGCTTGTCTACTTTCCACCCTTGACCTTCAATCGGATCGAACCAATCACACCTAAATAACACAATCTTAGCAGGCTCTATTCCATAACTATATGTCTCCACAATCTCCCGAAGGATGCCATAGAAATCGTTGTCTGCATCAACATCTTTGTAGTTCGAAGATCTGATACACAAACAACTATTTTTGGTGGAATCGAGATCTACAAAGTTGTCTCTGATCAGGCAAGTTGTTGACTTGAACCTAAACCCATTAACACAGTAGCTTGGCCATATTTTTGCAGCATCAATTGGTCCCTTCGCTAGCGTTCTAATAGATTTATTCTTAAGTCTTGTATATGGACGATCGACCTAAATACCATGAAAAAATAAATTAAGCTCATTCTCAAGTGCATATACAGAAAGGTAATTACAGAGTTCTCAAGTCTTACATATGCACTCAACTATGATGGAAAATAATGCCTCATTTCTTGTTCTAGTTCTTCTTCTGTTATGTGTGGCCTACCTGACCTCACATCATCATTAAATATGCTAAAAATAACATCGTTCAATTAATGTAATAGTATAATAATCAATACTATTAAAATAATATTGACGTATTAATTACTTACCCCTCCAGCTTCTCTACTTCATCATCGTCGCAGTTGAGTAATACATACACCTGAGCAGCCCTTAGCTCATCATCGTTCAGATATCTCTTCTTTATTTTACCCGATGGCTTTCCTGGGGCATTGAATACCTTCAGTATTGTATCATTACATTCATGATCTTCGTCATCGTTTCTGGAAGCTCTCGTTCTATTAGTTGCAACATGAGGCTTGAAATACTTCGAACAAAAGTTTGTGATCTCCTCGATAATATAGGCTTCACAAATAAAACCCTCGACCCGTGCCTTAATTTTCACCTTTCTTTTTAGGTGATTCAAATGTCGCTCGAACGGGTACATCCATCGATATTCGACGGGTCCACCAAAATGTTTCTCATAGGATAGATGAATCGGCAAATGCTCCATAGAGTCGAAGAATCCAGGAGAAAATACCCTCTCTAGCTTGTACAGTGTTACTGCAATGTCCTTCTCTTGCTTTTCTAGACGATCAATGAGCAATTTCTTAGAACAAAGATCCCTGAAGAATATGCTAAGCTCCGTCAATGGATCCTAAATTGCCTGCGGTAAGAATTCCCGAAATGCAATTGGAATTAACCTCTCCATGAATACGTGACAATCGTGGCGCTTCATACCCGTCAATTTGTTTTTCTTCGAATTGACACATCTTTTCAGATTTGACACATATCCGTTTGGAAATTTTAGGCCCTGGATCCACCGACAAAGTCTCACTTTATCCTCCTTGTCCAGTGAGAAAATTGACTTCGGCAGGAACTGTTTTCCATTATCCTCTATCAAATGCAACGCAGGGCGTTTGCATATTTCTTCTAAGTCCAACCTGGCCTTGGGATTGTCTTTCGTTTTTTCTTTTATGTCCATCACAGTATTAATTATGTTATCAAACACATTTTTCTCAATATGCATGACATCAAGATTATGTCTGATCAGATTGGTACTCCAATATGGCATATCCCAGAATATGCTCCTCTTTGTCCAGTTATGATCTCTACCAAATCCATCGCACTTGTACCCAGTTGTAGGATCTTTGATAGCATTTGGAAAATCTCTAACCTCCTCCCATATCGTGGCTTCGCATCACCTTGGCGGTGGATCACCCAACGCCGGTACGGAATGCATTCATGTTCCTTCTGAACGGATGATCTTTTGGCAGAAATTGCTGATGACAATCAAAGAAGCACGATTTTCCTCTGTGTTTCAAGCGGAAAGCCTTAGTACGGTCCATGCAATACGGACATGAGAGACGACCATGAGTGCTCCATCCAGATAACATTCCATAGGCCGAAAAGTCGTTGATGGTCCACATAAGGGTTGCCTTCCTCTGAAAATTTTGCTTCCTGGAAACATCGTACGTGTTAGCGCCTACTTTCCATAACTAATTCAACTCATCTATCAAAGGCTGTAAGTACACATCAATATTCCTCTTGGGATTGTTCGGACCAGGAATTATAACGGTTAGAAACATGTACTGAGTCTTCATGCACATCCAAGGCGGTAGGTTATACGGAGTGACAATCACAGGCCAGCACGAATACTGGGATCCCGAAAGACCAATGTAGAAGCATGAAAAAGAAGAGAAATATGATCCATGCGGCCAAGGGACCACATGCGGCTCAAAGAGCCCCATGCGGCTCAAACACAGAGTGGACTCCATGCGGCCAGCAGAGGGAAGCCACTTGTCCTTTTTAGAACGGCTGTAACCAGCGTCATTCAAACGCAATTAATGCCCTGACGGCTGACAATTAATGCTCTGACGGCAGACAGCTGACAGCTGACAGCCCAGACGAAAAGTAGTCATGATGACTAACACAGGAGCAACATCTTCCTAGGAAACTGAAGAAAATCTTCACAACTTCGAGGCTAGCTTATGCGGCCAGTCTAGACGAGTTCATGCGGCCTGTGCAGAGAAACCTATGCGGTTCGATCATGAAGTTCCCCCATGCGGCTCGGTCGTGAAAGAAACCCATGCGGCTCGGCCATGAAGACTCTCATACAGCTCGGCCATGAAGACCCCTATGCGGCTCGGTCATGAACATATTCATGCGGCTCGGTCATGATGACCTTTATGCGGTTCGAGTATAGAGACTATTCATGCGGCTCGGTCATGAAACCTTTCATGCGGCTCGGTCATGACGACCTTCATACGGCCCAAATATGAACGCTCCTCATGCGGCTCAACAATGATGATAGAACACGTGTCCTAAAGATAATCAAATTTTGGGTCAAATCCCAATGATTTGGGACACGTGGCAAGAGAATGAATTAAATTGATTCATTCAGATTTACGGATATCAGTAAATCATCATGATGGGGATTTATTGCAATCAACATTAATGACTGACATGATTTGGCATAATCCTCATTAATGGCCCAGATCCTTCACGCTCAAGATTAATGGTCCAGATTGATCATTTACCAGGCCGCCTCCACTTTGAGAATGGGCAATCATTGTAAACCCTAATGATGCTCCCACTATTATAAATAGTAGGGTGCCATTCCCTTGCAAAAATATACTGACAGAGAGAGATACGCATATACAGAGAGACACTCCCCCAATAATCAGAGAAAAATCCACAGAGATCAATCCAGAGAGAGAAGCCAGAAGAGCAATACGAGGAGAGCAAGAAAAGCATTTCTTCATCAACGCCAACCATCTCGTCAAAAAAGCCAAGGCTACGTCCGATCGCCCAAGGAGTAAGGCAGAGCTGCCATCACTTTCCCGAGCCTCTATCGTCACCCTCTAGAATCAAAAATAAACAATTGTACTTAGATTGTTCTACCTAGGTTTTCGTCCCTAGGCTTTCTTTGTATAAGCGAGTTTGTAACGTGAAGTAAAAGTCCAGTCCTCCCATAAAACTGTTCCGCTCTTTTATATTTTATGGCAAATACGATGGCGACTCTGCTGGGGACAAACTTCTCCACGGCTGCGGAGTTGGTGACGCAATCGGATGCAGCCAAGCTTGGCTCTATGCAACAAAAGATGGTCGCCCGGTTCGACCAACAGGCGTTCGAAGAAATGCTCTCCGACAAGAGCGCTGGCCCGGTCCAGAAGCAAGCCTGCACAAAGAAGGCCCGCAAGGAGTGGAGACCCCGATCATTCGTTCCTACTGAAGCTCTTGCAAAGGTACCCTCTGTCGCTCAAAACGGCGGAAAAGAGTCTCCTGTGGCCCCACTTCAGATCATAGACGACTCTGCTGTCCCCAAGTCCGACAGAAGAAAATATTATGATGCTGGACTTGCAGGGGCAAAGAGGAACTCTATGCGATCCGAGCCGCATAAGGGTTCTAGCCGCATGGAGAAAGCCTATGCGGTTACATCCGCCAGCCGCAGGAAGAAAATTCATGCGGCCACATCTGTCAGCCGCATAGCTTATGCGGCTACAGTTGCCAACCGCATGGATGAAACTTATGTGGCTACTGAAGTCAATCGCTTGCAGAAAACCCATGCGGTCACAATTACCAACCGCATGCGGCTAGCCTGCACGGTTGTGACTACTAGTCGCACAAGAACAACTCATCCGTCAGCTAAAGACAGCCGCATGCAGACAGCCTGCACGGCTTCCAATCCTAGCCGCATAGCGTCGGTTCCACGCTTCTCTCGATCGATCTTCGACCGTCTCTCATGCGGTCCTGACCCTGATGGTTCTCTGGATGATAAGCCAGACTCTGTGGTATCCAACTTGGACTCTTCCTATTATGCACCCGTAAATGCTAAAAGGAAGAAGTCTAGAGCAGCGCGGGCTCACCAAGCCCAGTCAGCTGCCCCAACCTCTGACTATCGGAGCGTCCCGCTGATTGTCACGCAGGCCTCTAATGGAAAGTTGTATAAGGCTACTCGTACCATGCCCCCTGCGGCCAATGGGCGGGATAGCCATCAAGCATCTCCCAATAACGAACGAAGGCAAGCAGGCGGGAGGCCTACACACTCGCGTGCTTGGAATTCCCGAGCCAGCAAAGCAAGTGACTTGCGTGAGGCCATCGTCCACAAAGCAAGGAAAGAGAAGATGCATCGGGGTGCAAAGAGTCCTCCTACGGACGTCACTGCACCCAAGTCATCGTCAACTGCTGCTGTAATAGCACGACGATGCAAGAAGACCGGCAGTCTGTCTTTCAAAGACTGCAACAGCCATCATCAGAAGACGAGGCACTACCCGTCGTCTCCTGCAACTCTGCTCGAAAAGTCCCCGCTGATGGAAGGGGGAAGAAGACGAATGTTCCCAGCCCAAAGATCTCAACCACTGTGACTAAAAGACTGTCGTCTAAGCGGGTGCCCACCACCGGAGTTTTCCAAGGTACTTGCTCTAAGACGAAATCTGCTACAGTGGGAGACTCGTCGTCCATAACGCAGGGTGTTACTGGGGCTGGGGGTAGCACCCCTCCGAGCCTCCACAGCAATCCGATGTTCCAAGAAGACGAGCCAAGGGAGACGACTCTTCCATCGGATACAGCAAACCTTAACGTCCTCGACGACATCCACAACTCCCAAGACGAGGCAAACTCGGAGGCTGGGGGTACTGTTTCTTTCGAGTCTGAATCAGAAGGGAACATACCCATATATCCCGATGACTTCTCACTACAGGGGTACGATTCGGAGGGCGCTTCCTCCACCGCTCCGTCTATCTCTCCTCATGTGAAGACGGTATTCATGACAGACAGCAACCAAGGTGGTTCCAGTGATCGCCAGTGCATCGACAGTCTCGAAGCCATATTGCTTGCTTTGGTCAAGTCTGTAGACGAGATTAAAGCGGCCCTTCCAACTCTACAAAGAGGTACGCATGGCCAAACAAGTACGGGTCCCGCAGTCAATACGGACTCGAATTCGGCGACACCAATCCCGGGCAACAATTCGCCGGAAACAACGGCCCCTACCGACGTGGATGAAGCACGCGAAGCAAGAAGAGAGGTCCAGGAGCTCCGAGCCATGTTCCACGCTCGAGAAAACTCTCAAGGCCTCAGAATACGGCAACCGTACCCTGCTGCATAGAGGGATGTTCCATTCCCACCAAGATATAAGCCGTTCAATATCAATCCTTATGATGGCAAGACCTCGGCAAGTCGGTACATCACCTACTTCGAAGTCACCACCGACCATCTGTCCCATGACGATGCCATTCTCACACGATTATTCATCGAGGCATTGGAAGGAGTCGCCTTCGACTGGTATCGCAACCAGCCGAACAACTGCATCCACTCCTTCCCCGGCTTCAAGTGCATGTTCTTGGAGAGATTCTATAAAGTAGGGCAGGACATCACCGTGTCCACCCTTATGGACGTCGTCCAAGGAAAGAAAGAGATGACAAGGAACTACATCGAGCGGTTCCGCCAAACTGCCTTGAAGCTGCCCTCTGGAAATCCAGATTCCTCCTTGATCGAGATTTGCCAAAAGAGACTCCTCCCAACAATCAGTCTCTGGATGGGCGAAAGTCAATTTAAGGATTGAAAGTCGTTCATCATCAATGCCACAAGCGCCGAAGAACGACTGAAGAAGGCTCGCCAACTGGGATTGCACATCTCGGAAGGAGAAAACAAGGGCAAGCGTCCCAACAACGATAATGGGGGTAGCCCCTCCAACAATCGGGATAGCAAAGGAAAGCAGGCTATGGTGGCCGATATAGCACAAAAACCTGAGCCAAAGCCGGCAGACAAACAATGGCCGCAAATCACTTACTCCTTCGAAGACGGTCACGTCAGGCCCATCTTGGACATGCTCATACAAGGGGACAGAATTCAGCTTCCTCCACCAAGGCGGAAACCGCGGCCGGCAGAGATGGAGAACCCGAAGTACTGCCATTATCATCGCTACGTCCACCATGCTACACACGACTGCTACCAGCTGAAACGGTACATCCAAAACCTCATCGATTCGAACGCTCTGGCCATCGATTTCGAAGAGGTAACCGTGGCAGCCAATATGGTGTCCGTACAATTCGGCAGCTTCCCTCCGACGGAAACTCAAGACGGGGTGGTCCCCATCCCTCTGGCGACAATGGAGATTACCAATCTTCCACCTCTCCGAGACCAGGCTACTGGTCTAGTACCCCTCACCACATCACGAGGGGAGGTCATGTGGATCCATCCAGACTTGGTGTCAGAAGTGACTCGGCCCACACCATCTTCCATCTATAAGAAGAAAAGTGGAAAAGTCAGGACCTGCCACACAATCTCGGCAAACATCGAGGAAGCTACAGCCATCGTCACGCGGTCTGGAGCGCAATCCCAACCTGTGGTTGACAATCCAGCTGAAAATCATCAACCCACTACAACTGATGCTCCGGAACCGGCTCAGCCTTCGACGACCGACAAGCCTAGGCCGAGGGAGACTCGCTTCGACAAATCCCTCCGAAAAGAGGCAGCCCAAGGGCTAGAAAGGCCCTACAACTTTGACATCTTAGCGCAATTTGCTAACACACCGGCCAAGTTGCCACTGTACGAACTCCTAAGGCTCTCCAAGGACGTTCGTATTGCATTGAGCGAAGCACTCCAAAATGCCGATGCCTATCTGGCTCAATCCAACCTCACCGGGGAGGACTCACCTATGGATCTCCAGGACAGTGCCTGCACTGGCGCGATGCCAAACATCGTCTTCACTCCGCAAGATATGCTCATCAAAACTAATCTGCACGATCACCCACTATACTATACTGGATACATCGGCGATGTAAAGGTGGATCGGATGCACATTGATCCTGGCTCTTCCATAAGCATCATCCCGAAGGGTCTGCTACATCATCTCCGCATCCTAATGCATCGCCTGACACCTACAAGCACCGCCATCAGCGGTTTCAATTCGGGCAGGAGCTACCCTATTGGGAAGATTCGTCTGAAGTGTCAAATTGGCGACCTCCAATCCAAAGTCACCTGCTACGTCATAGATGCAGACACTTCTTACAGCATCCTCTTAGGATGTCCGTGGATACACGATTATATGATCATGCCTTCCACGCTGCACCAGTGCTTCAAATATGTCGACAAACACGGCTTCGTGAGGACGGAATTTGCTGATATCGATCCCTTCAAAGGGATCGAATCTTACTACTCAGACTCCTGCCTGTACGAAAAGTCAAAGAAGCATCTTGGTGAAGGAGATGTACAAGCTAGTACCGAGAGAGCCATAGGATCAGAAGAGCCTCTGACGATCCACCTCCAAGCTCGCAAATCGGGCAAGTCAGCACCCCTTACCGCCACTCTGCGTAAGGACGCGATCAGCCTCTCGGCACAAGAAGAGCAGATGATAATCCGGCTACCAAGGTCTGGCCAAGTGCCAAGATCCACAACGAGGCCATTAACAATCAGACTGCCGAAGGTCGGTCAGCCCCAAACGGAGAAGCTCAATCCCTCCGACAAGCCGCTGACGATACGCCTTCCCATGAAGGGTCGTCACCCCGATTCGAGGTCTGACACTGCTAGCGAACCAACCACTCCTCGCCCCACATCGAGTACCAAACTGGGGGTTGCTAGTCTGCCAACAACCCCACGCTCAGCTCCATCAACTGAACCGCTGACGATCAGGCTCCCCAGGTCGTCCTCTCAGTCTTCATTCACACATGGGATAGCCGAAGAGGAACCGGAGCTAGCCAAGTATGTAGCTGCTCACACTGATGTTCCCTCCGTAGATGATGTAATCCCCTTAGAAAAGATACCTTACTTCATCAATAAAGGGCTATCTTTGAATTACCTCGAGCTTAATAAGCTTTGTACATTGTACGCTATGGAACACGGTATAGGCACTCACCTACACACACAGGTGACGAATGTCCACACCACAATCCAGCTTACTCCAGCAGAAGATACTTACCGAATAATCGAGGGAGGGGACCATCCAATCATCTTCGGCCGGAAGGACGATCCGCATCCCTTCACCATAGAAGAAGTCGACCTTGGATCGGATGCCGGGAGACTACCTCTGTATCTTTATAGCCCCCAATCTAAATATCTCATGCAGAAACAGGGGTATGACCTGGAAACGACACCGGGCTTGAATTATAGTACTGGACGACGATTACCTTTGAAGGCCCCGGTCCCGGCTGGCAAACCAAGGGACTACTATAGCAAGACTCGATGTGGATTAGGGTATGTAACACCCACAACGACCCCTGAAAGTTCAGATGAAGAGTGCGACTGGTATTCACATTCGACCGGGTCACCAACTTCTAACTCGGATACCAGTATCGGAGACGTGTTCAGACAAGTCCTGTCCGTCAACATGGCGTTCACCGACGCCTATGAAGAAGACGAGGATATCCCCGAACTTCTTGAGCTAGAACCATGGGCACAACAGCTAGATGAACAATGGGAGAAGCGTTTCGAGCAAAGAGAACCTCCCACTGAAGACGAGGTCATACAAGTTAATCTTGGTAATGAAGCCTCCCCGAAACCAATCTTCATCAACCAGAGTCTGACAAATGAAGAGCGAGAATCTCTGCTCCAACTCGTCAAAGAGTATATCGATGTGTTCGCCTGGAGCTATGAAGATATGCCAGGATTGGACCCCGAGATCGCACTCCACAAACTCAATATTCATCCGGATGCAAAACCTGTCAAGCAACAGCAATAACGGTTTCGCCCCGATGTCATGAATGCTATTGAAGCCGAAGTCAACAAACTGATAGCCAGCGGTTTCATTCGCGAAGAGCAGCATCCTGACTGGGTAGCCAACATCGTACCAATTCTCAAAAAGAACGGGAAGATCCGAATATGCATTGACTTCCGAAATCTGAATGAGGCATGTCCTAAAGAAGAATTCCCTCTCCCTATCACGGATATTATGATCGACAACACCTGCGGTTTCGAACGTATATCCTTCATGGATGGCTTCTCAGGATACAACCAGATCAAGATGTTCCCTGATGACGAGAAGCACACATCATTCCGAATACCAATTGGTACATATTGCTATACCGTTATGCCTTTTGGTTTAAGGAATGCTGGTGCCACTTACCAGAGAGCTATGAGCGTCATCTTTAGAGACCACTTGCGCAAGACAGTGGAATGCTACGTCGACGACATCGCCGTCAAAAGCCGTTCAAAGGAAGATCATCTGCAAGATCTCAGGACAGTGTTCGACCTAATGCGAGCCCACAATTTAAAGATGAACCCTACGAAATCATTCTTGGGTGTCTCCAGCGAGAAATTCCTGGGCTTCGTCATCACTTCTCAGGGCATTCGCATCGACCCCGAGAAAACAAATGCAATCATGGAGATGGGTCCCCCGAGAAATCTTCGCGAACTCCGAGGCCTCCAAGGCAGGCTAGCTTACATCAGGAGATTCATCTCTAATCTCTCCGGACGATGTCAACCATTCACCCATCTCATGAAGAAGGGAGTCTCTTTCGTATGGGATGAGGAATGCCAGCGTGCTTTCGACAGCATCAAAGAATATTTGTCGAATCTTCCAGTCCTGGTAGCTCCTGTTGCTGGGAAGCCATTCCTGCTCTATGTGCGAGCTATAGAACATTCTCTTGGTGCCCTATTGGCACAGAATAATGATGCGGGCCACGAACAAGCTATATACTACCTCAGTCGAAAGATAATTGGGCCAGAATACCGGTACACGACCGTAGAGAAGGAATGCCTTGTCCTCGTATTCGCCATCCAAAAGACGCGGCACTACGTCACGGGACAAACCATCCACGTGATATCGCGGATCAACCCCCTCAGGGTCCTCATGACCAAACTGGGGGCACTCAGCTCCCGCCTTGCTACCTGGGCGATATTACTGTCACCATACCACATGATCTTTGTCCCACAAAAGGCTGTTAAAGGCCAGGCTCTGGCAGACTTTCTAGCTGCCCATCCAGGTTCGGAGACGACTAGGGTATATGAAGAGATACCGGACGAGGTCACCAGTTCAAATGCAGTCTCCTATGATGCCATCTGGCGAATGTTCTTCGACGGCACTTTGAGAACTGGACCCAAAGGCAATATCGTCTCTGGAGTTGGAGTGGTGCTGATTTCTCCCTCCGGCTTAGTGATCAACCGGGCCTACTCACTCACAGAGCCCTGTTCAAATAATGTGGCCGAGTACAATGCCTTGGTCATTGGCCTTCGACTTGCAAAAGAGCTAGGGGTAGAGTATCTTGAAGCATACGGCGACTCGCAGTTAATCGTCAATCAGATTCGGTGGTCGTACGAGGTCCGCCACGAAGACATGATCCCTTATCATCGAATAGCAATCGACATCATCTCGTCTCTGGGAGGATTCTTCATAGAACATGTTCCCAGACTCCAGAACATCGAGGCCGATGCCCTAGCTGGTTTGGTCGCTTCCCTAGCTGTGCCAAATTACGCTCGTCATCAGGTCGACATAATAGGCCGTGAACTGGTCTGTCCTAAGGATAACGTTCAATGCATGGAAAGCTACTCCGCTCTTGCAGTCGACGAAGCACCAGACTGGAGACAGCCGTTCATCGACTTCGTAGTATACGACATCCTGCCAGAGAATCCGAAGGAAGCTACTTCTATCAGAAGACGTTCTCTCAGATTTTTCTATGATACGGAGACAAAAATACTGTATCGTCGATCCTATGATAGGTTGCTGCTTCGGTGTCTATCAAATACAGAAGTCAAAGAAGCCGTGCGCGAAGCCCATGATGGTGTCTACGGAGCCCATCAACCTGGCCCGAAACTGCAAGACCGCATTCGTCGAATGGGCTATTACTGGCCCAGATGGTTGCAGACGCAATAGATTATGCACGAAAGTGCAAAGCCTGCCAAATCTACGCTGACTTCATCCACCAGCCATCTGAATTCCTGCATCCGACTATGGCCTCCTGGCCATTCGAAGCATGGAGCATGGACATCGTTGGCCCAATTACCCTACCTTCGTCCAGAGGACATCGATTCATACTCGCAATCACCGATTACTTTTCCAAATGGTCGGAAGCCATCCCATTGGCAGAGGTGAAAACTTCAAACGTGATCAGCTTCCTTAAGTATCATGTCATCTACCGCTTTGGACTGCCCCGAAGGATCATTCACGACAATGGACCACAGTTTGCAAGCCATGCATTCTATCGGTTCTGCGATAAGCACCGAATTCAGAACATTGCTTTGACACCCTACAACCCAACAGCCAACGGGTTAGCAGAAGCATTCAACAAAACCATAATCAAGCTATTCGAGAAATTCGTGTCTTCTAACAAGCGCGACTGGAACGAGAAGCTCGGCGAATGCTTATGGGCATATCGCACCACAGTTCGAACAGCCACCGGGAATACACCGTTCTCCCTGGTATACGGGAGCGAGGCAGTTCTCCCATTAGAGACTCAGATCCCCTCACTCCGTGTCGCCCTCACACATCAGTTAACGACAGACAAAAACCACCATCGCCGACTACAGGAATTGGAGGCCCTAGACGAGAAACGCCTGTTAGCTCAACAGCGAATCGAACTATATCTGGCTAGCATCTCCGGAGCTTTCAACAAGAAGGTCAAGGTCAGAACATTCCAAGTAGGCGATCTCGTTCTGGCGGTTCGTAGGCCGATGGTTATGACGCATAAAACCGCCGGTAAATTCTAACCGAAATGGGAAGGCCCGTTCATCATTGAAGCCGTATTCTCCAACGGCGCCTACCGCTTCGCAAAGCAAAATGGAGACTTGCTCATGTTGTCCATCAACGGCAAGTTCCTAAAGAAGTATTATGTCTGAAATAAAATCCTCGAGACATCTCAGAGTGTCGAGTTATGTACCTTCCCGTACATCTGAACTTACATTCTGGTTCCATACATCAAGTCATGTACCCACTGGTACCTCTGAACTCACCCTCATAATTTTCCAGATTTTCGAGTCACGTACCCGCTGGTACCACTGAACTTGCCCTCACAATTTTCTAAATCAACGAGTTACGTACCCGCTGGTACCGCTGAACTCACACTCACCACTCTCTATATTCCAGAGTCATATACCCGCTGGTACCGCTGAACTCATACTCATACTTCCTAAATTATCGAGTCATGTGCCCGCTGGTACCACTGAACTCACACTTTCACAATATCGAGTTATGTACCCGCTGGTGCCTCTGAACTTACATTCCGGTCACTCTTTCAGATAGTAAGTCATGTATGATCATACCTCTGAACTTTCTTCCTGTAAGAGATCTCCCCTCATGATCCACTACCCGCACTTCCAGTGCACAAAAAAGGGTAAGCGATCCACAAATTTCCAAAATGGCCATGTCCTCATTACCTCTGAGTCGTTTTACTTCCGCCAAAAATAAATCATCCTTTTACATAGAACTTGTATGTCCTCATTACCTCTGAGTCATTCTATGTACCCTCCTTCATTGAGCCCACTCCTGTCATGTCTTCATTACCTCTGAATGGGAAGGCTCCGTCGAAGAAACCTTCATGCTTGCCATGTCCTCATTACCTCTGAGTAAGTATGATGATTCCCTTTCGACTTATTATCTGTACCCACAACCGGAGCACGCCAAGGATAATAGGTCCACAAATATTCTTCGCTGAGTCCACTCCTGCCATGTCTTCATTACCTCTGAGCAGGAAGACTCCACGGTAAAACCTCCGTACTTACCATGTCCTCATTACCTCTGAGTAAGTATGTTGGTTCTCTCTCGTCTTATTATCCGTACCCTGAACAAGGGTACGCCAAGGGTAATAGGTCCACAAATGTCCTCTGTTGACCATAAATGTCCTCTGTTGACCACAAATGTCCTCTGTTGACCACAAATATCCTCCGTTGAGTCCACTCCTGCTATGTCCTCATTACCTTCGAGCAGGAAGACTCCACGGTAAAACCTTCGTACTTACCATGTCTTCATTACCTCTGAGTAAGTATGTTGGTTTCCTTTCATCCTATTATCCGTATCCTAAACCAGGGTACGCCAAGGATAATAGGCCCACAAATATCCTCTGCTAAGTTTCTTAGCATAAATCCACCATCTCGTCATGCCCCAGGAGCCCAGCCGCTCTACGGTATTCCCTTTTCCCAATACCGAGAGCACCCATGACCACTTTGCCATGGCTGTTTCGGATATCCTGACCAAACTTGTTATCCGTACCTAAAACCAAGGTACGCCTAGGGTAACAGGTCCACAAATAATCCCCCAGCAGGTCCAATTCCACAAACACCACAAGTACAAGAAAGAGAAGATGAGTCGAAACATGCTCATTTATTCAAAATTCAAAGTACTACATCATCTGGGATCATATCCCTTGACAAAAAGAAAAAAAAAGAAGGGAAAAAGGAGCAAAAGAAAACAGAAAACCGATCACTGCTCCGGGGCACATAGTGTCGTGAGACGGTCCGTCAGCAAGGCAACCGACCGCTCAAACCTCTGTCTAGCTCGACGCTCCGCCTCTTGGGTCAGCGCCGCCTCGTCCTCCAGATGAGCGTGAGCTTGCCAGTTGTCCTCAAATTTCTTGAAAGCCCGCTCCAGGTTAACAGAAGATCGGGAAACCTTCTCGGCCTCCTGAACAATTGACTCATGTTCCGCATGAGCAGCCCTCAGCTCCGACTCTAGGAAGGCCAATTCCTTCTGAAGTGCGAGAATCTGCTCCTTCGTGTCAGCTATTCCACGAGAAGCAGCCTCCTCCCGATCCCTACAAGCGTGACTTCGACGACCCAGCCTGTCGTACGAAGCGAAAAGCTTGTCAAGGTCCCCCTTCACAACTGGCCCGGCAGTGTCTCGAGCGAGCTTTATCCTATCCCGAGCGGCAATAAGGAAGCCCCACTCCCATTCAATCGCAGCAGGCAAGTCAGCCTGCCGTAACACCAGCAATCGGGTCACAAGCTGATCAGCCTCTGCCAACTTGGGCTCCAGGAGCGCAGCCAACCCCACCCCGCCAGGAAGAGACTTCAAAGTTTCAATCTGACCCCGAACACACCGCAGGGACAGAGAAAAAGGGGTCCCCCGTTCTACGGCAGTATCTATGCCCCTCTTTAAATGGCAGTAGAAGCTGTCGACCACATCCTGCGACACCTCGTCCAGAGCCTCCGAAGAAGCCGGCATCAACGGGAGTGTAGCTAGCAGCACTGAAGAAGACGCGACAGAATATGCCGCTCCTGCCACGAGGGAAACAAACTCCGTACGGAAGGACGCCTGAACAGCGGTCAACTCCTCTTCAGCAGCCCGCAGAACTTGAATGCTCAGCAGGGCCGAAAAGTCAGTCTCTTACGCCGTATTAGCAGCAGAGGATGAGACAGAGACCATCGCTCCCGGAATAAGCTCCGCTCCCATCTGCCCGGAGCTGGCAGGAGGCCCCTCGACATGAGTCGGTAAAGGAGAGGAAACGCTCCTTTCCCCCGGATCACGGCAGGCCGAGCCTTCCCCAAGAACATCCACTGTGGGAAGTAAAGGGTCAGGACCTGTAGGGCCAAGACAACCATGAATCGATTTGACCTGGAGGATATGTTGATAGAGAAAATAAGCCCCCTCACTAGTCAATATTTGTCTTATCTTACCAGCAGAAGAGTGTGGAGGCTGAGGTTCGCCTACGGCCACCACAACCTCTCCACCAGCGGCCTTCGAGTCGGATATAATAGACTCCTCCGCCCCTGCACCCTCGGAAGGGGATGCGACGAGATCGGCGTCACCTTGCTGAAGTTCAGCGATCTCGGAGACAGGCCAGAGGAAACCTTCGTCACCCCGGACCGAGGCCTCAGCAACCTGGGAACCCCCAGCCGCCGCTGAGAGAGCCCCCGCAGAAAGGACCGCGGCACACATGTCGCTAATCAAAGCAGCAAGGGCCGGATCAACTCCAGGAGCAGCAGACGGTTCAGGAGAGCCTGGTTCGTCAGACGCCTACAAAAAAAAAATGGTTAGGTTATATCTCCAAGAAAAAAAAGAAAGCCACAACAAGGAGATAGCTTCAACATAGTCGTACCTCCGGAGCAGTGTCAGCATTTTCATCCCTCTCCGTAATAAGTAGCCTATGAGGTCTGACCGCAGCTCTCTTTACGAAAAAGGCTACTCCCCCATCAGTAGACTCATGCCTGCCTCGCTTACGCGAGGGGCCAGGCACGGCAGGCAGTAGTTCTACTCTCACCACCTCTGGTACAAGCGGCAACGGATCTACCACCTCATCTAATACGACCGACGGTTGATCCGTCATCATCTCATCCGCCATGATGGGCAGTTGATCCGTCGCCGCTCCGCTACCAGAAGAGAGAGGGTCCTCGTCGTCCCGCTCGTTGCTTCCCTCAGCTGTGTCAAAAGACTCGGAATCGGGCACGGGAATCCTATTCGCCCCTTTCTTCTTCGCCTTCGGCACTGTAGCCTTCTCCGCCAAACGATTGCCCACGATGAAGCTAGTCCTCGGGTCAAAATCAATAGGAGGCTGGTTTACCGTAACATGGTATAAGGCCGTCATATACAAGATTTCTCCCAGTGCGTTTGCTGCAGGAACGGAGAAACTAGTTCGAGTATGACAAGTGTCATAGTAGCTCCATGCCCTAATCCCATCAAGGATGCTACCCCCAAATCCCAGGCTGGAACTGGGATGCCCGAGGAATAGTTGACTGTACCCAAATTGACGGACAAACCTACAGGGCAAGTAGGGCTCCAGATACACGGTGTTGCGGTTGCGATAAACTAAATGTGCCGAGCGAATGTTATGCAACCAGAAACGTATCTTCTCAGGTAAGAAATGAGAAGATCTAACGCCATCAACATGGACACTCCTCACCTCCTGGTCGGTAAAACGGGGAACGGACATGAAGAAATTATATCCGTCCGCCCTCGCCAGCATCCTCCGACACGCCGGCATGGTACTATATTCCCAAGGCTGATGACGGTGTCTGAAAAGAAAAGCGTCGTCGTCCGTAACGCCGTCTCCCGTCCCAGGCCTCATCAAAGACCGATAATGCAACAGCAGCCACCCCAGCAGGTAATGATAAGGCAGCTTTATACGTTCAAAGTCCGTCACCACGTCACGAGCGACGACCTTGGACGAGAAGGCGCGGAGACCATGATGAATGCTGCACACCATTGCGGGAAGAAGAGCCAGCCTGACCCCAAAGGCCAGCTTCACGGCGGGAAAAATAAAGTGATGGCCGATCCTCTCGATGGAACCTGCCCCTCCTGAGACCACATAATTGCGCAGCCACACCATTAAAAAGCCTGCCAAGAGTGCCTTCTCTGACAGCCGTCGAGTACCACAATAAAAGTAGCTGAAGGAGTCAATCTGGCTCCCAAACTTGTCACTCTTAGACTACCACCTCCTAGCGGTCGACACCAAGCCTTCTACTTCCCTAGGAGTTTGACGACCTCGGAAAGTAACTCGGCCAGCAGCACTGAATTTAAAAAGATAGGAGACCCAGAAGTTGGTATGGGGAGTGTCCCCTTCCGAGCTATCATTTTTCTTGATAGCCGTTTGGTGACAGGTACTATGGTGACATAACAGTTCTTGGTACACAGTGACGAAGCCTGGGAAATCGTCGATCTAGATCCTGGAACTCCTCGTTCGTTGGAGTGTACGCTTCGAAGGGCTCATCTTTCCAGGGAAGCTTGGAGACAGCATATATCTCATGAAGAGCGAGCCCCAACTCCCCTATAGGTGTGAAGAAAGTTCCTGTCCGATGATTATACATCTCCAGAAGGGCCATGAATAACGGCTTATTAATGGGCAATCCGTGGCTGGTACCCCGGATAGCATCATAAAGATTGACTTCTCGCAAAAATGCCTCGTAGTTTCGCAGAATCCACGAGGTCAGGTTAGCCCACGGAGGAATGGGGTGTAACCAGCTCGGCAGTACCAATCTGCCAACAGGATAGGACCCTTTGCGAGCAAGCTGGCTCAGAAAGGTATCAGCCTGAGAGAATGAGAAGTTAGGACCGGGTGTGTTGATAAAGGTACCCGGAGCTAACCCCATCACGGATCGACTGGCCGGATCCTTGATCGCGCGTACTGACCCAGTAGTTTTGTTGTAACGGATGTTACCAACAAACATCCCCGATCTGGTTGGAGTGAGGGAGTCTGTCATCTGCCTGTCCAATAAGATCATGTTGAACCACGCAAGAGGGAAATGACGCTTCATAATGGGGATATGAATCGGCATCCCGTCCAAATTAAAATCCCAACTCTCAGAGATATCCAGCACACGGGAGTTTTTTATGATCAATGCATCCCCAAAGAGGAAGACCGGCCTCAGATACTTCCCATTTGGCTCTGACACTTGACGAACTAAATTGTCCCGTCGCACATCCGAAGCAAGTTGATTCGAGCCAACCAAGAGTTCCCCCGCAGGATTTACTGGCAGATTCACTGAAGAAAGAGACGAAGGAAATAAGATTAGAAGATAGTCAAAACAAGAAGCATTTGAAAGATCATTTGAGTCTATGCGGCTCGGGTCATCACAGCCTCATGAGTCCATGCGGTTCGGTTCATTACAGCCTTATGCGGCCCAGAACTAGATGAGTCCATACGGTTCTGTTCATCATGGCCTTATGCGGCTCCGAGTCAGACAAGTCCATACAAACTAAGTTCAGATGAGCTTATGAAGCTTCTGCGGTTTAGGTTCGGAAGGGCCTATGCGGTTCAAGGTTCACATAGGCTCAACAGACAAACCTAGGCGCTGATGCGGCTCGAATTCGGGTGAGACTATACGGTTCAAAGTCCATGCAGACTCATGCGGCCCTGAACAGACAGACTCATGCGGCCACAAACAGATGAGCTTATGCGGTTCAAAAGTGAACTACGCTCATGCGGCTCAAACCGAAAATATATATGCGGTTTAGATCGAGTATGACAAGCCCATGCGGCCTCCTGGGCGAAGTGCTTATGCGGTCATATCGACGAACCTTATATGTACGGCTTGTGCATAAATTATGCAGCAGAGCCATGGCAGTTAGGGTTCTAAAGCAAAGCCCTTACCAGCGATGGGTGGATGAACGTCGGGATGAACAGAGTAAACAGCGGTCGGCGGAGGAGTGGCCACGTTCGTCGCCGCAGCCGCCGCATAAGCGACCGCCTTGCCCTTCGCAGCCTTCGACGCAGCAGCCTTCTTGGGAGCCATGGGTGCTTGGGAGAGAAAGGAGTTAGAACAGCGAAAGATCGAAGAGAGAAAGAAGATTTTCTAGAACGAGAGTGTTTCTATTTATAGACAAAGAAGGAACGTCTCGATCCGCATGCAAATTGATAACCGACTCTTCGGTCATCGAGGCAAAACGGCTGAATAATAGCCTGACTCTTGGGATCCTGGCCCAAGAAAGCGGCTCTTAAAATCTGCAGCAAATCAAGAGCATTAAATGCAGGAGATTCACAGAAGATTTGCACACGTGGCAGGAAGACGTGGCAAGAAGCTCATGCGGCCAAAATAGCCCATGCGGCTCAGAGAGTTATGCGGTTGAGATAATCATGCGGCTAGTGAAATCCATACGGCTAGGACGGAACACATCCATGCGGCTCTGGCATAATCATGCTTCTTATTCAAAGTATTTCAATTTTGTAAATTGAAAACTTTGAAGGGGGTCTTGTAGAAGCATGAAAAAGAAGAGAAATATGATCCATGCGGCCAAGGGGCCACATGCGGCTCAAAGAGCCCCATGCGGCTCAAACACAGAGTGGACTCCATGAGGCCAGCAGAGGGAAGCCACGTGTCCTTTTTAGAATGGCTGTAACCAGCGTCATTCAAACGCAATTAATGCCCTGACGGCTGACAATTAATGCTCTGACGGCAGACAGCTGACAGCTGACAGCCCTGACAAAAAGTAGTTATGATGACTGACACAGGAGCAACATCTTCCTAGGAAACTGAAAAAAATCTTCACAACTTCGAGGCTAGCTTATGCGGCCAGTCTAGACGAGTTCATGCGGCCTGTGCAGAGAAACCTATGCGGTTCGATCATGAAGGTCCCCCATGCGGCTCGGTCGTGAAAGAAACCCATGCGGCTCGGCCATGAAGACTCTCATACAGCTCGGCCATGAAGACCCCTATGCGGCTCGGTCATGAACATATTCATGCAGCTCGGTCATGATGACCTTCATGCGGTTCGAGTATAAAGACTATTCATACAGCTCGGTCATAAAACCTTTCATACGGCTCGGTCATGACGACCTTCATACGGCCCAAATATGAACGCTCCTTATGCGGCTCAACAATGATGATAGAACACGTGTCCTAAAGATAATCAAATTTTGGTCAGATCCCAATGATTTGGGACACGTGGCAAGAGAATGAATTAAATTGATTCATTCAGATTTGCGGATATCAGCAAATCATCATGATGGAGATTTATTGCAATCAACATTAATGACTGACATGATTTGGCATAATCCTCATTAATGGCCCAGATCCTTCACGCTCAAGATTAATGGTCCAGATTGATCATTTACCAGGCCGCCGCCACTTTGAGAATGGGCAATCATTATAAACCCTAATGATGCTCCCACTATTATAAATAGCAGGGTGCCATTCTCTTGCAAAAATATACTGACAGAGAGAGATACGCATATACAGAGAGACACTCCCCTAATAATCAGAGGAAAATCTACAGAGATCAATCCAGAGAGAGAAGCCAGAAGAGCAATACGAGGAGAGTAAGAAGAGCATTTCTTCATCAACGCCAACCATCTCGTCACAGGAGCCAAAGCTACGTCCGATCGTCCAAGGAGTAAGACAGAGCTGCCGTCGCTTTCCCGAGCCTCTATCGTCACCCCCCAGAATCAAAAATAAATAATTGTACTTAGATTGCTATACCTAGGTTTTTGTTCCTAGGCTTTCTTTGTACAAGCGAGTTTGTAACGTGAAGTAAAAGTTCAGTCCTCCCATAAAACTGTTCTGCTCTTTTATATTTCATGGCAAACAACCAAAAGAAGTAAAACCGTCAGAAGATATCCCCAATCTGACATTACGTGGATTTGAAGCAAAATTAGGATATACTCGATCAAAGTGCTTCCACGCTTCTCCATCGGATGGGTGATCCAACAGTCCTTCAATCTGTTCTCGTATGTGCCAACTTATATTTTCGGCTGTCTCTTTCACCATAAATAATCTTTACAACCGCGGCGTTAAAGGCAAGTAGTGCATTGAATCGGTCAGTCTTCTTGCACCGGTAGACCTTTCTGTACTAGTTGTCTTATAGCGATCAGCACCATAAAATCTGTACACATTTGCGTCCTTGTCATTTTTGTAGTACAACATGCACCCATTGAGACAAGAATCAATTTTCTCGTATCCCATCCAGAGCGATCTCACCATCCTCTTAGACCGATAGAAGTCTTTAGGTAACTTAGCACCCGCCGACAAGATCTCTATAATCAACTCCAACACTCGGTTGTAGCATTCTTGCGACATGTTAAAATATGACTTAATGCTCAACAGTCTTGTAACCACCTCCAATGGTGAATGATCCTCACAACCAGGATACAATGGAATCTTTGCATTCTCCAGCAACTCCATGAACTTTGCAGCATCGACATTCGGTGCCTCCTCAGCTGCTTCATGAACGAAACTAGGTCCCGCAGCGTCAAAAACTATGTTCATGCACCCGTCGTCGTATGCATGATTATCTGAAGCAAAATTAGGTCCCGCATGCATATACGGCCCAACATAAGGCTCCGGCTCTGATGCTAAAGACACAAGTTCTCCGTGTGCGGTCCACTGATAGTAATTAGGCGTGAAACCCCTCGAGTACAAATGATATGTCACTTTCACTTCTGGATAATATTTCACGTTATGACATTTCACACACGGACACTTAATTTTGGTACCGTCCATGTACTGAGGGAACGCCTTAGCAAACTGCAGGAACTGCTCTACTCCCGCTATGTATTTATCCCGCACACCACACATATCATCAGGACGACGATTGTACATCCATGAACGATTCTGCAAGTAGTAATTTATATCCATTTGGAAATAATTCTGCAAAGATGGACACACATTATCCAATAGGCACAAATTCGTATATTATGTCTTATTATGGGACACACATTAGTAGCGGACAGTTACTAATAACCATGCTATATCGCACATAAGTTCTTGTGTATCCAATGTGTACACATACGCTATCGATTCTTACTGAAAATTAATCAAGCTAAAACTATCCAAAATCCCCAATCAACTACAAATCTTATACATATCTTACTTGTACACACTGATTTAGGATGACCCCTGCCTGCCTACTGGCTCTTGTACACACTCATCTCACTCTTCATAGCTGCTTTCTTTAGAAAACAGGGACAAACACTATTTTCTGTACACAACTATACACCCACACCAATTTAAGCTCTTTCTTCATACATACAGATAATTAACATACACACACACATATACCTTACTCCCCCTAACCTTACCACTAGTCCTTGCCTAAGAGCAGTGAGCATTGGCCTTCTCTTGCCTGCAGGGCTTCCCTGGTATCCTCCAACCTGTTGCATTGCATAAAAGGCATGGCAGACCCTACTACTGCTGCTCTCTTCTATATTCTTATTACACTAGCACCATTCTCACGTTCTAAACAGAGTGCACTAACCAAATCCCTTCATCCATTGCCTATCATGAACCATCCATTCCCATTCACTATACTCCACTATATACAATATATATATATATATATATATATATATATATATATATATATATATATATATATATATATATATATATATATATATATATAATTAGAACTTATGTATCTATCCAATTTTACAAGCACATCTTGCACCATGACACCCTTACTGATACCATCACTGTAGCTAACTGATACTAACACTACACTCTCTAATTTTTCTCATCCACTCCCAAGCCAAATAGCCAAGTGTTCGTAGCCAACCCTTCTCCTTATGACTAATTCCCCGCTCCTACTACTACAGGTTCTTCACTGACACTCTCATATGTTCACTCACTCACACAAGCATCCTTTCTATCACTCAAGCCCAGAATTACCAACTTCCTCTAACCTTATTCCCAAATTTTCTCTTTATCTCTCAAAACACTCACACACGCATGAAAAGAGAAAGATCTGTCAAAGAGACAGTACATGGTTATTAAGTAGATCAGGAATGAGATCAATGCAAGAAGTGGCTTCATACCAAGTACCCATGGTCTACACAAAGTTTGGATAGTACAAGGTCAGGCCCCCAGGTACATTATCCCTCACCAAAACCATCCAAATCTTATACTGAACTGTAAGGAGTAATCAGTACATGCTCTTGGAAGTTAAGACACTTAAATAAACTCAAGCCCCCAAATCTCATCACTAAACCTAATCCCCAAGAGGACTGATACTAGGCAGTGCTAAATCAAGATGGATAAACCCATTACATATATAGGTTAATACCTATTCCTAAGGCAAGGCAAGACAATCTAACACCTGAATGATATCAAGTGCCATCCCTACTCAAACACACACAATAGTTGTGTGTGTCCATGTGTGTCTGTGTGTGTGTGTGTGTCCGTGTGTCCGTGTGTGTGTGTGTGTGTGTGTCCGTGTGTCCGTGTGTGTGTGTGTGTCTCTGTGTGTGTGGGGGGGAGAAGGAGGAGGAGGAGTTAGGTTAGGGTTTACCGGAGAGGAGGAATAGCTCGGATTGGGGGAGGAGGAGCTCGAGGAGGAGGAGCTCGACGGGGGTGGTAGGGGTCGCCGGGGGGGAGGGAGTCGCCGAGGAGGGAGGGAGTCGCCGGGGGGGAGGGAGTCGCCGAGAGCTCAATTACAAAATTTTTGAGTTTTCGAGTGAGGGAGAAAAGGAAACAGGACTGTGCCCTAAGTAAAAAAGTTAGCGACGTCAACAGTCGACGTCGCTAACCGTCGCAACCATTTTAATATATGGCGACATATTTTAATAATATGTCGCTGAACGTCGCTATTCTGTGACATAAAGTGTCGACTGTCGCTGAACGTCGCTATTCAGCAACATTTTGCGATGTCAATAGAAGGGAGTCACTATATTACATATTTAGCGACGGTATTTTATGCCGTCGCTAAACAACGTCGCTAATATAGCATATTTTAGTAGTGTGGATTTATGTTGAAGACGAGTTGAGAGCTCAAATCAAAGTGGACTCTAAGCCCAAACAGATGACCAAGGCCAACATAATGCATGTCGAAGACTCCAAAGGGAAGCAGAAGACTTCTCATAATAACAAGAAGAAGGACTTCAACCATCTAAAGGTAAAGTTGGCTAATTTCAAGCCAAAGCCCAAGTTACCGACTTGTTTCAACTATGACAAGAAGGACCACCACTACAAAAATTTGTCAGATTAGCGACGTTACAAAACGTCGCTAAACTCGATGAAAGCGTCGCTAGGTAAATTTAGCGACGTTTTAGGCGACGTTTTGGAAACGACGAAAAAAATGTGTCGCTAAACGAGAAAATGTCGCAAAACGTCGCTAGGGCGACGTTATTTGGCGACGTTATTAACGTCGCTAATTAGCGACGTTATTTGCGACGTTTGATCGTTGACGCTAATTAGCGACGTACAAGGCGACGTTATCGTGTGGTCGCCGTTTAGCGACACTGTTGCGACATTTTGGCGACGACGAGCTGACATCAGATTATGGTGCCACGTGTTGCCACGTCAGCATTTAGCGACGCTTTTAGCGACATTTACTAACGTCACTAAAATTTAGCGACGAATAATAACGTCGCTAACAACGTCGCTAAGGTAAAAAATATAAAAAAAAAATAGGTTCCATAATACAAATGGAGCTGGAGCCTGAGCCAAAATACAGAATATAAAACACAAAATACATAATCTAATCCCTGGATTCGCCGACCCCCTCGGTAGAACAGTCAACACCGGCACGCACAATACATTCCAGAATATACAAAAAATATAAAGAAAAAATATTATCCGCAACAAACAATGTCAATATATAATATCCTGAACAAACCAAATCATTATCCGCAAACACGTACAAACTCAATATCCTCAACGAAAAAATTGAATATCCCCAAATACGTACAAAGTAAAAAGTATAGTACAGTCCAAAAATGCAAAAACAAAACTACTGATCGCCTGGAGCTGGACCCGGTGCTGGAGGAGAAGCGCCACCAGATGACAGTCGTCGCAACGTCAGGATCGTCTGATACTCCTCCGGTGACAACAGGTGGACGAGCATGTCCTTCCTACACCGTCGGATGTAGACGATGCGCTCGGCGTGCCAGCAGACGGTCGCTCCGCTGCCATCTCCTGGAAATGCTGCATCTGCTCGACCAATCGCTGCGTAGCCTCCTGCGTAGCATGGGTCATCTGTTGCAGCACCTCCGTAGTCTCCTCCAGCCTCTCAAAGCCTGAGATGAGCGTAGAATCATCTGTATGCGGCGCCTCCATCCTCTGCAGCATCTTGTCACGCAGAGCTGCGATCTGCGCAAGGACGTCACTCTGCTGCTGACGGAGCGACTCCTCAGTCTGTGCGGGACCGGCCACACTAGTGGCAGGTCGTAGAGGCCTGTGACGCAATGAAGGCACCATAGAAGCCCATACCATAGTACGTACCCCTATGCATGCCACCAACGGCCCTCATCCACAGCTCGTCATCTGACTGAGCTGCGACGGCCGGAGGCTGCTGGGAAGTGCTAGCACCAGCCTCCTCTGACCGTGTCGGCCCGGCGTCCCTAAGCCTCAAAAACTCGGCCTAGAAATAATATCTATATGAATTCTCACGTGGTCGCTAAAAATTAATACTAATGCACTAGCATTAAGTAAAACTTCTAAAACTCGGCCTAGAAATAACATATATATGAATTTTCTACGTAACTAAAAATTAATGTTAATGAACTAGCATTAAGTAAAACTTACGTAGGTATCCCGGGCCTTGTCGTCTACGAACCGCTTCCCGTTTTTGTGCGTGGCGAGGAACAAGGTTACCATATTTGGGTCTTCTTTCGATTCAACCTGTTACAAAATTATTATATAATTTGTCAGTTAAGTTGAAAGAAATATATTACTATAAAGTTTTAATTATGGGTATACGGCGAGATACGTACCATATGGGTGAAGAAATCCATAATGGACCTTGATCCACCACACCACTGTGACCCCGCCTGTCGTGCTCTTTTAGACTTCGCAAACTTCTCCTTGTAGGCTTCATCCTCGAATCTCCTCTTCATTACCGTCCAGTCGGCGGCAGAGATCCAACCCTGAATAGGCTCTCCCCGGCGGTCGCGATCTTTTGGTCGAGGATCGCGTCCCTAATGAGCTTGCTGGCGATGCCGAAAAATATAGCCTCGACAGCAACGGCACGATGGGGAGGGAAGAAGTAAGTCCGCTAAAAAAATCATAGAAGTACGTAAGTTATAACATAATATACTAAATGTTAAAAGGAAATAAACTTTTACGTACCGAAAAGTGCTCAAACCAGAAGGCCTTCCTATCGGTCCGGGACATCCCTCCAGTTGATCCAGGGCCCCCCGTAGTTCTGTCGCAGGAATGTACCCAGCGACCGGTGTATGGAGGAAGGATAATACCTGTAAAATGAAAATTAAAATTTATTAAACAAGTTTATAATAAATTTAAACAAATTAAATGCAACAAATTTACTTACCGCCTGGTCCGAGTACAGGCCCAAATCTCTAACCTCAGATCCCCCTCCGGGCGACACGGAGGATCTGTCTTAAATAGGAGCTGCACTATGCCCCTGCCCCGCCCCCTGCCCCTGCCCCTGCCCCTGCCCCTGCCCATGCCCGCAGCCTACCCCTCGGTCTCGGCCTCGTCCTCGCCGTCGGTGTGGGCCTCGCCATCGCCCTCGACCTCGACGTGGGCCTCGGCCTCGGCCTGCTCCTCAATAGTGGGGTCGACCTCTGGAATACTCGACGGTACTGGCTGCGTAGAAGAAGAAGGCCCTAGCCTCGAACTGCTAGAGCCGGGTATGGAGGCACTGCCGACGACTAGACCGCTAGTGTATACTGGAGTACGGGGGGATGAGGAGTCGGTAGGAGTGGTAGGTGGAGACGGTCGGGGTCGTCGACTCCCACCAGCACCGGAACCAAATGATCCACGTCGAGCCATATCTGAAAAAATATAGAAGTATACCATACTACATCTTAAAAAACAAAAGTATACCATACTACTGCCAGGGAACGTCGCTAAGTAAACCATACTATATCTGAAAAAACAAAAGTAAACTATACTACATCTGAAAACGTCGCTTATTAACGTCGCTAAAACAAAAGTAAACCATACTACATCTGAGAAAAACAAAAGTAAACCATACTACATCTGAAAATTAAATATTCAATCCTCTTCTGAAAATTTATCTTGTTCCGATTTCCTCTTCCTCTTCATCTTCCTCTTCCTCTTCACTTCTATCAACTTCCTCTTCCTCTTCTGATACTTCTACCTCTTTCAATTGATGAAACATATCAGGAGGAACTTCCGTTGAGTCCACATCGACAATATTTGTAATAAGAGGTAGTTCGTCTTCCTGATAAGCTATCTCGTCGACATCGAAGGTATTCCTGAGCTTTAGTCTTACAGACTGCCCACTAATCTGATCTCCCGGCTCCTCGTTTTGGATAGCTGGTAAAGTAAACTAGTTGAACCTGGCTTGCTAGAACAAATGGCTCATAAGCTTGATATCGATGGCGATAATTTATGTCAACAAGACCATGTTTGTCAACTCTCCAACCTCGACCCTGGATCGGATCGAACCAGTCACATCTGAACAAGATGATCTTACAAGGTTCTATAGCATAATTGTATGTCAGTTCCACAATCTCCCATAAGACGCCAAAGAAGTCATTGTCTGGGTCGATGTCTTTGTAGTTTAAAGATTTTATGCACAAACAGCTATTCTTCGTAGAATCCAAATCCAAGAAGTCGTCCCTTATTCGAGCATTTGTTGACTTGAACCTGAAACCATTTACGCAGTAACTTGGCCAGGTCTTCACTTGATAAATTGGCCCCTTGGCTAGAGTTTTAATATACTCATTGTCAAGGATTGCCTCCGGACGATCAACCTAAATACCATAGAAATGATGCTAACTTAATTATTATGTGCAAGTATAAATGTACAGAAAAAGTAAATACGTCCGTACATATGCTCTCAATCAAAAAGGAAAATGAAGTCTCATTTGCCGTTCTACTTCCTCCTCGATTACGTACGGATTGTTGGACGTTACCTCATCCTTAAACATGCTGGAAAGCAACGAAGCATAGGTATATTAGTTATATTCAGAAGCAACGAAGCACGCGAAATAATTTTACTTACCCCTCTAGCTTGTCCACTTCTTCCTCATCGCAGTTGAGCAATACATATAACATTGCAGTGCTAACCTCGTCGTCATTTAAATATCTTTTTTTTATTTTATCAGATGGTTTTTCGTAGGCAGTAAATACTTTCAGCTTTGCCTCAATACCAACTTCATAGCCGTCATCATTTCTGGGGGCCCTTATTCTGTTTGTAGCAATATGAGGCTGAAAATACATGGAGCAGAAGTTTGAAATCTCCTCAAGAATATATGCTTCACAAATAGAACCCTCCACCCGTGCCTTATTTTTACCTTCCTATTGAGGTGGTTCAACTGTCGCTCGAACGGGTACATCCAACGATAACCGACAGGTCCAGCAACAAGAGCCTCATGGATAAGATGAATCGGCAAATGCTCCATTGAGTCGAAGAATACATGAGGAAAAACTCTCTCAAGTTTGTAAAGTGTTACCACAATGTCCTTCTCTTGCTTCTCTAAATGATCGACGAGCAACTTGCAAGAACAAAGATCTCTGAAGAATATGCTAAGCTCTGTTAATGGATCCCAGACTACCGGCAGTAATAATTCTCGAAATGCAGCAGGAATTAACCTCTCCATGAATATGTGGCAATCATGGCTCTTCATTCCGGTCAGTTTACACTGACACATCTTCTTAGATTGGAGACGTATCCGTCCGAAAATTTTAAGTCCTGGAACCATCTACAAAGTCTCACTTTGTCATCCTTGTCCAGTGAGTAGATTGTCTTAGGCCGTAAAAGCTTTCCCTTCCCGTTGTCTATCATGTGCAATGTAGGGCGTCTACATATTTCGGCTAAGTCCAATCTAGCCTTCTGATTGTCTTTTGTCTTTCTCTTGATGTCCATTACAGTATTAATTATGTTATCAAACATGTTCTTCTCGATATGCATGACGTCAAGGTTATGTCTAATCAGATTTGTGCTCCAATATAGCAGATCCCAGAATATACTCCTTTTGGTCCAGTTATGATCTTCGCCAAATCCCTCGCAACGACTGCTCGTTGTAGGATCTTCAATAGCACTTGGGATTTCTTTTACTTTTTTCCAGGTGTCCTTTCCGGACCACATTGGCGGTGGATCGCCCTTCTCCATAGCTGCGGTACGGAATGCAGTTCTGTTCCTACGGTACGGATGGTCTTTCGGCAGAACTATCGGTGACAATCAAAGAAGCATGGCTTTCCTCCATGTCTCAAACGAAAAGCCTTAGTGTGGTCCATGCAATACGGACATGAAAGCCGACCATGAGTGCTCCATCCAGATAACATTCCATAAGCCGAAAGTCGTTAATTGTCCACATTAGTGCTGCCCGCATCTGAAAATTCTATTTTTTCGAAGCATCATACGTGTACGCCCCTGTTTCCCATAGCTGCTTCAGCTCATTTATCAACGGCTGTAAGCACACGTCGATGTTCCTCTTCGAGGTTGTTCGGACCGGGGATGATAATAGTTAAGAACATGTAATGTGTCTTCATGCACATCCAAGGCGACAGGTTGTGCGGAGTGAGCATTACCGGCCAGCATGAATATTAGGAGCCTGAAAGACCAAATGGGGTGAAACCATCAGAGCAGAGCCCCAACCTTACATTACGCGCATCCGAAGCGAAGTTAGGATATGCTCGATGGAAGTGCTTCCACGCTTCTCCATCAGATGGGTGATCCAACACTCCTTCGGTCTATTGTCGCTTGTGCCAACTCATATTTACGGCAGTCTCTTTTACCATGAACAATCTCTGCAACCGCGATGTCAACGACAAGTAGTGCATTGAAGCAGTCGGTCTTCTAGACTTGCCTGCAGCTGTTGGCTTGTAGCGATCAGCACCACAGAATCCGCACACTTATGCATCCTTGTGATCTTTGTAGTAAAGCATGCATTCGTTCTGACAGCAATCGATCTTGTCGTATCCCATCCAGAGAGATCTCACCATCCTCTTAGAGCGGTAGATGTCTTTCGGTAACTTGGCGCCCTCCGGCAAGATATCGGTAATCAACTCGAGCACTCTATTGTAGCATTTTTGGGACATGTTAAAGTCAGACTTTATACTAAAGAGCCGAGTGATCACCTCTAACGGTGAATGGTCCTCACAGCCAGGGTATAAAGGAGTCCTTGCATTCTCCAGCAACTCCGTGAACTTCACGGCATCGGTATTCGGTGCCTCCTCAGCTGCGTCACGATTGTATGGATCGAAACTAGGCCCCGCAACGTCGAAGACCATGTTCACGTACTCGTTGTCGACACCAGTTCGATTGTGGACATTCATATAAGGCACCACAAAAGGCTCCACATAAGGCTCCGCTTGGAATGCTAAAGGTACAAGCTCTCCGTGTGCGGTCCATTGGTAGTAATTCGGAAGGAAACCCTTGTGTATAAATGATACGTCACATCCAATTCTGGTTGAAACTTCATGTTCCGATATTTTGCACACGAGCACTTAATGTCCATGCCGTCCATGGATTAAGGAAACGCCTTCGCGAATTGGAGAAATTATTCTACTCTGGCGATGTATTCATCTCGCACAACGCACCTGTTATCTCGAATGTGGTTGTACATCCACGAACGGTCTAGCAGATACATAGATATAGCCATTTCTAGATATCTGCAAATATGAATAAACTTCAAAACTAAAACGAATATACTACATACTACATACTACATACTACGGCCGTGACTCGGGACCATTCCTACTACATACTACATACTAAAACGAATAAACTTCAAAACTAAAAAGAATATACTACAAACTAAAATGAATATACTACATACTATGGCCGTGACTCGGGACCATTCCTATGAGTATCGGGATCAAGGAAACTACGTGTTGCAAATATCGGCACTATCGGTACGTGTTACAAATATCGGCACTATCGTGTTATAAATTAACCAACCAACAAAACTATGTGTTACAAATATCGGCACTATCGGTACATGGTTTCGAATCGGAGTATCACATTTTCGATGTTGGAAAACAAATAACTATTACTAAATTATCAGTTTTTCGGCACTATCGGTGCCCCTGACCAAGCCCCCCCTCCCACCGCGTACCCCTCCCCCTCCCCCCCCCCCCTACACACCCCTAACCCTAACTCGAACCCTATCCTTAACCCCTCCCCCACCAGCCCCCCTCCCCTCTCCAGCCCCCCCAACCCTACACCACCCCTAACCCTAACCCAAACCCTATCCCAACCCCTCCCCACCATCCCCACCTCCCCTCCCAACCCCCCCCCCCCCGCCCTCACCCCCCAGCCGCCCTCACCCTCCACCCGCCTCCCCCCTAACCCGAACCCAAGCCCTCCCGTTCCCCCAGCCCCCCCCTCCTCACCCCCAGCCGCCCTCACCCCCTGCCCCATCCCTCCAGCCACCCCCAACCATTCCTCACCCCCAACCACCCGCACCCTCCTGTCCCTCCCCCGAGCCACCAACACCCCCCAACCACCAACAACAAATAGAGAGAGAGGGAGTCACGTACCAGAGGAGAGTCGCCGGAGAGAGTGAAGTCGTCGGAGAGAGTGAGAGCGAGAGCGAGAGTGCCGGAGAGAATGAGAGCGAGAGCGCCGGAGGAAGAGAGTGAGAGAGTAAAATGGATGGGAGGAAATTGTCACGACCCGCACCCTAGAGTAAGGGCACGAGACGTGGGTACGTCCAGCCTACGCCGCAGTGTCGGCGGTAGAACGCTGTCCTAGGTCAAACATCTAATAATATAAAGATACCTGTACAGTATACACTCCGAATGGAGGTGACATAATAAATATAGTCTCAATCACATCTAAGGTGGAGCATGATAAAGATAGATAGATAGATAGATAAGAACAGAATGAACCCACAGAGAAAACAATCCAGATAAAGTCTAAGTATCTAAGATAAATACATATCCAGAAACATCAGATAAAAAAACTCCCAGTATATACAATAATGTATCAATGAGAAGACAAGGTAAGAGTCTAAGCTAGCAGTCTAACCACTAGTGGCAGATCCTCTACTGCAAGTAGGTCCAAGTCACAAGTGTTGACTAAAGCTGCACATAAGGGGTAGACACTAGTGCCTCATCATTCATTGTAAAAATTTTAACAGGTCCAGTCAGGACAGGAGCGAGTACAGTACATCTCAACAAATCATAACATGTTAGAAAATATAACATGCTAGAGAGTAAGATACAGAAACTGAAGAACAACATGATATAAAAAGAGAGAGACTGTAAGTAAATAGGTACAATATATAAAGAACTATCAGTGACTAGTGATTCAGAGCACAAGATGGATATGTAAACGGTACGATGTTGCACACGAGTAATCTAAAGAGGTTGCACACGAGTAATCTACTGGATTGAATACATAACCACTTCTACTCCCCCGCCCCAATCAATACACAAGGATCTAGCCAAGTAATGTTATGCACACGAAGTATAGTCGTACACGAAGATCATGTGAACACATGAATATACACGATTTCACACGATTTGTACACGAATGTCACGAATATAAGGAGTACATGATGCTCACGATAAAGTACACGAACATGAAATACCCGATGTATCCGCTAAGGGGATAACATCGTACGACAAGATCTATATAGTACTAATCCGTGTTTCCAATGTGTCAGCATCAAGTAAGGTAATCTAAAGCAAGAAATATAATCCTAACAAGATATGAAATGATCAGAGAATGTACTCGCCTGTATCCTGAGTATCTGAAGAGTATCTACTGTCCGATGAGTGGTGTCTGTCTCCTATAGAACAGTACAAGTCACTAAAAGTCCAAAATAATATATCAGATTGCTATAATGCATCTACATAAAGTTTGGGGTAAAACTGGACTAAAGTCAGCTTTTAGTCAACTCTAGTCAATTAGACTAGTCAAACTAGGTCAACTAGGTCAAGCCTAAGCCAAACAAGTCTCACTAGGCCTAACCAGCCTATTCTAGCAAGCATACACCATTTCTAGGCTATACAAGCCAACTACACACTTAACTGGCATTCAAGCCATACCCATAGGCAATGAGCCATAGGCTATAGGCCCATAGGCTATATTACTTATAGTCCAAACCACATATTCACATATACACATATATTAATATATCTACATTAATATAATAACTACATTATAAATATATAGGCTACATAATAATATATGCATCACATATAGATATAGATATATATATATATAAAATATATATATATACATATATATATATATATATATATATATATATAATATATATTTTATATATATATATATATATATATATATATATATTGTACTCGCCTGTATCCTGAGTATCTGAAGAGTATCTACTGTCCGAGGAGTGGTGTCTGTCTCCTATAGAACAGTACAAGTCACTATAAGTCCAAATAATATATCAGACTGCTACAAGCATCTACATGAAGTTTGGGGTAAAACTGGACTAAAGTCAGCTTTTGGTCAACTCTAGTCAATTAGACTAGTCAAACTAGGTCAACTAGGTCAAGCCTAAGCCAAACAAGTCTCACTAGGCCTAACCAGCCTATTCTAGCAAGCATACACCATTTCTAGGCTATACAAGCCAACTACACACCTAACTGGCATTCAAGCCATACCCATAGGCAATGAGCCATAGGCTATAGGCCCATAGGCTATATACCTATAGTCCAAACCACATATTCACATAACATATATTAATATATCTAAATTAATATAATAACCACATTATAAATATATAGGCTACATAATAATATATGCATCACATATATATATATTATATATATATATATATATATATATATATATATAATAATATATTTATTTTATTTATTATTTAATTTTATAATTATATATATTATATATATATTAATATATATATATAATATATATATATATATATATATATATTATATATATATATATATATACATAAAAAAAAAAAAAAAAAAATAATATATATATACATAAAGGGATAGGTAGAGGAAAACATGTGAGGGTGTTTGTGTACATGTGAGATAGCATGTGGCATGGTGTGGGTGTTAGGTGCACTGCAAACTGAAAAACAATGTGAGAGTTATAGGACTAGCAATGTGTACCATGTGTGTTCCTGTGAACATAGAGTGAGGGCGTGAGGTGCACTGTAAACTGAAAAACAGTGCTAACAGTGAATGGGTGTCCTTAGTGAATTGAATCAAAACTAGTGTGTGAACTATGGTGATTCAAATGGAAATCAGTTGACAGTTTAACAAGGAAACTATTAGACAGTTCAACCATAAATCCCAATCACCAATTCGAAGCCCTTTTTCCTAACATAACATAACTAACTTTGAACAACTAACAACCAATGTTAGGAAATAGCATGGAATGAAACATGAATCTCAGTTTGATAAGGAAATGAACATAAGACATTTAACAAACAGTAAAATGAATCCTAGTCTCAGGTTTTGGGTTTCCTGGGAATTTCAATGACAGTAATCCATCAACCAATTGAATCAACAGTGAACTAATTACAATGGGAAATAACCAAATGTTCAAGAATTGAATCAAACTAGTGAGAGTCTCAGCTTTGGCATATCAGGGACATTTCAAATGACAGTTTATATGGAAAATCAAATTGATAGCACAAACTTCCCACCCAATTTCGAATCCATATTCCATCCCATTAAATAACAGTGAGCTAACAATGGAAATAACAAAATGGAAAATGAACTTACAATCAGTTTTGACAGGAATTAAAGGAAATCAATTGACAGTTTTTAATATACCAATTGAAACCTATTCTCAGGTTTTAAGAACTCATGTGACAGTTTATAGGGTGAATGGCATGTTACAAATGACAGTAAAGGAAAACATGGCAATGGCATTTTCAAACTCCACATGACAGTTCAATCCATTCGAAAACCATTCATGTATCAGTTAGTCTATAACAGCCAACCCAAAATCGAAAATCCAAAAACAAGGTGCAAAAACCTAAGCTATCATGAGAATCTAATCTAGCAGATATTAATACACATGTTCAAGTGATCAAACATGAAATTAATCATTAAAAATCGGTTTGGACAGGAATTGAATCTCAGGATTGAAAACCAAAAGCAAGTATCAGTGAATGCATAACACAGTCCAATCTCAATGTCCAAATTCCATTCCATGAACATAAAACCTAATCTAATTTGTAAAACCAATCTAGTAGGTATTAATACATATGCTCATATCCAATGTGACAATTTAACAAAATTAAACAGTTAAAAAAATGGAATTTAAACTCAGGATGTCCAGGAACAAGACTGCGTATCAGTCCTAAAGGAAACTTCACATTCGATCAATCAAAACACAATAATGTGTAGAAATAAGAGTTGGTAATTAACAAGTAATACATGCTCATGATGTACACCCAGTATCGTGTCCACAACCTGACACGAACGTGTCCAAAACCCTACACGAACTCAGCACTGTACTGCACTGCACAGTGGTGAACCCGTGCACGTGTCCTAGCTCACATAACACAAGACCATTGGACACGGGACTTTGGGAGTGTCGTGTCAGACACTGCCCCTAGCTCCGTATCCAATATCACGTGTCCACGAACCCTAGAATGGCCACACGGACACGGGTAGCAGGACAGCCAACCGCGTACGCGCGGGGGCGTGTCCACGGGTCCAATACGACCCCGACACGACATGAAACGTGTTCAGTCACTTAGAAACCTATAAGCGACACTAAAACCTAATTTTATATTCAAACCAAATCAGAAAATAGGATCAAAATGCCCGTTGTGGCATTTCGTCGAACACCTACGTATCTACACTAATACGTGTCCAATACGGACACGTAAAGGACACGAAACCTAGCAAAACCTATTCCTACAGTTAGAGGACACCTAGGGCTTTCTATCCATGCCTAGAAATTGAAACTACATGGAGGGAATAGGAAGTTACCTATTGGTGTTCTTCCTCAAGGAAAGCTTCAAAATGGGGGATCCTTCTTGCTAGTCCCAAACTCCAAATTGTCCCAAATCTGAGAATAGCCTCCATGAACAGTAGGGTAATGTAATTTAGATCACCATGGAAGAAAGTTTGAATGAAAAATGAATTATATTGATTAAAATAGGAAAGGGTTTCTATAGGGACAAACCTTGTTCTTGCAAAATGGAGAGAATGAACAAAAGAGGCAATGTTTTTTAGAGAGACTTTATAGGGGTTGTGCCCTAGTGGCCGGCCATGATTATTAGGACTAGGGTTTTGGGATTTTGATCAATGGCTATCAATCTAGCTAAATCAATGGTTCACAAGCCTAGGTTTCACACTTGACCTAAGGACAACCTAGTTAACTCTAACTAACATGACTTAACCAAGACTAATCAATACTAACTAACACTAACCAGGGCTAGCTAAGTCTATCTATGACTAATCTAGGTTAGGTTAAATCTAGGTTAGGGCTAAACGCAATACAAGGCAATTAATTAAATCACATTTAAATCACACCATTCCAATAATCATATTAAATTTTAATTAAATATATTAATTCAAATAAATTCAAAATGACAAGAATACCCTCAAACTAGAATGATAATTAAATCATCCTAATGACATGGTTAGGCTCTAGGTCATGCAGTCTCTAGGGTTTCACTAGCAGCACATCAAAATCACAAGTCATGACTTAGAGCAGTTTTTAAATAGTTTAAAAAATGATTAAAAATTACCAAAAATTATAATATGAAATAAATAACAATAATAATAATTATAATTATAAAATTTTAAAATTACCCTCATCTGGAAAACTGGGTGTTACAATCCTACCCCCCTTAGAAAAATTTTGTCCTCGAAATTAAGATGATCACACCCCTTCTAGGTCAAACATAGTCAAGGGTCAATCACTAGTCAATTTCTCAACATCTTAGTACTTGGTCATCAGCTGGTCAACTTCTTACGATTTTACCTATGCTAGCTACCTAAGTGTTGGCAACTAGAATTTAGCAAAAAGAGAAACTCTATAATAGGCTAGCTCTTAACTTCCCAATCCTATCAAGTCACCCATAACTAAATACCTACAAGCTAAGCACACCAATCCCAAATACCATATATATTTATGCTCAAGAACAACAACCCATCACATATTCCTAAGTATATCATCTATACATATATATGACTGATCAACCAAGGGTTAAAGTAGACTAAACTTATAAGGGACTGAAACAAATGCTTAGAATTTAGGCTAAGGATGAATGGTCTAAAACATCAATATAGGCAAAAGGGAATGATGCTAAGGAGACTAAATTTATAAGCTAAAGGACAGGACATTTGGGTCCACTTGTAAAGTCAAAATGAAAGAAAACCTACATGGTGACTGAAGATGCCTCTAGATCAACCTGGGCCCCTCTCTATCTGGCTGAACTAACTACATGCAGGACAGTGGTCTGAAGAAGTGAACCAAACTGGTGTACAGGGAATGCAATAGACAGTATACTGCAAATGAGTGCAGGCTACATACCAATCAAAATACATTACATATATATACAAACTATATATATATTAACCCTCATCACCTCAACTCTACTCAGGGTCTAAACACCAACTCCCTACTACATGTCTATCACTCCAAGAAGGGGTCAGATACTGTAAGGTGTACTGGGACAGAACAGTAAACTGTCCCAAGTGGTGAGTGCAAACCTCTAGTATGCATGATACTAACTCTCCAGATATGCAGAATATGGTAAGGGGTTGATGGTTATATTGGTGAGTCAATAATTGGGGTATGAACTATGGTCCAGTGAAACCTATGATGCAACATGGTAGGTAATAAAATTTGAGTGCAGTGAATAACTTGTACAAGTCTGAACCAAGGGGACAGGGTATCTAGTGAAGGGTCTGCACATGCCTATAAAGGTTGATCAAACATGACTGAACTCAACAAAGAGAACTTAACTAAAATAGAAACCGGACCAATATAGGCTAACAACATGTCAATAATCCTATACAACAATGACCTATAGATACCAACCAAACCCATCCCATATGCCAATATCATCTGTAACCTATCTATATATTATACGTCTCAGTCTTCGGTGAAACTACCACTATATTCAAGGACAGGCTCTGGTCATGGGTGCCTCACTAAAAAAAGGTAAGGAAAATAATAACAATTAAGGCTGTAAGGTATACTAACATCCTATATGTAAACTGGTTGGTATTATAAATAACAGAGAAATCATCTACCATGGGTTACTATTCTAATACCAATGCTAACTATCATCTCTAGGGTACAAACACTCTACAAGTCATCATATCATTACACTTATGAAAGAACTACATATGAATAAGCTCTACAAAACTAAATATCCCTACTCCTAAGTTATTTGATGATGGAATACAACAACAGAAGGGTATGATAATCATATGCGTCTATCCAAATCATGTTGTTCAGAGTCTTCGTCATGCTAGTGAGCAAGGCTATGATAATCACAGAGTCCTTGACTAAGGTACATACCTCCAAGTTCATGGTATTTAAAATTTTTGCATTGTCGCATGCGACGGCAAAAACCTTAAATTCTCACACCCGAGAAATACATCCAAAATCTGACTATATGTCCTCACTATGCCAGCTAACACGACTATCGAAGATTCTAGATCCTATAACTGAGGTGACCTAGCCCATATGATTTTTCTCAGAAGAAAACAAATATAACACAGGAACAATAGAACAAAATTGATCAGTCAACAAGGAACAGATGGAATCGAATTTCAAGATAGTTATAAGAGGCAATTGCGAAAATAGAATCGAGAAATTCAGAACCTGTAGCAAGATCTCCAATGGCCTGTGCATCCTCGACTGTCCTGGTGAAAGCTCGCCCTTGCTGGTTTTTCCTGACCTGCTGATGCTGCATGAATCGCTGCTGCTGAGAGAAATCGGGAATGACGAAAAAAGTTCTCTGTACAGACAGAGGAGCACCTCCAATGTAGCAGAAACGCCAACCTGAGTCGGCACAACAGGAGCTGCGGTCTCGAGGCCCTGCTGAACAGGACGAGAGGTGGCCAGCCTCTCGATAGTATTCCCCGGACCGGAGCGATGAGATCGTGTCTCCATAACCATCATGAAGACAGATCAAAACAAGAAGCAATTTCTGAGAATGATACAAAAATTCAAAGGAGGAGTTTATATTCAAGGGAAGTCAATAAGCAACAATTTAGATAAAAAAAATCTGATTAAGAGTTCTTCCTAGTGTGATTGAGTACCTTCAAAAAAATATTCTAATCCTACTGCAGGCTGTAGTGATACTCTAGTTCGAGTACCACTACATAAACTCGACCTGCATGGGTGTCACGACCCGCACCCAAGAGTAAGGACACGAGACGTGGGTACGTCCAGCCTACGCCGCAGTGTCGGCGATAGAACGCTGTCCTAGGTCAAACATCTAACAATATAAAGGTACATGTACAGTATATACACTCCGAATGGAGTGACATAACAAATACAGTCTCAATCACATCTAAGGTGGAGCATGATAAAGATAGATAGATAGATAGATAGATAGATAAGAACAGAATGAACCCACAGAGAAAACAATCCAGATAAAGTCTAAGTGTCTAAGATAAATACATATCCAGAAACATTAGATAAAATAAACTCCTAATATATACAATAATGTATCAATGAGAAGGCAAGATAAGAGTCTAAGCTAGCAGTCTAAACCACTGGTGGTAGATCCTCTACTGCAAGTGGGTCCAAGTCACAAGTGTTGACTAAAGTTGCACCATAAGGGGTAGACACCAGAGCCTCATCATTCACTGTAAAATTTTCAACAGGTCCAGTCAGGACAGGAGCGAGTACAGTACATCTCAACAAATCATAACAGGTTAGAAATATAAAACATGCTAGAGAGTAAGATACAGAAAACTGAAAAACAACATGATGTAAAAAGAGAGAGACTGTAAGTAAATAGCTACAATATATAGAGAACTATCAGTGACTAGTGATTCAGAGCACAAGATGGTTATGTAAACGGTATGATGTTGCACACGAGTAATCTAAACAGGTTGCACACGAGTAATCTACTGGATTGAATACATAACCACTTCTACTACTCCCTCGCCCCAATCAATACACAAGGATCTAGCCAAGTTATGTTATTGCATACGAAGTATAGTCGTACACGAAGATCATGTGAACACATGAATATACACGATTTCACACGATTTGCACACGAATGTCACTAATACAAGGAGTACACGATGCTCACGATAAAGTACACGAACAAAATATCCGATGTATCCGCTAAGGGGATAACATCGCACGACAATATCCATATAGTACTAATCCGTGTTTCCAACGTGTCAGCATCAAGTAAGGTAATCTAAACAGAGGAAATATAATCTAACAAGATATGAAATGATCAGAGAATATACTCGCCGTATCCTGAGTATCTGAAGAGTATCTACTATCCGAGGAGTGGTGTCTGTCTCCTATAGAACAGTACAAGTCACTATAAGTCTAAAATAATATATCAGACTGCTACAATGCATCTACATGAAGTTTGGGGTCAAACTGGACTAAAGTCAACTCTTGGTCAACTCTAGTCAATTAGACTAGTCAAACTAGGTCAACTAGGTCGAGCCTAAGCCAAACAAGTCTCACTAGGGCTAACCAGCCTATTCTAGCAAGCATACACCATTTCTAGGCTATACAAGACAACTACACACTTAACTGGCATTCAAGCCATATCCATAGGCTATACAAGACGACTACACACTTAACCGGTATCTACTTATTGGGTTAGAAAATTACATTAGACAATTTTTTTTGAGATATCCGATGATACGTACGAAATTTTGTGTATACTATATGCATGTATGTTGGGTCCACTATTCTCAACTACTACCAAATAAATAAAGGAAATAATATAATACGCTTCCGTGATTCAATCAACTAATCTTCCGACATCCAATCATAAACTTATATCTCTTCTCGATAACCATAAAAGCCAATCGAGTTACAATTTTATGTCCACACGTTGTCCGACTTTTTCTTGTCATCAAAATCTTAAATTGATGCGAATGAGAAAATCATATACGTTACTAAGAAGATGGTTTATACAAAAGTATTTCTCAAAGCTTATATATTATTATAAGACAAGTTCATTATTCCATTGAACAAAATTGTCCTTAGCCAGAAAGTTCGGCACTAAGTAACTTTCGCGGTCTATTTCTTGATTGTAAATATTATCCTCCTTGACAGAGGTACCTCGTAACGACCGTTTTCTTTTTTCTTTTTTTTTAGTCCCAATTTCTAGAAGATGTGAGAATCGGGAGAGATGCAACCTAATTACCAATTTCTATCCTTTTTGAACTTAATGTCTTGTTTGATTGACGAAATCATGAGGTTGGAAAAAAAAATTATTGATTTTATAGGTTTGGATATCAAACAAAAGTATGAGAAAAGAAAATTAATTATTGAAGGGAAAAAAAAAAGGCTTAATATTAATTGCTACCCTCAACTATCACATTTTTTCAAGTTGATACCCTAAACTTTTTTTTGTAATAACTTGATACCCGAATATTATTTTGGACAAAAATGCCCCTACCCCTAACCCTCCTCCCCCGTGCTAGCTTCGCCCCCCCCCCCCCCCCCCCCCTCCCCCTCTGCTAGCTCCGGCCGCAGCTCCCCCCCCCCCCCACCCCCCCTGCTCGCTTCAGGCCATCCCCCCCCTCTCGCTCCGGCCGTCCGCCCGCTCCCGCCTCTCCTAGGGCTCGACAGCGGGAGGGGGGGGCTGGGAAGGGGGGTGCGGAGCGGAGGCGGGGGCAGGAGGTGGTCCGGAAGCGAAGAGGGGGGGAGGTCGGCCGGAAGCGAGGAGGGGGGGGGGGGGGGGGGTGTCGGCCAGAGCTAGCAGGGGGGTGGCCGGAGTGGGGGAGGGGTGGAGGGAGGGAAGGGATAAGGACATTTTGGTTTTTTAAAATGTTAGGTATTAAGTTGAAAAAAAAAAGTTGAGGTATCAATCTGTTACGAAAAAAATTTAGGGTATCAACTTGAAAAAGTGTGATAGTTGAGGATAGCAATTAGCAATTAAGCCAAAAAAAAAAATTGTTCTCCCATCCTACCAAAGATTTACTTTTACACGATTGGAAAATTTAATTTTTTTCTAATTTTTTTTGTTATCTCCAAACACCAGAAAAAAAAATGGATAAAAATTATATTTTCCATGAAAATGAAAAGAACAAAGAATTTTTCTTTTTTCCTTCTTTCTGGGAACCAAACTAGGCCTACATGGTCGATGTTACTTGCACTACAAAATGGAGGATCTCGACATGATGGTGCACATTTATTTTTTGAGGATACAAATTTGAATTAGGAAGACATGTATTTGTGAGCATAATAGTAGATAAGTCTTAATTATCCTTAGGGTCTGCTTGGATTGAGGGTTAAGAGAGTTAAGTGAGAGAAAGTTAAGTGAGGGAAAAATAAATTATGTTTGGTTTAAGGGTGGGGTTTAGGAAGGGGAGTTATAGAGGGTTAAGTGAGGGTTTATTTTATCATCTTTTGTCTATTTTTTTAACCTTCAAATCGGAGGGTTAACGAGGGTGATTGAGGAATTTTGTTTAAAAAAAAAACATAAATATCCTTTATTTGTTTTATAAAATATTATGATTTTTTTTCCTCTATTTTTTTTCTCAACATGTTAATCCGTAGTTCCTATTTTATGAAGATATTTTGACAAGTTCTAATTAAAATTTTAATTAAATTTAATTTTATGACATATGTAATAAGGTTATTTTGGTAACTATCATATTTTTATTATCACCGTCTCACTCAAAACCTTCAATCCAAGCTAGAGTTATTAAACACCCCTTATTTAACCCCACTAACTCTGTTTATTTTTTTCCCCTCAATCCAAGCAGACCCTTAGTGCTGGAAATCTAGTCCGATCGAGGGTGGATACAACACTTGGAGTGGAGTGGATACGGACGGCGTTAGCCGAAACATCGTCGGATATTTGTCGGAATTTGATGATCATGGTCGAATATCTGATTGGGTATCCGATTATCGGTGTATTTTCTCGATTATAGTTGGATCTGAAATCAAGAAGATTTTACGAATTTTACGAATAGTATTTTATTTTTTTGGACACCGGATGCATGAACCTAAGCTTATTAGAAGCATTATTTATGTTAGAACTAAAGCCAATAATATGAGCTCTAGGATTCTCCTAGATTAACCGGACTAATTTTATAAATTTAATACATATTTTTCCATATTTTTTAATAATTAAAACTCTTAAATTGTTATTAAACCGATGAACAAACTAGGGTCCAGGGATTTTAAAATTTTGTACACACGTACACATGTCGTGTATTTTTCAAAAAATTTGGAGACCGTTTTCAATTATTTTTTCACTTTTAATGAGCATAAAATTAATGTTCATGTTTACTAAACTGCTAAAAAATATATTTAATAATTAAATTAAATATATTTAAATTTTTTAGTGGGTTTGGACTAATCTGACAAGAACCGACCAAATATTAACCCTATATAAATATCTCCTCCTTTCTCTCTCTTTCCCACGAGAATCGACACTAACCCTAAACCTAAAAACTTTCCAACATTTTCTACCATTCCACCACGACCAACACCACCCTAGCCTTCCCTCGACTTGCTCCGCCGACGCACTGAGACAACCGCCCCGACAAACTGCGCACCGCACTACAACCTGACACCTCTAGAACGTTGCGAACTTACGATTGTCGTCCTATCACGGTTAACAAAATTGTCATATGTATGCACCATTGGACTCGTGGCAACTTCCTCTACTAAAGATTCTATGTGGCGTCGATGATCTTTTGCATGAACTTTTGTGTCATGTATGTACCGTGTGCATATTGTGTCGGAGCCATTCTCGTGAAATGTGTTCGGATTGATCGATGAATTGTCTATTCGTTAGGTTCATGACGTGAGAACTACCGGTTTGCATATTCAAATTCGGAAATACTTTTTGCCCGCAGGCGGGCCAGTCCGTCCGCCTGCGTGGCACTCCCCCATTGCCCTCCCTCCCATGTTAGCATGGGGTCCATGCCGTTGACCAGCTAATGGGGGAGGGCCACGTGGTGGGCGGGCTGGCCCGTCCGCGGGCCAAATAGCAGTTCCGATTCAAATTTTAGTTATACTATAATAATTTTTGATTGTTCATTCGCCTCAATTTGTATGTCGATATCGAGGGGCATCATATAGACTATGAAAGAGTACTATACATCCTTAAACTCTCACAACCTATGTTAACTAATATAAACACTAATTAATAATCATAGTAATAACAAATTATAATTAAATTATATTTGTTGCATGCGACATAAATTAATTTTAATGTCATATATTGGTCGTGATGTCGATGTGTTTGTCATATCTATGAACTTGCGGCAGCAGATAGAGTTGTTATGGTTATTCTATTATATAA
>JANAVB010006357.1:0-11435 GCA_029216955.1 Iris pallida
ACTTTGTCAACCTTTAGTCAACAAAGGTTAACAAGTTGGGTTTTGGGCCATTAGGTCAAATTGAGTTAGCCCCCAAGCCATAGGCTAGTAGCCTAGGCCATACTTTAGGGTTCCATAGGCTAGTGATTATAGGTTTCTATATAACCTAGACTTAGCAAGTTATACATATATATATCTATATATACACATCATCTACTATCTATATACCTATATGGGAATACCATATATACCATACCCAAAACCTACATACATATGATACACTATATATGTGACCTAAAATAAATATATATATATCAATATATATACATATATATATATCTATATATATAAAACTTATATATATACTATACATATATAAAGAGGAAAGTGAGGGACATAGAGAGAGAGACTAGAAGAGAGACAGTGAGAGGGAGAGTCTGCTGGACAGTAGGGAAGGGGGGTTTCAGTATTCTGGAACCAAAAACAGTCCCAACACACACACCACAGCCTACTATATACATACATATGTATATATATACAACTACCTATTCACTCACCCAAATACCCTCAAAATTCACCCACACTCACACATACATATATACTACATAATTATATACTAAAAACATATAAATACATGTACAAAAATGCATAAAATGGCAATTGAAATTGGTTTGGAAAAACTGGAATAAATTCCAGAAATCTGGAATTGGGTTTTACCCAGGTTTTGGGGGTAATTCGATTTCGAACCATAAAATCGAACTAAGGTTAGTGTCCATTGGTTGGTAATGGTAGGGGTAGGGTCTATACTAGTGTCCTAGGTGCCTGAGACACGACCACGACACGTTTTGGTGTGTCGGACACGCAAAAATCAAAATCAGGTAAAATCTAGGGCACGCGAAGGGCTGATGTTTGTGTGTCTCGTACTCACGACACAAGACACGTCGTGTCTCGTGCTCATGGGGAAAGGTTCGCCTAGGGGTCCCCTAGGTGTCCACGGTCCTGATTTATGTCCACGTGTGTCCGTGTCCGAGATACGAGCACGTATCAGTAGCTCTGATACGTGTGTGCGCAGTATAGTGTAGGGTCATTGCGAGTGTGATTTCTCACTCGACACGACACCAACGTGTCTGAAACTTTGGGAGGGGTGTGTCAGACACTGACCCAACCCTCAGGCCAAGTTTCGTGTGTCCACGTCGCGTGTCGTGTCCGCACGAGAAGTCTGGTAGCAGGGGAGGCTGCACAGTCTCGTACGCGCGTGTCGAGGGGTCGTGTGCTCCATACGGGGCACGTGGGGCCACGTGGTCGTGTCAGGGGGGTCGGCCTAGGGTCTAGGTTTGTGTCCTCGTGTCTGTATTGTGTCCACAATGGGTGTGGACACAATACACAGCATCAAACAGTTAGGTTTTACAGTGTGTCAGTGTGTGCTGAAATCAGTGATTTCGTGTCCAATTTGGACACGAAACGTGTCCTGTTTTGTGCTCAGTCAAGTGGAAAAGTGACCTAGGGATCTAGGGCTACCCAAATATCAATTTTGTTTTGAAAAACATTAACAAAATGTTCTATGTGGCATTTCACCAAACACCTAGTTTTAAACATAGATACGTGTCCGATACGGACACCAAACCACATAAAAATCCTACCAAACTTGACCTACATGACCATGGTATCCTAATGCATGCAACCATGAAGAGAAATCACTATTTTGATAGGGTTTAGAACACTTTACCTATATGTGCAAAATCATGAAAATCAACCTTCTAAGGGGGTTTCCTCTTCACTTTGGGGTGTCCAAATCCTTGTGCAACCTTGCTACTAAGCCTCCTTTAGCATCCTCAAGTGTAGGGGGTTCCAACGCAACAAACGGGGCTCAATTTGGTGAAGGAATGAAGAAGTTATGGCTTTGTGAAGTTGAGGGAAAAATGGGTTTTCAATACATTGAAAATGAGGCTCTTTGTGAAGATGGGGGTGTTCATATAGGGGGGGGGGCATGCTTGGCCGGCCATGGGGGTTGGTTTAGGGTTAGGATCAATGGTTGTGGGCTCTCCAACAAGTTTCAAAGCTATCCTATGGCTAGGATTCATTCTACATAACTTTATGTAAAATATCTAAATAAAATATCTAATGTAAATATCTAACATGAAATATCTAGATATTTAGCTCTAACATTACTTTAGTTAAACCCATCTAACTTAGTCTCTAGGTCATGACTAACATCTAGATTAGGGCTAAACTAGGTTAGTAACTAACATGACACTAATCAATTAATTAAATAATAATAAATCACATAAATCCAAATAATTCCAAATAAATCCTAGAAAATTACCAAAATACCCTTTAGGCTAAAAATCACTAATTTGGTGTTCTAAGCCTATGGCTAAGCTCTCATGGGCATGGCAACTTCTAGGTTAGAGAAAACTAGGGTTTACACTAAGTTATATTAACCAAAATCACAAAGTCATAAGTCATGACTTAGCATGACTTTAGAAATGGTTTAACTTAACTGAAATCACCAGAAAATCATACCATGACTAAAATACCACTAATAAATAATAAAAATAATAAATTTTCAAAATCCCCAATTTCAGAAAACAGGGTGTTACAAATTCCCCAATGACACGACTTTAAACAACTTTAAGAATCAACTTTGTGCTTCTGATCCTGTCTATCCCGGCAAGTTCAAAGACATAAACTTGAACTTATTTTTCTATGAGTTACATCGGATTATCTATTCTACTATACTATCCAAGTCTACCTCAAAAGACGATGTAACTAGTCTTGAATTATCTACTATTTATTACATTCGTCATGGGATTCCCTTTTCTGTCCCTAAGACTATTATCCAGATGATGGCTAGGTGTTGTGAGATAAACAAGAATCTTATCTACGCGATGATCCTTCCTATCATCTTTTAGCATTTTGAGATTGACTTATCCTCTTGTGCTCGTAATTCTCAGCCTAAGCATCTGCAGCTCTCTTATCGCAGTAGCTCTGTCCCTCCTGCTCCTCCTACTGTACCTCATCCTCTTCCTTAGACTTATCATATGTCATTTAAGAGCCTCCATCAACATTTGGATAACATACGACGTGCTCAACTGGATGAGCACAACTCTTTGCGAGCGTTTGTGACCGAGACATTGAAGGAACAAGAGTCCCGAGATGCTAGTCAGTTTTAGGCACTTGCAAACTCCTTTGCGGGTCTGTATTTTGCTCAGACTGATCAGCATGACAATTCTCTTCTACGGGATCCTACTGTCTCTGGTTACCTCTATGAGAATGAGGTAGTTCATCAATACTTCAACCCCGGTAGCGCTATGATTGGTACCGTTGTTCTGGTTCTACTCCACATCCATCTTATAAAGCTGGTACCTCTGGTGTTGGACCTTTTGAACATGGTGCTGATGCTGATCGTACTGACGATGATTCTGTTTAAATGAGGACTTGATCTAGATACTAAAGTATTTGTCTATAATATTATTTTTTAGAGACTATTTATGTCTATGTGTACTTGGAAATGTTCCTACATTCTAAGATAGTATTACTTTCCTTTATGCACTTCTATGTATGAATGTTTGAGATGCTAAGTTTGTTGTTCCAAACTCTTTTTCATCTTTATGCATTTTTATATCAATATTTATTGTCTCTTTTGGTATGCACTTATGCTTAGCATTATCTTTAGCTACTGCTTCAAATCATAAACTGTCCGCCAATTTTTTATTTATAATTATATCTGCGTTTCTTCAATATTTATTTCTTATGCTTGAATTGCGGAAGAGCTTATCTCTTTGCAATTATTCTTCTAAGTGACAACGGGGGAGAAAAGGATCTAACATCTTTTTTAGGATAATATCTACCAAGAGCAGACAGTACCAAACAAAAATATTTTGATATTTTTGTTCAAATCAAGATCAAGATGTTATATCGGTTAAGGTTTGTCAATTATCAAAATGGAGGAAATTATTGGCCCATTGGTCATGGTCGAACCGGATTTTGATAATTGATCTAACCCTGTCTCTACATTAGGGCTACTTGGATGAACAATGACAACCTGTGCCTGCTACCATTCAAGACTTTAGAACTTGGAGTTATATTTGTCATTACATTTGTATTTCCAATTATAAATATACTTTTGCATTTTATTGATTCTAGGAATATAATGTAAACCGCGTCGTACTAGCAAATAGGCTACCCAAGAAACGTTTTAAAATACTCTTTTCATTTTGAAAACAAGCGCACTCACAAAGCCCAAACTACCTCCTAACTCCTTGACATTTCAAAAGCCCAAAACCTGAGCTTCTAACCCAAATTAAACCAATTCTGGACTAGCAAAATTTGGTACGAATTCACCCTAAATTCGGCCCGAGTTCGGCTATCTATACGTTGGATTTTAAACTCAGTCTTCTTGCAGTTACGGATGCAACGACTATATACCGAGATTCTCTTATAGAATTATGTCTGAATTCTCCTGTAGAAATCCTATCAATAGAGAAAAAATTATACCATTTCAACACACCAATTCACTTTGATATTTCTTCTCTCTAAAGCTTACTATGATCTGTCAAAGCCCTACTAAGCTTTTATTTTCCAATCCCAAGCCAGTTACATTTCTCTAGTCGATTTGCCAGTGTGGTACGGTCTAAAAGTTCAGAGTGATTGCAATCAAGAGGCTTGATAGAAGTGAGACACTTCATAATTGAAGTTGGTCGAGTGCTTCGGATCAAAGCTCGCATTTGTAGAAGTTGCAAGAACTTCGGATTAAAACTTGTGTTCTTCCATAGCGGATTTTAATCGGGAGCTAGAGTTCTTCCGACTGGATTAGTCCTCACCAGAGGATACTAGTATACATCGTCGTCTTCGAGTTTGCTCTTTGCACTTTACTTTTACTTACTCATATCTGCGATATATTTCTATAATCTTGCTGCTAACATATTTTTATCTAATATTTTGCTGTCTACTCTATTCACCCCTAGAGTATATCGCTTTACATTTTGTTCCTACACGTAGCCTCTCTCTGTTTGTCTGTCCTTGTATGAGGAAGACACTATCCTATATTTATAGCTTTTCTTTACTGGAATAGCTATGCACGTATGTGCAAAAAATATACTATCTTTGGCCTCATAGACGCATGAAGGGTTAATGGGGAGTGAACATGTTCGAGAATCACGTATAGCTCACCATGTGTGTTGAGACGTGCTGCATGAATCACTGCCATATCAGCACACAATTTCTTTACTATGGATTACTATGCATCAAATAATTTTTAGACGCATAGTATTAAACTGCTTACTACAGATCATATCTCTTCAACATCTTAGAAGTAGTCGCATGGCAACGTACAGCTGTGGATATAATAATGACGATGATATAAGCGCTGGCATCCTCCTCAGAATTTATTAACTACACACTGCCCAAGGTTCATCATCTCTTTCCATGAAACAAAGTCATGCATCGGAATGATCTATGCGTATTTCTGACCCTTCTTGAAGCTATGCATCTCATTGACCAGTACTTAGTCTTCAAAACTCATAAGCTTTAGGAACTACTTCAAACTTTGAAACTTCAAATTTAGGTGCATATAGTCTATGTACCTTTTTTTTGTATTTTTCAGCTTCTATAAGACCCCCTTTAAAGTTTTTAAAACTTGAACAAGTTTTGAAATACTTTGAACAAGAAGCATAAGATGGAACTTTGTCACATAGAGATTAGACGCATAAGATCACTTACCAAGCTCTGTCATTGCTTTGACTCTATCTTTTGAAGTTTGAACCGCCTTCGAAATTAGTGGCGGTCGTTTCTCACACTCACTTGGATCGAGGCTAAGTCAACTGTCATCCGCGATCTCAGGAACGGAAATTCATGCAACAGTTAATGATGATTTGATTTTTTTTACCGAAAATCTTGCTGCATAACAGTTTGCCGCATGATAGATTTTTATCACTATAAATAGGGTATATTCTGACAGAATTTATCATCACCACTTTTCATTATGTGTTTACAAGTTCGAGTTCTACTAGACTCTCGTAAACTTGTGAGGAGATTCAACATCATTTTGCCAGAAGTCGAGAGAGATCGATCTTCAGAAGGTAATATTTCTTGAAGTGTTATTCCTTTCTTTCACCTATTACTTCCACACATAATAGTTGGCAGAAAGTGTAGGATCGATATGCACGAATATATACTCTAGAGAGGGGGGATGAATAGAGTATGCACCAGAATATTATCAATTAAAAAATTAAGCACAACTATATCACTATTGTGTCGCAGTGGCTATGTCACATTTATATAAAAGCAATAAATAAGAGGGACAGAGAGCAAACACAAATACAAATCGATATATCCTAGTTTTTCTCTTGTGAGGACTAGTCCAGGCCTGAGGACTCTTGCTCCAATTTGAAATCCACTATTAGAAACACAAGCGATAACCGAGCGCTTGTCGCTCTTACAACACCGAGCTTTAAATTCGAAGTGCTCGACCGACATCAATTGTGAAGTGTGAACTTTTGGGTCAAGCCTCTGATTACAACTCTCTAAAAATTCTAGACCGTACCGTACTAGCAAATAGACTAGAGGTTATAAAACATGCTTGGGATTTCAAAATGAGAGTTTTGAGTACCTTAGAAAGCTTAAGAGAAGAGAAAATAGAAAGTGAATGAGTGATTAGAATGAAAATCTCTTCTCTATTTATAGGATTGCCGAAAATCGAGTTCTGGCCGAATCGGATGCCAAACATTCAAAAATTTGACCGTTGCAGCCGAACCTGCAGGAAGAACAAGTTTACAGGGTTTACCAAATCATGTGCCCTAGTTCGGGCCGAACTTTGTCCGAACTTTGGTCTTCTGTTTAGGTCATAATCCAGGGTCTAAATTTGGTTTTGGGCTTTTGGAACTATTGGATTTTTTAGACGGTTTTTCAAATACGAGTTTTTGGGTTTATTTAAAATAATAGGTAGCTTTGAAAAATAAGTTGGATAGTTTGAAAAATATTTTTAGGTCAAGCTTATTTGCCTGTATGACACAGTTTACATTATTTCCTAGATTTAATAAAAATAGTGAAAAATATATTTGAGAAGGAAAATAAAGACATGCATGACGACTGTACAAATCTCGAACGATAGCAGTACTGGTTGACGTATCCCATTATGAGTAACCCTTATATCGAGTTCGAGTTTAGATGATTAACAAATTGGTTCGACCATGACTAATGGGTCAACAATCTCCCCTATTTTGATAATTGACAAACCTTGACCGATATAACATCTTATTCAGAAAAATTCCTTCAAAGTTGATAGTTGTACCCTCTCCTCTTAACAAGTGTTGTATTTTTCTCCCATGTTGTTATTTACCAAAATGCTCTCCCGTAATTTATGAGTACAAAAAGACAAACGTGAAGAAAAGAGATAACACCAATAGAATAGATATGTCATAAAGCATTTATATGTAATAAGCTATATTTAAGCTGAACTATAAAATATGTGATATGCACATATTTTTAAAAAAAAGTGATAAATAAACAACTACTTGCCTTCATAAAGAGAATAACCACTTAGTACAGATGAAACTGAAGGAGTTTTAATTTATACAAGTAACTAGAAAGAAAATGCATAAACTGATACTACATGTTCTCATAATGTAAAACATTTCTAAGACATTATGACAATAGATAGAAAATCTACTAAACATAATATCTAGGCTAAAGGCCTTGACATCTAGATATCATCAATCCTCGCCTACATCCTAATCACCAACATCATCATCACCAATTGAAGTGTAAGCAGGGTCACCAGAAGATTTGAACCAATCATATGTGCCTGCAGGATTATAGTACTGGCAGACTTCCTGATCTTCAACACGGTAGCCAAAAAAAGGTAGGATCTATAGGAAAGAAGCCAGGGATGCCAAGCTGATGGGGCTAAGCAAAGCGAAGATCAGCTAGTGTGTTAGAGATCGCCTGACTGCGAATGACATCATGGTACTCATAATCTCTCAACCCTTCTGTCCAACGAGTCTCTAAAGTACTAACTCGATCAAGAGTAGCCTGATACTAAGCCTGAGTCAGCTATATGTGATCTTTAATCATATAGTGGAGACCCTCAATAGTCGGTGGATAATCAGTGGATGGAGCAAAAGTGACCAGAGTGGTAGGTGTTATAGCAGGATGTGGAGCAACATGAGCAACAGAAGGAGCAGTAATCTCAGAATGCCTAGCTACACTAAGATATGCAGGTTCAGCAAGGACATTGCACTCGTCTAGGTCAATGTCAAAGTGCCAAAAGACGAATGGCAAGTATATCGCGTAAACAAGATTTTTCTTGTTCATGCGAGCACGTACCATCATCTCGATCATAGTCTTTGGGAATAAAAGGGTAATCCCAAAGTAAATATAGTAGATGGCAGATAACTCAAGTGCAGTGATATCATCAGTAGAAGTATGCTTTGGAAGGATAGCAAGTAAGATGATCTTATGGAGGTTGTAGAAATACAAACTCAAGTGTTTGGTTTTAAGTTTGCCGATACGACAAGGTTCGGGATGGCAAATAGAAGCTTTGAACGTGTTCAAAGACATGTTTATAGGAAAGTTAAATTTAGAGAGGTTGGTTACCGCTTCTCCTTCATTTTTTACACGAAGGATCACCGCTAAATCGTCTGCATCAAACTTAAGATCAATTCCTCCGACATGGGAAGAAATAACACCCGAGTCATATATCAAATTGTAGTAAAATAACCTAATAGCAATGGGAAAGACAGGAAATAAAGTTGCTACTAAGTCATTGAGTTGTAACAATTGAAAAGCAATGAGATGGTCTATTAAATATTAAAATTTATCGGAGTGCCGGCACAAATGGTGCGGTCATATAAATTACTAAACCATTCTATGGATTGGTCTAGCATTGTGAATGCGAACTCGCAAGATGATCCGTCATCCGATTGGACCGGAGAGAAAATAGAAGGTTGTTGAGAGGACAATGATCCTTCATTACTCTTCTTTCTCTTTCTAAAGAACTTAGGAGCTATTGCAAAGAAAAAGTTCTAGAAATTGAAATAGGTGACGGAAGGAAAATAGAGATTATACCTTCAAGAAATTGAGTATGATATATAGAATGAACCCGAGATCCCAAATTCGAAGTTTGGAGACAAAAAACCAAGTAAATAGGGAGGACAAATTGAACTAGGATTAGGATTTTGGTAGATTCGGAGCTGCTGTTCATGGAGTAGAGGAAGAATATGGGGGTGATAAATAGGAGAAGTGGGGCCCACTGGGTCGGCTGTAACTTAGGCCGAGAACTCTATTGAACTCTGTTTGGGCTGTTTTACACCAAAAAAATAATATTCACTTATCCAATATATCAAATCCTTTCAACTATTTAATTCAAAAAATTATTAATTTCAAACATCAATTAATATAGTTAAAATTATTTAACAAATTAATTCTGTTACACATTGATTGTCTCAAATTAGCTGTATGGATACTGTCTTAGCCGTCGGAGATCCATACGGGATGCTTAAGTTCTGTTTTGCTTAAGCTCTTATTGCCTTGGTGACAGATAGATCCTTTGTAAGCTTGTCTCTAAAACAATCGTTATATATTTGAATTAATTCAATAAATAAAATCAATTAATATTATTGATATCTGAAACTCCTAATTCTTGACATAAATAGTTGAATCTATCTTCTGCCAAATGTTTAATAAAGATATCAGCTAGTTGATATTCTATGTCAACAAATCTAAATTAATGTCTCCATTTTGTTGATAATCTCTAAGGAAGTGATGTTGTATCTTAATATGCTTGGTTCGTGAGTGACATACAGGATTCTTAGTCAAATTGATCGTGCTAGTGTTGTCACAAAATATGGGAATATGTGAATAATGCAAATTGTATTCTTCTAGGGTTTTCTTTATCAACAAAATTTGTGCACGACAACGTCTTGCGGTGATATACACGGCCTCAGTACTTGATAATGCAACATAATTTTATTTCTTGCTAAACCAAGAGACTAAAGCTTTGCCTAGAAAATGACACGTTTCGTTATTACTTTTTCTATCCACTTTGCATCCAGCAAAATCAGTATCCGAATAACCGGTTAGGTCAATGACGTAGTTTTGGGATACCACAAGCCGACAGAAGAAGTGCTCTTTATGCTTAATAGCGTGCAAGTGTGATTCCTTAGGGTCAGCTTGGAATCGGGCACATTAGCAAACACTAAGCATTATATCGGGACGACTAGTAGTTAGATACAATATCAATCATACCTCGATACTTACGTGTGTTGATTGGTTTGCCTTGTTTATCTATATCCAGCTTAGTTGAAGTTGCTATCAGAGTTCCAAGCGGTTTGGCTGACTCCAGATCGAACTTCTTTAGAAGATCCTTTGTGTATTTGGCTTGATTAATCAATGTCCCATTTGTGGTTTGCTTGATTTGCAGTCAGAGAAAGAACTTCAACTCCCCCATCATGCTCATCTTAAATTCACTCTGCATACACTCAGAAAATTTTTGACAAAGAGATTTATTAATAGAACCAAAAATAATGTCACCGACATAAATTTGTACTAATAAAAGATTACTATTCAAAGATTTTATAAAAAGTATTGTATCAACCTTGCCTTTTAAAAAATATTTTTCAAGTAAAAAAGAGCTTAGACGGTCATACCAAGCACGAGGGGCTTGTTTCAATCTGTATAAGGCTTTCTTCAACTTGAAAACATATTTAGGACTTTGAAGTCAGTAAAACCAGGCGGTTGAGCAACATAAACTTCTTTTTTTTTAAAAACCTTTTAAGAAAGAACTTTTAACATCCATTTGAAATAATTTAAAATCATGAAAACAAGCAAAAGCACATAACATGCGAATAGATTCTAAATGCACAACTGGGACATATGTCTCATCGTAGTCGACACCTTCCTCTTGGTTGTATTCCGGAGCTATGACTCGAGCATTATTAAGTGTGACTAAAACATTCTCGTTATGTTTATTTTGGAATACCCAACGGGTACCAATTATCAAATGATCAATAGGCTTAGAAACAAGTTCCCAAACTTGATTCCGTACAAATTGGTTCAATTCCTCTTATATAGCATCTAATCAATAAATATTATTACAAGCTTCTTCTATGTTCTTAGGCTCTAACTGTGAAATAAATGCTACACTATAAACTATATATCTAGTTGAGGAATGAGTACTTATACCTTTTGTGATATCACCAATTACCAAGTCCTTGGGATGGTCAGTCGAATTTCATTCTCTTTGACAGACTCTCCAAGTAGCTGGTTTCGGATTTCGCTTCAGTAGGTGCTTTGCTTAGTGTATCGTGGTCTTCATCATCACTGTCATTGTTCATTTGACTGTTCATCTCATCCACTACAAGAAAATACCCTGTTATAACGCTTGAAAAGAAACTATTACAATGGTTCATATATAAGTGTTACAAAATTTCAACAACCGTACATAATATGATGATTCT
>JANAVB010006358.1:0-72074 GCA_029216955.1 Iris pallida
AGCCCGACTCGAGTACGTATAATGTCAAGATTCATGGTATCATGGCTAAAAGGTAATCTACAGTATATCTCAATCCACAAGAATATATAAGACAAGAATGAACAAGTATGGGTCGTGGTCTGCAGCCCACTAGCATATGTAACACCCAGTTTTTCCAAATAAGGGTAATTTTAAAAATTATATTTAATTATTTAATTATGATATTTAATTAATAATATGATTTTTGGTAATTTTTAATCATTTTTAAACTATTTAATTTATGACTTATGATTTTGGTATTTGACTAGTGTAACCTTAGAGACTGTCGACTAGGGCCTAGCCATGTGATTAGGATGTTTGATTAGTACATTTTAGCCTAGAGGATATTTTGGTCATTTATTAGAATTTATTTGAATTTATGGGAATTTTTAGGAATTATTTTGGAATTGTTTGGACTAGGTTGACTTTGACTAGTTTTGACCCTTGTAGACCAACCTAGAAGCTAACCCTAGTTAGTATGGACTTGGTTAGGTTATATGACTCTAGTCCTAACCTAAGCTAATCCTTGGTTTGGTCATTAGACTCTAGTTAGCAATAAGAATTAGAAAGTCATAAGTCATGGCTTATGATTTAGCACCTTTAATTAATCATTTAACTCATAGCCTTGTAAGTTGGCCCAAAGCCCAAGACAAATTCCAAAACCCTAAGCCCTAGACTAAGTGGCCAGCTACCATATCATCATTGGGATCATCATCCTATAAATACTCTCCTAAAATTTAGGGTTGCCTCTTTCTTAGGAAAGCTCAAAGTTTAAGAAAGGTTTGTTTCCTATTTCAATTAATTTCTAGATTTCCATTCCTCTTCCTTCTTCATTCAAATATCTTCCAATAGGTTCTAATACACCTATTCTTGCTGTCATTAAAGTTTCATTTCAGTTGGTTGTGATTTGATTGGATTGGGACATCAAGGAGAAGAGCTCTAGAAAGAGGGTTTTTTATAGAAAGTTCAAGAATAGGTAACTTATCCAATTCTCCATAAAATTTTGATTTGTTTTCATATTTAGGAAGCCCTAGGAGTCCCCTAAGTGTCTGTATTGGTTTCGTGTCGGATTGTATCAGTTTCGTGTCCTATTTGGACACGTATCAATGTCCCGATGAATGTGTTTGTGAAAATGCCACAGAGGAACTTTTTGTGTTATTTTCGAGATCTATTTGAATAGAAAATTAGTATTTGTTGTCGCTTACACGATTCTTCATGACTGAGGGTGTCTCTGTGTCGCATCGTGTCGTATTCGACACGTGCAAACGCGAGTGCGCGCGCGCGCGGGGCTGTGCGCGTGTCCTGCTGTGCGAGGGCTATTTCTCTTCGAACAGAGCACAAGGACACGTGAAACTCGACACACACTAGGGGGCAATGACTGACACCATGTGTGTCAAGTCTCACGTGTCCCCGTGTCGTGTCGAGTGAGCACGAGGCTCTGCACTGATCGGGACTGACATGTACAGTCGGTTTTGGGTGACACTGATACGCGTGTGTAAGTTGGACACGCGGACACTAGGAGACAGTGCAGGTCGACCTAGTCCTAGCCCTAGTGTAGGTGTACACGTGTGCACGAGCACGTGGCCTAGTTCGTGCTGTGTCATGTGCACGACACGCGTGCACACGTGTACGATGTGTGCACTGAAACAGTGCCTGTGTGCATTATTTCGTGTCTTGATTCAGTTTGGACACATCGTGTCCACTTGGGTGGACACCGTTATGTTGTATGACACATATATAATATATATTTTCATTACCAACTCTTTATTTTGTATTTTAATGATTTTTCAATAGGTAATTGTCAATTTACCAATTTCTGAAACAGTGTGATTTTCCTGATTTTTTTCCAGTTTTAAACTTGAACTTTGTCACCAGTTTTAAACCATTTAACACTGTTAATTAGTTGGTTTCAGACCCTAATCATGTACTCCTATATGTTTTCCAACTGTGGTTCAATTTTTGTGTTGTTTGGTGTACTTTTGAATTCGAAATGGGGTTGATGTTATGTGGGGGGACTGAAAACTAGTTCAGTTTTCCCTTAACTGATATAATGCATTGATTTCCTTTCCTTTCCTTCATTTTTTTTTTTCCTGAGATTGAACTGTAGGGACTGTTGTGCATAGGATTGGTTTCCTTTCTTCTTTTTCTGTGAGGCTAACAGCCCTTACCTGTCCATTGCAACCCCCAGTTCAGCCCTTGTAGTAACCCCAAAACAGAGCACTAAATAATAGCCTATAGGCTGTCCCAAACCAGTCCTTATCACTCCAAAACCTGACCCTTAGCTACCAGCATAGCAGCCCCTGTTTCAGTCAATAATTCAGTCCATGGTTCAGCCATTTGATGCCTATATAGCAGTCCCAATTTTTAGTCCCAAAAAGCCCAATACCTGTCCTCCATATCAGCCTTAGCATGTCCAATTCAGCCCTTTCATGACAGCCATATAGCCCAACATGTCCCCAAAAATTAGTCCTATACTTAGCCATTTCAGTCCACTTAAACACCTATATCTAACCCTCTATTTTTAGCCCCAAACCAGCCTTAGTATGGCCATAGAGTTAGCCCATAACAACCCTACAAATAGCTCATATGCTGTCCCTAAAACCTGTCCTACAAGTCCACAAATCAGTCCACAAACTTGTCCTTAACTGTCCATAAACCAGTCCATCAATGACAGCCATAGGAGCCCAAATACCTGTCCAATTGGCCCCCCTAACCCACAGCCATGTAATGTCCCCCTGTTTCAAATTCCAACCAGTGGTTTCCCATAAACCTGTCCAAGCTAACACACCACAGATCAGTCCCTACTTTGAGCCTATTGTGTGTGTGTGAGTTCATATTTCTAAACTTATAGGAAAGAGCCTATATGCATATATGTGTATTCCTATGTTAGAGAATATAATTATATCCATGTGTATTATATATTAGATATATATATATTATATATATATATATATATATATATATATATATATATATATATATATATATATATATGTGTGTGTGTGTGTGTGTGTCATATGTATGGATGTTTTGTAGGTTGTTTAGGCATGGTATTGCCTTGGCCTATGGCCTGGTCTCTTAGCCTATGGTTGTGTTTGCCTAGCAAGTGAGCCTAGATTTGACTTGTGTAGTCTTGTTAGACTAGAATAGACTAGTTAGGCATAGTATAGGCTATTTAGACTTGTTTGACCTAGTTTAGACTTGTTGGACCTAGTTTGACCATAGTTGACCTAGTTTGACTTCGAGGGTTGACCAGAGTTGACCAAGAGTTGACTTTGGCCTAGATTGACCTAGACTCATGTAGAGTGCATAGTAGAATTTCATTTTACCATTTTAGACTTGTTGTGACTTGTACTGTTCTATAGGAGACGGACACCACTCCTCGGACAATATATTCTCTTCTTACACTCAGGCTATCAGGCGAGTACATTCTCTGACCGTTTTATACTTGTCTGGATTTACATTCTTGCTCTAGATTACTGTACTTGATGCTGATACGATTGTTATCACGGATTGGTACTATATGGATCTCCTTTTGGGATGTTATCCCCTTGTATTCACTAGATACATATTGTGATGTGCGTTTCACTTCCATATTGTATTTATTGAATACCTATATCCTTGTATACTCCTTGTGCATATTGTACTCTCAGTATCACATGAGTCCCAGGGATAGACCATTGTACACTATTGTATAACATTGTACAACTATTGTATAACATTGTACATCTATTGTATAATATTGTACATCCATTGTATAACATTGTACACTATTGTGCAAGATAACGTAACGGGAGTGGATCCTTGTGTATTGATGGGGAGGGGGAGTAGAATTGGTTATATACTCAAATCTTATTTACAACATTGTATAACTATTGTATATGTCTATTGTACACCCACGTACAATGGAGTTACCATTGTATTTTCCTAGACCGTTTACATAACCATATTGTTACGACCCGCACCCGCTAAAAGGGCACGTGACGCGACAACGCCCAGCCCTCGTCGGAAAAATGGCGTAGAACGCTGTGGATTTTCTAGTCTGACAACAGTTTATATATATAACAAAACCTGTCGAGAATATGGTCAACTCCGAACGGAGGACAAGCAATGAATATATATAAGTACTCAATCACAACTCTAAGACGATAAGTAAAGACTGAAAGATAAAGACAACAAGACGATAAAATATAACCTGTCAAGTCCAAATATAAATAATATACAAGTCCAGTCTCTAATACAGTCCAAAAGTAATACAGCCTCAAAAGTAACTGGAAACTAAGTCCAGTACGAAGACCTACTCTAACTAAACAAGTGGTATAGTCTCGTCAGGCGAAGCTACGCCCTGCGGGACCAAGTCTAGGCCCACTACGTCGTCCGGACCGTAGTAGGTACTGCAATCTCCCTCGTCGACATCTGTAATATTTTATCAACAGTCCAGTCAGGATGGAACGAGTACATATATCTCATAACAGATCTCAAGATAGAATAAAAGCTATAAGACTGTAAATAGAGCATATACAATGAATCATGGAGTGTACATGTATGTATCATGGCATGGTAAGCTGTAGAGCTAGAGCTAGAACAAAAAATAGAACGGAATCATGGCATGTACACAAATCAAGGTAAACTATATATCCAATGTGTGTGAGTAATAGTTTCAGCTTGTGATCGGCTTGGGTACCTGTCAAGAATCGGCCTGGCAAGTCATAAGTACGGTATATGACTCACACTGTTCGGGAATGCGGGATGGATCTGATCACAGGCCTACGCTACTACTCCCCCTATCCCAACTGGTAGAATGGATCCAAACAGGACAAATCACTGTACGGGATTCTAATGAGAAGGTAGCTAGCCTTCTCTAGAATCAGTGACCATATATTGAGCAAGAGCTACAAGGGTGCTTGCACAATACATCCCAACCTAAGAAGGAGAAAACATCTCTCGTCGGGATCCAAGAATACCAATCCGTGAGAACCATGTGTCGGGAATAAGCATATCAACACTAAGTACATGAATCATAACAGTTATCATAAATTGGGAATAAGTATCAGAGAATGTACTCGCCTGTAAGATGATAATATACGTCGACTGGATCAACTGCAGTGTCTCGAGGACCTATAGAGAACAAGACATATCAATACTATGTTTAGGAAGTAAAGTTAAATCAAATTAAATCCTATTTAGTCATTCTAGGTCAAGACATGTCTAGTCGGGTCAATCTTGGTCATGGAAGAACATTAGAAATCAATCCGAATTAAACTAAGTCAAAAACTGACTTACCGTTGACTTTTGGTCAACGAGTCAACTCTAGGTCAACTCTAGGTCAACCCTAGGTCACTGGTGACTAATAGTTGACTTTTAGTCAACTGTCTAAGTTAAAAGGAATTTGGAACTAAATTGGGTAAAGTGTTGACCCATAGTTGACTTTTAGTCTAAAAAGTCAACCGTGGTCAACCGGGGTCAAGACTAGGTTTAGACGGCTAATTCTACACATTACCAACCTCTACAACCCATATCCAAGTCCATCTTGGACTTCAAACTCAAATTCTCGGCCGTAGGCCAATTCCTTAATTTACCCTTTTTAGGGTAAATTTCTAGCCTCGGCGATTATCTAGTTGGCCTACCTACGCTTGATATTTTGACCCGTGCTCCCTAGGGTAGTAGGGTACTAGCCTATAGGTTCGTTACCTACCAAAATACCTAGATAAAGTGGACGTCCAGTCCATGATACGGCCCGTTGTAGATATCTTGAATATTTCAAGATACGCACTGATATAGCGCGATACCGACGCCCTACGACTCTGATTTCCACTCGGGAGCCTACCCGCAAAATCTAATTCACATAACCTAGGCCTACGTCAAGTTTCGTCGCGATCCGATACTCGGAACTCGATTTCGCCCTCTAACTCGACTTCTACTAAAAACCCCCTTTTAGCTCTCGCTCCAAATCTCCTCTTTGACTCTCAATTCTAATTCTTCTCTTCTTAACTTCTTCTTCTTATTCTTCTAGCTCTAATTCTTCTTCTTGGCCTCCTCCTCACTCTCTCCTTCTAATCTTCTTCTAGTTTCTAACTTTTCCTAGTTTTCTTCTTCTACATCTTCTTCTAATCTTCTTATTCTCCTACTTCTTTTCTTCTACTTCATCTATTTCTTTTCCTTCTTCTTTCATCCTAACTTCCTATCCATCTATCTATATATATATAAACATATACATCTATATATATATACCTACATATATACATTTATATATGATACTAGGGGGGGTTTAAGGGGTAATTAGGGGGTGTAAAGGGGGGGGGGGGGGGAAAGGAGCTGCCAATGGCAGCTCCTGCTGCTGCTACTACTGCTGAATCTGCTGCAGCTGCTGCTGCTACTTGCTACTGCCTGCTGCTGCTGTATCTGCTGCAGCTGCTGCTGCTACTGCCTCAATTCTCTTCTCTCTTCTCTCCTCACTTATCTCCCTCTATATATATATATATATATATATATATATATATATATATATATATATATATATATAGTTACTTAGATATCTATATATCTATCCATCCCACTATATATATAAATAAACACACACACATCTCCACATACATATATATATATACACATATATATATACATATATAAATACACATACACATCCTTATATATATATATATATATATATATATATATATATATATATATATATATATACACAAAAAAAAAAAAATATATATATATATATATACACAACCACACACACTCTCACCTCCACACAGAAACACCACCACTACCATTCTCATGACACTTCACCACTCTCTACACACACACACCCAAATACATATAAACACACACATATATATATATATATATATATATATATATATATATATATATATATATATATATATATATATATATATATATATATATATATATATATAAAATATACATATCTATATAAAAAAAAATATGCATATCTATATACATATATATATATATATATATATATATTTTATATATATATATATATATATATATATATATATATATATATATATATATATATATATATATATATATATATATATATATATATACCATTAAACATATAAACCCCTAATTAAACTCTAACCTAATCTCTAGGGAAAAACCTACAAATAGAGGGCAAAATGTAGAGAATCCTATTCTCTACATTTATGGTGAAGGAAGTAAATAGAAAAGAGTAATAAATGAGGATTAAATGACATACCTAGGTAGAGTTCTTGTAAGGAAGAAGAGTTGGAGAGAAAGAATTTAATTTGGAGAGAGAAGGAGTTGTGACTTAATGAAGAAGCAAAAGGGGGGGGGGGGGTTCTCCTAGTCATGGCCGGCCACTTTTGGGGGGCTATTGGGTTGGGATCCAATAAGCCCCCAACCCATTAGACTTGGTTTAGGGTTTAAATGTATTCGGTTTGGTTCGGTTTGATTTTAAATACAAATTAAGCCTCTTAAATGACTAATTAAGTCATGAAAATAGGGTTAAAGATTTCTAGCCTAATTATGATAGTGTGTGGGCCAAACACAGCTAGTTTGTGGGTCCCACTAGGGTCCAGGCTACCCGGGTCTCCAAATTGAGTCCGAATTGGATAAAATTCAAACCGACTCAAATAAATTCCTAAAAATCATATAAAATTAAATAAAATTTCTAAAATATTATAAAACTTGAAAATGACGAAAATATCCCTAATTTGAAAACTGGGGGTGACAAATCTACTCTCCTTAAAAAATTTCGTCCTCGAAATTGAATGAGAACTAACACAGCAATCATGAATTGAACAAGGAAAGAAAAAGCTAGAATTTTACCTCAAGGCTCGAAGAGATATGGGAATCGCTCCCGTATGTCGTCCTCCCTCTCCCAGGTGGACTCACCTGGAGAGTGGTGCCTCCACGCAACGCGAACCAAGGGAATGACCTGGTTCCGGAGCACCTTCTCTCTTCGGTCCAAGATCTCGACCGGCTTCTCTGGATAGCTGAGTGTCGGTCCCACCTCGATCTCGGAGTGGTCTAAGACGTGACTGGGATCTGCCATGTACCGTCTCAGGTGCGACACGTGGAACACACTGTGCACTCCCTCTAACGCGGGCGGTAACTCCAGTCGGTAAGCCACTGCACCGACCCTGCCCAGGATACGGAATGGTCCGATGTATCGTGGACCAAGCTTCCCGCCGCCACCAAAACGAATCGTGCCACACGTCGGAGAAATCCGCAGAAAGACAAGATCATCAACCTAAAACAAAACACAAGACTTAGAGCTTGATCTAAAACAATCACAATCAGACTCAAATACTAGAAAAATCTAAATTATACCTCAAACTCCAATGGCCTCCGGTGGCTATCGGCCCAATGCCGCTGCCTATCCTGCGCCACCCGAAGTCTATCTCTGTTAACCCTGACTTTCTCTGCAGCATCCACCACCATCTCAGGGCCAAGCAAAACCCTCTCACCGACATCATCCCAAGACAAGGGAGTACGGCACCTCCATCCGTATAGAGCCTCGAAAGGTGACATCTCTATACTGGCTTGGTAGCTGTTGTTGTAAGCAAACTCTACCAAGTGAAGGTGGTCCTCCCAAGATCCCCCGAAGTCCAAGACACAGGTGCGCAGCATATCCTCGAGGGTCTGAATCGTCCTCTCCGACTGCCCGTCTGTCTGGGGGTGGTATGCGGTACTGAACTTGAGCGATGTGCCCAAGCTAAGCTGCAAACTCCGCCAGAAGTGGGAAGTGAATCGGCTGTCCCGATCCGAGACTATACTCACTGGCACCCCGTGCAATCGGACTATCTGCCGCACGTACATCTCGGCCAACCTCTCCGTCGACAAACCCACTTTGAAAGGCAAAAAGTGGGCCAATTTGGTCAATCGATCAACAATGACCCAAATCGTATCCTTCCCTCCTGGAGAGCGCGGAAGCCCAGATACAAAGTCCATAGTGATATGCTCCCACTTCCACTCAGGAATGGGAAGTGGCTGGAGCAATCCACCGGGTCTCTGCCTCCCGACCTTCACCTGCTGGCACACCAAGCATCTCGATACGAACTGAGCTACCTCTCATTTCATACCATACCAGCAAACATGCTGTCTCAAGTCTCTATACATCTTGTTGGCTCCTGGATGCATAGAGTACTGAGAACGGTGCGCCTCCTGAAGAACCTCCTTCCGAAGTCCTCCATTCGGCACGCACAATCTGGTACCATGCCTCAACGACCCATCCCCTGCTAAAGAGAACTCATCCAACAGCCCTATCTGGACCTGCTCCCTGATGACCCTCAGAGCCTCATCCTCAAACTGAGCTGCCCTGACTCTCTCCATCAGCTTCGACTGCACCTGCAGACCCCACATCTGCGCCTCGAACCCAGGAACTATCACCTCTATGCCCAAGCTCTCCAGATCTGCCAGAAGGTGACGATCCATCGTCAAACACATGGCCACGGGATACCTGCTCAAAGCATCCGCGACCACGTTGGCCTTCCCCGGATGGTACTGCAAGGATATATCAAAATCCTTCATCAGCTCTAACCATCGCCTCTGCCTCATATTCAGCTCCTTCTGGGTAAACACGTACTTCAAGCTCTTGTGATCTGTATAGATCTCAACTCGCTCTCCGTAAAGATAGTGTTTCCACAGCTTTAAAGCAAAGATGACCGCTGCCAGCTCAAGATCGTGGGTAGGGTAATTCCTCTCATGAGGACGTAACTGCCTAGATGCATAGGCAATTACCTTCCCGTGCTGCTGAAGCACACAACCCAAACCCCGTCCTGAAGCATCACTGTAGATCGTATAACCACCAGATCCAGATGACAGCGTCAAGATAGGAGCCGTAGTCAACCTCGCCTTCAACTCCTCGAAGGCGTCCTGGCACTCATCAGACCAAATAAACTCCTCGTCCTTCCTGGTAAGGCGGGTCATCGGCTGGGCAATCCTGGAAAAGTCCTGCACGAACCTCCGGTAGTAACCGGCAAGACCCAGAAAACTCCGAACCTGTGCTACTGAGCTCGGCGTAGACCAGGACTCCACCGCAGAAATCTTCTTCGGATCCACTGAAATCCCCTCGCCAGAGACAACATGGCCTAGGAACTCCACGCGATCCAAGAAGAACTCGCACTTGGACAGCTTTCCATACAGCTGCTCCCTTCTGAGAGTGTCCAACACAATTCTCAGGTGCTCCTCGTGCTCCTCTGGCGTCTTCGAATAGATGAGAATGTCATCAATGAAGACCACCACAAACTTGTCAAGGTACTGGTGAAATACCTTGTTCATCAAGTTCATGAATACCGCCGGGGCGTTGGTCAACCCAAACGGCATGACGGTATACTCATACTGGCCATAGCGGGTCCGAAAGGCAGTCTTCGAAATGTCATCCCGCTTCACCTTCTGCTGATGGTACCCGGTACGCAAGTCGATCTTCGAGAACACCCTCGCGCCGCTCAACTGGTCGAACAAGTCATCAATCCTCGGTAAAGGATACTTGTTCTTGATGGTAAGGTTGTTGAGCGCCCTGTAATCAATACACAGACGTACCGTACCATCCTTCTTGGGGACGAAAAGAACTGGCGTACCCCAAGGTGAAGAACTAGATCGAATAAAGCCCTTGTCCTCCAGCTCGTCGACCTGTCTCTTCAGCTCCGCTAACTCACTGTTGTTGATTCTATAGACGTGCTGGGAGATAGGCTCAGCACCCGGCACTAGATCTATAGAAAACTCAACATCACGATCTGGCGGCATCCCGGGCAGCTCCTCGGGAAAAACATCCAAGAACTCAGCAATGAGTGGATGTGGCAACACCGGCCCCGCCAACAACGCTCCGCAGAATCCATCTCCCTGCTCCGGTGCACCCATGGTGAACTCATACTCCAGCTCTCCCGGCGGCCTAAACAGAATCCTGCCCCCTCTGCAGTCAATGCTAGCATGGTGCATGCTCAACCAGTCCATACCGAGTACCACATCGTAACTCGAAAGTGGCATTACGAGCAAACATGCACTCAGCCCCCGACCTCTCAAAGAAACTCTCCGCCCCTTGCAAACATTATTAACTAGGATGATGCCATTCCCAGTCATAATCTTGCAAGTCCTACCAAGATATTCAGCAATAATATTGTGCCTAAGAGCAAAAGAAACAGACACAAAACTGTGCGTAGCACCTGAATCAAATAAGGCCAAAGCTGGAAAAGAATCGAGCAGAATAGAACCTGCGACAACATCCGCAATAGGCTCCATCTCTTCGGCTGCAAGAGCAAAGGCTCTACCCTGACCACCCCTCTGCTGGCGGTGCTGAACAAACTGCTGCTGCTGAGTCGGAAGCGGACCTCGCTGCTGAACTACCGGCACACTAGCTGGAGCCCTCTGAACATGTGCCCTCTGAGCAGCTCCAGTAACACGGGTGTTCTTGGGATACTCCCGCATCTGATGCCCAGCGGCACCGCAAAAGAGACAGCCCCAGTCTCCTCCTACAGAACTCGAAGAGGTGACCGGGCTTCTTGCAGAAGCGGTACGGCGGATCATCCTGCCCCGGACGCTGCTGACCCCTCTGGACAGATGCTCTGGCCTGCCCCTGCTGCTGGTGATGCTGGAATGGCTGATGCTGAAGCTGAGGGCGCTTAGCAGGCCCTGCGCTGCTACTGGCCCCTGAAAACAAATCTCGATCCCTCTTCGGCTTCAAGCCCCACTCCCTCTCCACCTTCCGAGCCTTCGCGTAAACCTCCGCATATGTCGCATAGAAGGAAGGGATCAGGATCTTGATATCCCATGTCAATCCCTCCCGGAAGCGCTCCACTCGGATCATCGGGTCACTCACCATGTACTCGGCGTATCGGCTCAGCCGGCCGAACTCCGCCGCATATTCCTCTACGGTCATACTACCCTGCTGCAGGTTCTGGAACTGCCGCACCAGGCTAATCTTGTCCGTAGAGGAAAAGAACTTCTCTCTGAACAGGGCCCGAAACTCAGCCCAAGTATGGCCCTCTTCTGCAAGAGCCGGCTCGTTCCGGAACCATGTCCGGGCAATATCTAACAACTGCAACCCAACCGCCTCGACCTTCAGGTCGTCTGCTAGGCGGCAGGCCCTCATCTGGCGCTCGATATCCTCGAGCCAGTCATCAGCATAAATAATGCCCTTGGTCCCCTTGAAATTCCTCGGACCAAGATTCTTGAAAGCCTGGATATCCCCGATCTTCGGCTGCTGCTGCTGCTGAACCTCCCTCTGTGGAGCCCCACGCTCCACTGCCCGCCATAGCCAATCTGTGTGCATCCTCCATGCCCTGGCGCATGGCCTCTGTCTGCCTCAACTGAGCCTCGTGCTGGGCCCGCTGGGACTCCAGCACCTGGTGAAAGAACGCTAGCATCTGCCCCATGTCTGTGGGTAGAGAAGGCAATGGAGGAATAGCTCCCATCATCACCGGAGGAGTCTCCTGCTGAGGAGGAAGAACGCCCCCGGTAGCTCCCGCTGTAGCCCCCGGCACTACGGGAAGAGTACCCGCAATGGCCCCAGGGACGGTCATCGAGGTAGCTGGAGGAGTACCTCCGAGAGCCCCAACAGAAGTCCCATCAGCCGGGTAAGTGACCGGAGCCTGTCCGCCAGAGGTGGCAGACCTCTCCGTCTCCCCGAGCTCCTCGCCAGGAGAATGAGTCATCACTATCCTGGAGACAAATTGAAAAGAAGATATCAATATGGCACATAAAGGCAATATCAAAGGAGGACAGCTAGAATGCAGTAAATCAATATCAAAGACGGTAAGCAAGATAAGCAAGAAAAGATCCTACTGTGATTGAGCACTCTTAGCCTACTACCTCTTATATGTAACACAGGCTCGTAGTCAACACTCTAAGAAGAGTGCCGCTACGACATCGTACTAATTGCGACTTCAGGACCTGCGTGGGCCACCACTAAAACGTGTTACGACCCGCACTCGCTAAAAGGTCACGTGACGCGACAACGCCCAGCCCTCACCGGAAAAACGGCGTGGAACGCTGTAGATTTTCTAGTCTGACAACAGTTTATATATATAACAAAACCTGTCGAGAATATGGTCAACTCCGAACGGAGGACAAGCAATGAATATATATAAGTACTCAATCACAACTCTAAGACGATAAGTAAAGACTGAAAGATAAAGACAACAAGACGATAAAATATAACCTGTCAAGTCCAAATACAAATAATATACAAGTCCAGTCTCTAATACAGTCCAAAAGTAATACAGCCTCAAAAGTAACTGGAAACTAATTCCAGTACGAAGACCTACTCTAACTAAACAAGTGGTATAGTCTCGTCAGGCAGAGCTACGCCCTGCGGGACCAAGTCTAGGCCCACTACGTCGTCCGGACCGTAGTAGGTACTGCAATCTCCCTCGTCGGCATCTGTAATATTTTATCAACAGTCCAGTCAGGATGGAACGAGTACATATATCTCATAACAAATCTCAAGATAGAATAAAAGCTATAAGACTGTAAATAGAGCATATACAATAAATCATTGAGTGTACATGTATGTATCATGGCATGGTAAGCTGTAGAGCTAGAGCTAGAACAAAAAAATAGAACGGGATCATGGCATATACACAAATCAAGGTAAACTATATATCCAATGTGTGTGAGTAATAGTTCAGCTTGTGATCGGCTTGGGTACCTGTCAAGAATCGGCCTGGCAAGTCATAAGTGCGGTATATGACTCACACTATTCGGGAATGCGGGATGGATCTGATCACAGGCCTACGCTACTACTCCCCCTACCCTAACTGGTAGAATGGATCCAAACATGACACATCACTGTACGGAATTCTAATGAGAAGGTAGCTAGCCTTCTCTAGAATCAGTGACCATATATTGAGTAAGAGCTACAAGGGTGCTTGCACAATACATCCCAACCTAAGAAGGAGAAAACATCTCTCGTCGGGATCCAAAAATACCAATCCGTGAGAACCATGTGTCGGGAATAAGCATATCAACACTAAGTACATGAATCATAACAGTTATCATAAATTGGGAATAAGTATCAGAGAATGTACTCGCCTGTAAGATGATAATATACGTCGACTGGATCAACTGCAGTGTCTCGAGGACCTATAGAGAACAAGACATATCAATACTATGTTTAGAAAGTAAAGTTAAATCAAATTAAATCCTATTTAGTCATTCTAGGTCAAGACATGTCTAGTCGGGTCAAGCTTGGTCATGGAAGAACATTGGAAATCAATCCGAATCAAACTAGGTCGAAAACTGACTTATCGTTGACTTTTGGTCAACGGGTCAACTCTAGGTCAACTCTAGGTCAACCCTAGGTCACTGGTGACTAATAGTTGACTTTTAGTCAACTGTCCAAGTTAAAAGGAATTTGGAACTAAATTGGGTAAAGTGTTGACCTATAGTTGACTTTTAGTCTAAAAAGTCAACCGTGGTCAACCGGGGTCAAGACTAGGTTTAGACGGCTAATTCTACTCATTACCAACCTCTACAACCCATATCCAAGTCCATCTTGGACTTCAAACTCAAATTCTCGGCCGTAGGCCAATTCCTTAATTTACCCTTTTTAGGGTAAATTTCTAGCCTCGACGATTATCTAGTTAGCCTACCTACGCTTGATATTTTGACCCGTGCTCCCTAGGGTAGTAGGATACTAGCCTATAGGTTCGTTACCTACCAAAATACCTAGATAAAGTGGACGTCCAGTCCATGATACGGCCCATTGCAGATATCTTGAATATTTCAAGATACGCACTGATACGGCGCGATACCGGCGCCCTACGACCCCGATTCCCACTCGGGAGCCTACCCGCAAAATCTAATTCACATAACCTAGGCCTACGTCAAGTTTCGTCGTGATCCGATACTCGGAACTCGATTTCGCCCTCTAACTCGACTTCTACTAAAAACTCCCTTTTAGCTCTCGCTCCAAATCTCCTCTTTGACTCTCAATTCTAATTCTTCTTCTTCTTAACTTCTTTTTCTTATTCTTCTAGCTCTAATTCTTCTTCTTGGCCTCCTCCTCACTCTCTCCTTCTAATCTTCTTCTAGTTTCTAACTTTTCCTAGTTTTCTTCTTCTACATCTTCTTCTAATCTTCTTCTTCTCCTACTTCTTTTCTTTTACTTCATCTATTTCTTTTCCTTCTTCTTTCATCCTAACTTCCTATCCATCTATCTATATATATATATATAAACATATACATCTATATATATATATATACCTACATATATACATTTATATATGATACTAGGGGGGGTTTAAGGGGGTAATTAGGGGGTGTAAAAGGGGGGAAAAGGAGCTGCCAATGGCAGCTCCTGCTGCTGCTACTACTGCTGCATCTGCTGCAGCTGCTGCTGCTACTGCCTCACATTCTCTTCTCTCTTCTCTCCTCACTTATCTCCCTATATATATATATATATATATATATATATATATATATATATATATATATATATATATATATATATATATATATATATATATATATATATATATATATATCTATAGTTACTTTTTTTTTAGATATCTATATATCTATATATCTATCCATCCCACTATATATATAAATAAACACACACACACATCTCCACATACATATATATATACACATATATATATACATATATAAATACATATATAAATACACATACACATCCTTATATATATATATATATATTATATATATATATATATATATATATATATATATATATATATATATATATATATATATATATATATATATATATATACAAAAAAAAAAATATATATATATATATATATATATATATACAACCACACACACTCTCACCTCCACACACAAACACCACCACTACCATTCTCATGACACTTCACCACTCTCTACACACACACACCCAAATACATATAAACACATATATACATATAAATACATATCTATATAAAAAAAAAAATATATATATATATATATATATATATATATTTTTATATATATATATATATATATATATATATATATATATATATATATATATATATATATATATATATATATATATATATACCATTAAACATATAAACCCCTAATAAACTCTAACCTAATCTCTAGGGAAAAACCTACAAATAGAGGGCAAAATGTAGAGAATCCTATTCTCTACATTTATGGTGAAGGAAGTAAATATAAAAGAGTAATAAATGAGGATTAAATGACATACCTAGGTAGAGTTCTTGTAGGGAAGAAGAGTTGGAGAGAAAGAATTTAATTTGGAGAGAGAAGGAGTTGTGACTTAATGAAGATGCAAAAGGGGGGGGGGGGGGGGGGTTCTCCTAGTCATGGCCGGCCACTCTTGGGGGGCTATTGGGTTGGGATCCAATAAGCCCCCAACCCATTAGACTTGGTTTAGGGTTTAAATGTATTCGGTTTGGTTCGGTTTGATTCTAAATACAAATTAAGCCTCTTAAATGACTAATTAAGTCATGGAAATAGGGTTAAAGATTTCTAGCCTAATTATGATAGTGTGTGGGCCAAACACAGCTAGTTTGTGGGTCCCACTAGGGTCCAGGCTACCCGGGTCTCCAAATTGAGTCCGAATTGGATAAAATTCAAACCGACTCAAATAAATTCCTAAAAATTGTATAAAATCAAATAAAATTTCTAAAATATTATAAAACTTGAAAATGACAAAAATACCCCTAATTTGAAAACTGGGGGTGACACATATTGTACTCTAAATCACAGTAGGCTTACAGTTCTTACTTATCATATGTAGATATTTCCTGTTATCAAATCTCTACTGTTTTTCATATACATTCTTCTTTCAGCGTTTCATGTACCTTACTCTATTGTATGATTTATATTTTCTAACATGATATGAACTGCGTGAGATGTTTTGTACTCGCTCCTGTCCTGGCTGGACCTGTTGAAAATATTACAGAGGATGAGGATGAGGCCTGCATAGACACTTACTATGGGACAGCTGTAGATGACATGTGTGACCCAGATTTCCAGCCTGATCCACTAGCTTAGAGACTGAGGCTCCCTAGTCTAGGTTTTACTATTTCTGTCTTCTGAGATCTGATTGTATATATTCTTTTATTTTTAGTATTAGAGACGTGTATTGAGTTGGATGTTCTGTTTTGTATGGCAGTAGACACTTAGACTCTCCCTCTGATTGTATCATGTGGATCATTATTCCAGTATTTATCTATCTATCTTTTATTTTATCATTCTGTCTTAGATGTGATTGAGACTGTATACTGCTATGTTACCTCCATTCGGAGTGTATATACTGTACAGGTACCTTTATATTGTTAGATGATTGACCTAGGACATCGTTCTACTGTCGACACTGCGGCGTAGGCTGGGCGTTGTTACGTTCTCGTGCCCTCACAGTTGGTGCGGGTCATGACACGTTTTTAGTGGTGGCCCATGCAGGTCGAGTTTATGTAGTGTTATTCGAACTAGAGTATCACTACAGCCTGCAGTAGGAATAGGATATTTTTTAAGGTACTCAATCACATTAGAAAAAACTCTTATCTAATTCATACCATCTCAGTTCTTGCTGATATTGTTTTCCCTTGAATATAACTGTCCTCCCTTGCTATTCGACTCATTCTCAGCAATTGTTTCTTGATCTGTCTCCAGGATGGTTGAAACGAGATCACATCGCCAGGGCCAGGGGGACGCCGATGAGAGGTCTGCCACCTCTCATATCCAGCAGCCAGCCCCTGGTACCGTAGCCCCAGTTATGCCAGCTGGGGTAGGCATTTCAGCTGCGTTTGGAGGAGCCCCTCTACTAGCAGCAGGGGGTATGCCTCCACCAGTTCGGAGGCAAGACCCAGTCACCCCAGAGGTGCCTTTCCAGCAGCCGTTGCCTACAGGACACGTGGATGTGGCACAGATGTTCACATATTTCTAGCAGTTCATGGACTAGCAGCAGGTCCGATAGGACAAGGGCATGGAGATGGCCATTACGACAGTCGCAGCTTGACCAGTAGTGCAGCAGCCAAAGATACCGGAGATAGAACAGTTCCAGAAGATGAGCCCCAGAGACTTTCCTGGGGACAGAGGGGATCCTATATGCTGACGAGTGGATCGTGCATATAGAGGAGATCTTCCGCCTGGCCCGGATACCAGCAGATCTCCCGATTGAGGCCGCAGCTAGCCGGATGCGAGATCTTGCTCGCACCTAGTATCAGTCAGACCCCAGGGTGGGGCTAGCTGGACAGACTTGGGAGGAGCTCAAGGGCTTCTTCAAGAAGAAGTTCTTTCCAGATTCAGCACTCAGAGCCTTAGAGTCGCAGTTCGAGAGCCTAGTCCAGGGGAGTCTTTCAGTGGAGGAGTACGCTGGAGAGTTCGGCCGCCTCGGCAGGTTCGTAGAGGGCTTGAGCGAGACGGCGAAGGCCCAGAGGTTCCGGAAGGGTCTGGTCAAGGAGGTCAAGTCCCTGACCAAGGGCAACAGGGATGCCACATTTGAGGAGATTGACGGGAGCCTTATTGGCTGAGGACGATCTTTAGCTGAGGCTCAAGAGGGGGTGAGACCCTGTTGGAGGCAGCAGCAGCGGAGGCCAGGCCAAGAGGCCTCACATACAGATTCATCAGCAGTATCAGCAGTCGATGGTCCACTTCCAGCAGCAGCAGAGGCCTGTTCAGCATCAAGGACAGAGACAGGTACTGTATCAGCAGGCACCCAGGCAGCAGCAGAATACTGTGTGCAACTTTTGTAAGAAGCAAGGCCATGGGTGGGACGACTGTAGGAAGAGACTGGGCATGTGTTTGCTTTACGGTTCAGCGGGGCATCAGTGTAGATAGTGTCCCAAGAACCCGACACCATTGGCTCAGATAGCACTAAGAGCTAGGGCTCCTGCCGGGCAGCAGAGGTGACCACCATTGCAGACTCAACAGCAGATGTTCATACAGCATCAGCAGCAGGCCAGGGGAGGCCAACCAGGGCGAGCTTTCGCCATGACAGCCGAGGATGCTCAGGCAGTAGGAGGGGTACTTGCAGGTTCTGTTCTTCTCGATTCTATTTCCACCTTATCTCATTATACCTATCTTGAAATTTAGTTCCATCTATTCCTATATGTTTCCTCATTGTTGATAAGTTTGATCTGATGTTTCATTATAATTTAATTTTCTTCTGAGATAAATCGTATGGGCTAGGTCGCCTCGATTATGAGATTTTAGAATCCTCTAGGGTCATGCTAGCAGGCATAGTGAGGACATATAGTCAGATTATGGACGTATTTCTCGGGTGTGGGAATTTAAGGTTTTCGCTGCCAAGCGCGCGGTAATGCGAAAATTTTAAATACCATAATTCTAGAGGTATGTGCCATAGTTGAGGGCTCTGTGATTATCGTAGCCATGCTCACTGGCATGACAGAGATTCTGAGTATCATGGTTTTGGACAGACGCATATGATTATCTGACGGTATGTTGAGACTCTGATTGTGGGGTGTTTGACCTAGAAGGACTGCTACCATCTTAATTTTGAGGACGAAATTTTTATAAGGTGGGTAGGATTGTAACACCCAGTTTTTCCAAATGATTTGAAATTTTGTATTTTAATTTATTTAATTATGATATTTAATTAATAATATAATTTTTGGTAATTTTTAATCATTTTTAAACTATTTAATTCATGACTTATGATTTTGGTGTTTGACTAGTGTAACCTTAGAGACTGTCGACCTAGGGCCTAGCCATGTGATTAGGATGTTTGATTAGTACATTTTAGCCTAGAGGATATTTTGGTCATTTATTAGAATTTATTTGAATTTATGGGAATTTTTAGGAATTATTTTGGAATTGTTTGGACTAGGTTGACTTTGACTAGTTTTGACCCTTGTAGACCAACCTAGAAGCTAACCCTAGTTAGTATAGACTTGGTTAGGTTATATGACTCTAGTCTAACCTAAGCTAATCCTTGGTTTGGTCATTAGACTCTAGTTAGCAATAAGAATTAGAAAGTCATAAGTCATGGCTTATGATTTAGCACCTTTAATTAATCATTTAACTCAAAGCCTTGTAAGTTGGCCCAAAGCCCAAGACAAATTCCAAAACCCTAAGCCCTAGACTAAGTGGCCAGCCACCATATCATCATTGGGATCATCACCCTATAAATACTCTCCTAAAATTTAGGGTTGCCTCTTTCTTAGGAAAGCTCAAAGTTTAAGAAAGGTTTGTTTCCTATTTCAATTAATTTCTAGATTTCCATTCCTCTTCCTTCTTCATTCAAATATCTTCCAATAGGTTCTAATACACCTATTCTTGCTGTCATTAAAGTTTCATTTCAGTTGGTTGTGATTTGATTGGATTGGGACATCAAGGAGAAGAGCTCTAGAAAGGGAGTTTTTATAGAAAGTTCAAGAATAGGTAACTTCTCCATTTCTCCATGAAATTTTGATTTCTTTTCATATTTAGGAAGCCCTAGGAGTCCCCTAAGTGTCTGTATTGGTTTCGTGTCGGATTGCATCAGTTTCGTGTCCTATTTGGACACGTATCAGTGTCCCGATGAATGTGTTTGTGAAAATTCCATAGAGGAACTTTTTGTGTTATTTTCGAGATCTATTTGAATAAGAAATTAGTATTTGTTGTCGCTTAAACGATTCTTCATGACTGAGGGTGTCTCTGTGTCGCATCGTGTCGTATTCGACACGTGCACACGCGAGTGCGCGCGCGCGCGGGGGGCTGTACGCGTGTCCTGCTGTGCGGGGGCTATTTCTTTTCGGACACAACACAAGGACACGTGAAACTCGACACACACTAGGGGGCAATGACTGACACCACGTGTGTTAAGTCTCACGTGTCCCCGTGTCGTGTCGAGTGAGCACGAGGCTCTGCACTGATCGGGACTGACAGGTACAGTCGGTTTTGGGTGTCACTGATACGCGTGTGTAAGTTGTACACGCGGACACTAGGACACAGTGCAGGTCGACCTAGTCCTAGCCCTAGTGTAGGTGTACACGTGTGCACGAGCACGTGGCCTAGTTCATGCTGTGTCGTGTGTACGACACGCGTGCACACGTACACGATGTGTGCACTGAAACAGTACCTGTGTGCACTGTTTCGTGTCTTGATTCAGTTTGGACACATCGTGTCCACTTGGGTGGATACCATTATGTTGTATGACACATATATAATATATATTTTCATTACCAACTCTTTATTTTGTATTTTAATGAGTTTTTAATAGGTAATTGTCAATTTACCAATTTCTGAAATAGTGTGATTTTCTTGATTTTTTTTTCCAGTTTTAAACTTGAACTTTGTCACCAGTTTTAAACCATTTAACACTGTTAATTAGTTGGTTTCAGACCCTAATCATGTACTCCTATATGTTTTCCAACTGTGGTTCAATTTTTGTGTTGTTTGGTGTCCTTTTGAATTCGAAATGGGGTTGATGTTATGTGGGGACTGAAAACTAGTTCAGTTTTTCCTTAACTGATATAATGCATTGATTTCCTTTCCTTCATTTTTTTTCCTGAGATTGAACTGTAGGGACTGTTGTACATAGGATTGGTTTCCTTTCTTCTTTTCCTGTGAGGCTAACAGCCCTTACCTGTCCATTGCAACCCCCAGTTCAGCCCTTGTAGCAACCCCAAAACAGACCACTAAATAAGAGCCTATAGGCTGTCCCAAACCAGTCCTTATCACTCCAAAAACCTGTCCCTTAGCTACTAGCATAGCAGCCCCTGTTTCAGTCAATAATTTAGTCCATGGTTCAGCTATTTGATGCCTATATAGCAGTCCCAATTTTCAGTCCCAAAAAGCCCCAATACATGTCCTCCATATCAGCCTTAGCATGTCCAATTCAGCCCTTTCATGACAGCCATATAGCCCAACATGTCCCCAAAAATCAGTCCTATACTTAGCCATTTCAGTCCACTTAAACACCTATATCTAACCCTCTATTTTTAGCCCCAAACCAGCCTTAGTATGGCCATAGAGTTAGCCCATAACCACCCTACAAATAGCCCATATGCTGTCCCTAAAACCTATCCTACAAGTCCACAAATCAGTCCACAAAACTTGTCCTTAACTGTCTATAAACCAGTCCATCAATGACAGCCATATGAGCCCAAATACCTGTCCAATTGCCCCCCCTAACCTATAGCCATGTAATGTCCCCCTGTTTCAAATTCCAACCAGTGGTTTTCCATAAACCTGTCCAAGCTAACACACCATAGATCAGTCCCTACTTTGAGCCTATTGTGTGTGTGTGAGTTCATATTTCTAAACTTATAGGAAAGAGCCTATATGCATATATGTGTATTCCTATGTTAGAGAATATAATTATATCCATGTGTATTATATATTATATATATATATATATATATATATATATATATATATATATATATATATATATATATATATATATATATAATATATATATATATATATATATATATACATGTGTCATATGTATGGATGTTTTGTAGGTTGTTTAGGCATGGTATTGCCTTGGCCTATGGCCTGGTCTCTTAGCCTATGGTTGTGTTTGCTTAGCTAGTGAGCCTAGATTTGACTTGTGTAGTCTTGTTAGACTAGAATAGACTAGTTAGGCCTAGAATAGGCTATTTAGACTTGTTTGACCTAGTTTAGACTTGTTGGACCTAGTTTGACCATAGTTGACCTAGTTTGACTTCTAGGGTTGACCAGAGTTGACCAAGAGTTGACTTTGGCTTAGATTGACCTAGACTCATGTAGAGTGCATAGTAGAACTTTATTTTACCATTTTAGACTTGTTGTGACTTGTACTGTTCTATAGGAGACAGACACTACTCCTCGGACAGTATATTCTCTTCAGACACTCAGGCTATCAGGCGAGTACATTCTCTGACCGTTTCATACTTGTCTAGATTTACATTCTTGCTCTAGATTACTGTACTTGATGTTGACACGATTGTTATCACAGATTGGTACTATAAGGATCTCCTTTTGGGATGTTATTCCCTTGTATTTAATACATATTGTGATGTACGTTTCACTTCCATATTGTATTTATTGAATACCTATATCCTTGTATACTCCTTGTGCATATTGTACTCTCAGTATCACATGAGTCCCGGGGATAGACCATTGTACACTATTGTATAATATTGTACAACTATTGTATAATATTGTACATCTATTGTATAATATTGTACATCCATTGTATAACATTGTACACTATTATGCAAGATAACGTAACGGGAGTGGATCCTTGTGTATTGATTGGGGAGGGGGAGTAGAATTGGTTATGTACTCAAATCCTATTGTACAACATTGTATAACTATTGTATATGTCTATTGTACACCCACGTACAATGGAGTTACCATTGCATTTTCCTAGACCGTTTACATAACCATATTGTACTCTAAATCACAGTAGGCTTACAGTTCTTACTTATCATATGTAGATATTTTCTGTTATCAAATATCTACTGTTTTTCATATACATTCTTCTTTCAGCGTTTCATGTACCTTACTCTATTGCATGCTTTATATTTCCTAACATGATATGAACTGCGTGAGATGTTTTGTACTCGCTTCTGTCCTGACTGGACCTGTTGAAAATATTACAGAGGATGAGGATGAGGCCTGCGTAGACACATACTATGGGACAGCTGTAGATGACATGTGTGACCCAGATTTCCAGCCTGATCCACTAGCTTAGAGACTGAGGCTCCCTAGTCTAGGTTTTACTATTTCTGTCTTCTGAGATCTGATTGTATATATTCTTTCATTTTCAGTATTAGAGACTTGTATTGAGTTGGATGTTCTGTTTTGTATGGCATTAGACACTTAGACTCACCCTCTGATTGTATCCTGTGGATCTTTATTCCAGTATTTATCTATATCTATCTTTTATTTTATCATTCTGCCTTAGATGTGATTGAGACTGTATACTGCTATGTTACCTCTATTCGAAGTGTATATAATGTACAGGTACCTTTATATTGTTAGATGATTGACCTAGGACAGCGTTCTACCGTCGACACTACGGCGTTGGCTGGGCGTTGTTATGTTCTCGTGCCCTCACAGTGGGTGCGGGTCGTGACAGCATATATGTTCGATTAGACTCCAAGAATAATATGAGTCTATAAAGCGAAGCTGATATACAGGATATATCATAAAAGCACGAGAAAGATAGTAAATCAATAACACTAACAAAATACCTGAATCATGCAGATGAAGTCAACTACCACATGCTCATCTAACTAACTCCGTGCAATCAGCTACCTGAAGAGATCATCAGGTCCTCAGAGGACTAGCAAGATACATAAAATATGCCTACTAATATGACAGTAAATAACATGTATGGAGGATAAGAACATTGCAAGAAGAACATCTAAGGACGATGAGTCGTGTGGAAATATAATACTAGACTTGTCTAACTATCAATTGAAACTCCTATAGCTTGTAGTATAATGCAAGATACTCCCAATCTATAGTACGTTTCAATTGAAGTACAAAGCAAGATACCCTCAGTCGAGAATAGCCAATTCTAGTATCGATCTTCTCTCCTAAAGGATACAAGGTCAAGTAGACTGTTATAAATCGTAGTACAATACAAGATACTCCCAATTTATAGTGTCGTAAGTCAAGTCAAGTCAACCAATCAATCAATATATGCTATAGGTCGTAGTACAATGCAAGATACTCCCAATCTATAGCATATCTCAACTGTAGTACAATGCAAGATACTCCCAGTCAAGAACAAGATATAGAAACTCACAACTCAATCACGAGACAAGGTAACACGAAAAACCAATAATCGAGCAATGTCGAATATCCTATATGTGCACGTAATCTAGAACAAGTAAAACAATCAAGAACAAACCAATCACAATATGGAAATCATGTGACAATATGAAAAATGAATACAATAGAGAAAGAGAAAAACAATATAAATACTGTATATGTTCGACAAGGTATACTTGTCTGTTGTCTGCTGCTGCGGTGTTGTCTGACTAGTGTCCTCAAACGAAAATGTAGCGGATCCAAGTTGCCCTATATAATATATTCTAATCAATACTAACATAAACTAATCTAAGCAATAACAAAGGGTAAGATCGTCGCACCACATCAACTAACACTGTGATATTCGTGCCAACAATTCAACAGTTACATGGCATTGGATAACGTGCCAATAAATACATACCATACTACGGTCTAACATATCGTGAGGGTCATATACATCGTGGTATCATACATACATATAGGCATTTACATGAATTTGATAAGTGTATGTAACGCCCCAGTCCTAAAATAGTAGGACTAGAAACGTGTCATGCCAGCTGTATACATACGAGTAAATATACGGCTCGTATGTATACATAAGCTGTAAATGTAGAAAGCCAAGACACTAAATCTCATCCACGAAGATAAATAATGATATAAAAGCAACTTTGAGTTTGTCATGTACACAATTAAATATGGAAAAATATACAAGGAAAGGATTGAGCAAGCGAGAGCAAGTGACGAGTCCAAGAACATTCATCACGAAGGAAGGAACATCCTTAGCTAGAGCACCTGCAAGAAACCATGAAACACACACCTGGAGAGATCACCAGGTCCTCAGAGGGACGTAACAAGACACATAATATCATGCCATAAACTGAATAGTAAGAGCTTAATAGAAAATATACATGAGTAAAGGTTCCTAACCATTCTATGCGGAATAATGCACTTTAGAAGACAACGTTCTACGCAGGAGCTTAGGTGTTCGGCATAGATGGGGAGAAAGAGAGTGGTAGTAGGTAGCGCTCATAAGAGACACTATCGGCCATGGACAGTAAGTAGCGCTCATCCGAGTCACTATCGGCCCCGGGGCAGTAAGTAGCGCTCATACGAGACACTATCGGCCCAAATCTATATGTGTACTGAATATGTATCCCCTACGCTAATAACTATCTCCTCCCTCCCCATGATACTATACATGTGTCAACTCCACGACACTGTTTAATCCTTAATAACTGCTAAGTCTTCTACACAAATCTATTAGCAGTCATATCCTAATGCACGGCCTGTACGTACCGATGTACGGTCGGTACGCAAGTACGAAACTATATGCGACTCACAACTCACACACAACCCGTGGCACATCGTGACAGTTTATGAGATGCTCTAAACATATGGTAGTCTCTTAACTCTAAGCCACTTGCATAAAGTATAATAATTTGTATCTATATAAAGTTTTGAAAGAACCACATTTTATTTGCAAAAAAATAAGAAAAAGCATGCATGATATTGAGCAAGAATTTAAACAGTAAAGGCAAGGTGTCTTACCTGATGTGATGCAATAATCCGACAAGTCCAGTCTTGTCCAATAGCCATGGTAAATGCGTACGGATCCGAATTTCACGAGAACATAGGAGTGGAGATTAGTCATGATTAACTAAGATAATTTGAAAAGAATTTGTGGAAATAAATACATGTACTAGTTTTTAGAAAACTACTTTCATAATAAATTTACGTAATTACTTGAAACATATTTTATTAGTAAAATAATTTTTAGAGAAATAGTTAAAAAATGTTTATTGTATAGTAATTTGGAAGTTATGCTTTACAAGTCAAAAATTTATATTAGATAGATAAAACTAATTTAGTTGTTTTAGGGCTAGAAACCCCAAAATTTGAAATTATATAAATAACTTTGTATATATGTAAATTAATAATATATAATCTTCAAAATAATAATTTTAAAAAATAACAATGCCATAAAAGCTATAGCAAAATACTGTACTGATAACAGCATTTGATAATAATAATAATAATAATAATAATAATAATAATAATAATAATAATAATAATAATAATGGTAATAATATTAAAAAAAGTAATAATAATAATGATAATAATAATAATAATAATAATGGCAATAATAATAAAAACAGTAATAATAATAATGATAATAATAATAATAATTGTCGTTAAGATCATATCTCTAGGAAAAATAAATGCCTTTATACCCAAATATAACCTCAATTGATATTATTTGTCAATATAATCCTTCTAGCCATAGGGTTGACCAATAAGTATATAGTAGTGTAGTCATCTTTCTAACCTTGTTTAAGCACGAGGTGATAGGGTGTTGGTAGAAAGAGTTCAAGCAAGATGCAAAAATCAAGGGAAGCCACGGGAGTCGGAATATGGAAATCAAGGAGGGTCAAGGAAGGTGATCAAGTATGTGGATGAGATTCCTAGATTCTAATCCTATATTGCAGGCCCGCTCAGTACAGTCATGTAACCGAAACGGCAAACTTGACCTGCATGGGCCACCACAAAATCATGTAACGCCCCAGTCCCAAAATAGTAGGACTAGAAACGTGTCATGCTAGCTGTATACATACGAGTAAATATACGGCTCGTATGTATACATAAGCTGTAAATGTAGAAAGCCAAGACACTAAATCTCATCCACAAAGACAAATAATGATATAAAAGTAACTTTGAGTTTGTCATGTACACAATAGTTGGGCGAAGACAATTCCACTACCAACTAAATTAAATATGGAAAAATATACAAGGAAAGGATTGAGCAAGCGAGAGCAAGTGACGAGTCCAAGAGCAATCATCACGAAGGAAGGAATGTCCTTAGCTAGAGCACCTGCAAGAAACCACGAAACACACACCTGAAGAGATCACCAGGTCCTCAGAGGGACGTAACAAGACACATAATATCATGCCATAAACTGAATAGTAAGAGCTCAATAGAAAATATACATGAGTAAAGGTTCCTAACCATTCTATATGGAATAATGCACTTTAGAAGACAACGTTCTACGCAGGAGCTTAGGTGTTCAGCATAGATGGAGAGAGAGAGTGGCAGTAGGTAGCGCTCATAAGAGACACTATCGGCCATAGGCAGTAAGTAGCACTCATCCGAGTCACTATCGGCCCCGGGGCAGTAAGTAGCGCTCATACGAGACACTATCGGCCCAAATCTATGTGTGTACTGAACATGTAGCCCTACGCTAATAACTGTCTCCTCCCTCCCCATGATACTATACATGTGTCGACTCTACGACACTGTTTAATCCTTAATAACTGCTAAGTCTTCTACACAAATCTATTAGCAGTCATATCCTAACGTACGACCTGTACGCACCGATGTTCGATCGGTACGCAAGTCCGAAACTATATACGACTCATAACTCACACACAACCCGTGGCATATCGTGACAGTTTATGAGATGCTCTAAACATATGATAGTCTCTTAATACTACTAAAATCTGTCAAATCAGCGACGCCTCAGGACGTTGCTAAATAGGAAAAATACGTCGCTAATATCGATTAGCGATGTATTTAGCGACGTTTGCATGTAGTCGCGATTAACCTAGTCGCTAAACAATAAAATGTCGTAATACGTCGCTATTGCGATGACACTCAGTGACGCGAACACGTCGCTAATTCAGCGACTACCAGCGACGTAAAACGTCATCATTTACCGACGCAACCTAGCGACGTTGAGCGACTTGACATGCATCGATGCTGACCTGGCTTGAGAGCCAAATGGTGATGTTCTGCGACTTTGCTACGTCGCTACAGTACCGACATATAGCAACGTTTAGCGACGTCTTACGTAACGACATTTAGTGACGATCATCGACAGTATTCATCACAGTTAGCGACGTTGTGATACTTACTTAGCGACGTTACCGTCGTCGCTGGACGTTGCTGTGAGTCGCTGAACGTCGCTAATCTTGAAAAAAAATAAAAAAATACAGCATTTGCAGCATCCCCTGCAGCATTTGCAGCATCTCCTACACCATTTGTTACAACAACGACGGTGTGTATCACGAACACAGTATCAAACAACACAGATACACACAATCACGAACACGTTTGAAACACAAGCTCATCAATCAACACAGATATATAAAAATTTGTAACAACAATGTCAAACATAATGATCCACAACTTAATTACCAAGTATGGGAACGAATGGCTCAAAACACAACCCAAAATTCATTCTAGCATACGTTAGTGTGAATCATCTATGTTCTGTACATATGGTGTAGTATATGTTCTTATCGTATCTAGTATCTGAAGAATGTAACATAATCAAGATGAACTCACATAATTTAATACTAAGACATCATCTACTACTATATAAGATATAGTGATAGGTTGTCGTATCATCATTGCCGAGGGATGAGGGTCGGAGGACAAATACCGCTCGAGTGAGCCAAAGGCATGCAGCCACTTCCCTCCCTCTCTCACGCTATCAACGTCACAACTTTTCTACCTCAAGTTCTGATCATGCATTTTCCTTCTCCTCTCCTCCACCATGGCTCTGGACCTATCTGCTCCTTCCTACTTCCCTTCTTCTTATTTGACTCTCTCAGCCAAAGGCATCTTCCTTCTCCTCTCCTCTACCATGGCTCTGGACGTCGCTGAGAGTCACTGAACGTCGCTAATCTTGAAAAAAAAATAAAAAAATACAACATTTGCAGCATCCCCTGCAGCATTTTCAGCATCCCCTACACCATTTGTTACAACAACGACGGTGTGTATCACGAACACAATATCAAACAAAACAGATACACACAATCATGAACACATTTGAAACACAATCTCATCAATCAACACAGATATATAAAAATTTGTAACAATAATGTCAAACATAATGGTCCACAACTTAATTGCCAAGTATGGAAACGAATGGCTCAGAACACAACCCAAAATTCATTCTAGCATACATTAGTGTGAATCATCTATGTTCTGTACATATGGTGTAGTATATGTTCTTATCATATCTAGTATCTGAAGAATGTAACAGAATCAAGATGAACTCACATAATGTAATACTAAGACATCATCTACTACTATATAAGATATAGTTATAGGTTGTCGTATCATCATTGCCGAGGGATGAGGGTCGGAGGACAAATACCGCTCGAGTGAGCCAAAGGCATGTAGCCACTTCCCTCTCTCTCTCACGCTATCAACGTCACAACTTTTCCACCACAAGTTCTGATCAAGCATCTCCCTTCTCCTCTCCTCCACCATGGCTCTGGACCCATCTGCTCCTCCCTACTTCCCTTCTTCTTATTTGACTCTCTCAGCCACATATGATATCCACCTCAAGTGTAGAGTCGGGGGAGAAGAAGTGGGCAGGAAGAGGAGGGGGAAGCAGCACAGCCGACGGCATGACCCGGAGGAAGTACATATGTTTTCTTCAAATCCGTAGGAGAACAATAAGGATATATCTTTTCACAACATGTCATCTTGTCAAAGTCCCTTAATTTGAATATCATGTTACCGCGGTGTCGGAAGACTAACATGTCATAATTTTTAAAGCCGTGTGTTTTGACATAATCCTCCCAACTCTTTCCTCCTACGTCAAAACACACGGCTTAAAAAATTATGACATATTAGTCTTCCGATACCGCAGTAACATGATATTCACATTAAGGGACTTTGACAAGATGATATGTTGTGAAAAGATATATCCTTATAGTTCTCCTACGGATTGAAGAAAACATTTGTACTTCTTCCGGGTCATGCCGTCGGCTGTGCTGCTTCCCCCTCCTCTTCCTGCCCACTTCTTCTCTTCAGACTCTACACTTGAGGTGGATATCATATGTGGCTGAGAGAGTCAAATAAGAAGAAGGGAAGTAGGAAGGAGCAGATGGGTCTAGAGCCATGGTGGAGGAGAGGAGAAGGAAGATGCTGAATCAGCATTGTCTTCCGGATCGTCCTCATCAAGGCATAACGGGTTGCTCAACGTGCCTAGCTTCTTCAACTTCTCGCTGGCTGCAGAGTCAAAATGGAAACGGGTCCTCTTTGCCGGCCCGGAGCTCTGACTCGCACTCGTCGCCTCGCTACCGATTTTCTATCCTCCTCTGACGCGGGTCATAAGAAAAGAAATTTTGTACTTCTTCATATAAACATCATTGCCGCCTTGTACTCGAGCCTCCTCGTCTGTGACGCTATCCAACTTCTCGGTGCCTACATTGTCACTCGAATCTCCCCTTCGACTCGTATCGTCCTCTTCTTCGCCTGTCTTTTTGCTCCCTGTCTTGCAATCATCTGCGATCACCGCCGACTCATTCGACTCCTTCTCCTCCTCCTCCTCCTCCTTCTCCTCGGAATCATCGGAGAAGGAGTCGAATGAGTCGGCGGTGATAGCAGATGATTGCAAGATCGGAAGCAAAAAGACAGGCGAAGAAAAGGACGATACGAGTCAAAGGGGAGATTCGAATGACAATGTAGGCACCGAGAAGTTGGATAGCGTCACAGACGAGGAGGCTCGAGTACAAGGCAGCAATGATGTTTATGTGAAGAAGAGGTACGAAATTTCTTTTTTTTATGACCCGCATCAGAGGATGAGAGAAAACCGGTAGCGAGGCGACGAGTGCGAGTCAGAGCTCCGGGCCGACAAAGAGGACCCGTTCCCATTTCGACTCTGCAGCCAGCGAGAAGTTGAAGAAGTTGGGCACGCTGAGCAGCCCGTTATGCCTTGATGAGGACGATCCGGAAGACAATGCTGATTCAGTTTTGCCTTCCTTGGATGGTATTGATTCTATAGATCCGTGTATAAAAGAGGAAGAGATTGGGAGTAGAGTGGACCCGAAGGGAAATGAGAGATTAGAAGCTGGATCAATATCCAGGAAGCGAAAGAGAGTCGAGGATTCTGATTTTGATGGCATAGAGGAAGAGGTTCGCGACATAACGAGAGGAAAAGGGAAGGGGGCAAATGAAGGATGGCTCAGAACACAACCCAAAATTCATTCTAGCATACATTAGTGTGAATCATCTATGTTCTGTACATATGGTGTAGTATATGTTCTTATCGTATCTAGTATCTGAAGGATATAACAGAATCAAGATGAACTCACATAATGTAATACTAAAACATCATCTACTACTATATAAGATATAGTGATAGGTTGTCGTATCATCATTGCCGAGGGATGAGGGTTGGAGGACAGTCAACTTTATCTACGGCTACATAGTTTCTGCCTCGCCAGTCGAATAGCGGCAGAGACCATGTCGTACCGTAGATTAATGCAAATGGAGCTGGAGCCAAAATACAGAAACCAAAATACAAAATACAGAATCAAATCCCTGGGTTCGCCGAAAATATAAAACACAGTTCTAATTCATATGTATTTTAAGTGTGAGAACGGATGGCTCAGAACACAACCCAACCGGAGAGAATACTCTGAGAGATCCATCTGAGTAGGACGTATACTCTGAGAGATCACCTTTACAAGAATGATATCAGTAGTGGGATTGAGTGTGTACGTCCTACTCAGATGGGTCTCTCACCGTTACTATTTTTTCTGACAGCATGGGGGATGTGCTCCGTCAATAGATTCTTGCTCCGAGCCAAAACTTTGCCCCGGAGCTCAAGTGGACATCCTTCGTGTAGAGCTCGAGTGAGAGGTTCCTGACAGCATGGTGGTCTCCTTTGTTAAAGTATCCGTGCTCGTCCCACAACCAATGTGTGATGAGCACGGATACTTTGACAAAGGAGACCACCATGCTGTTAGGAACCTCTCACTCGAGCTCTACATAAAGGATGTCCACTTGAGCTCCGGGGCAAAGTTTTGGCTCGGAGAAAGAATCTGTTGACGGAGCACATCCACCATGCTGTCAGAAAAAAATAGTAACGGTGAGAGACCCATCTGAGTAGGACGTACACACTCAATCCCACTACTGATATCATACTTGTAAAGGTGATCTCTCAGAGTATATGTCCTACTCAGATGGATCTCTCAGAGTATCCTCTCTGGTTGGTTGTCGTATCATCATTGCCGAGGGATGAGGGTCGTAGTACCAATACAATCCAGAGATTGACACAGTACTAATTCATATATGTAGTCCAATACAAATAGTCTAATATAAAAACAACCCAATACAAATAGTCCAATACAAATAAGTACTAATAGCTAATGAGAACCACGCAGCTCACGCAAACGCTCAGTGATACGATCACGTAACCACCTCGAAAAAGCGAGATCTTTGGCGTGAGGAGAGATGTAGTCCCTTGTAAGTGCTGCATGAATAGAACTCCCGGTCTCACTAGCTACCGGTGCTGGATGAATAGAACTTCCGGTCTCACTAGCAACCGGTGCCACTTCCTCCTTAACTGTAGGAGGAGCCACCTCAGCATTCGCTGTTTTCCTCAAACGACGTGCCGCTCCTCGGGTCATGGGTGCCATCTGGTAAGATCGATATTCAAAATAATATAATTGTAACATAAGCAAGCTAACTAAAGGAACCATCATGTAATTTGAGTACATTTTCGAAAGCAGATAAAGTACAAAAAATTTAATTTTTTGCCAAGTGTGAGAACGAATGGCTCAGAACACAACCCAAGATTCATTCTAGCATACATTAGTGTGAATCATCTATGTTCTGTACATATAGTGTAGTATATGTTCTTATCGTATCTAGTATCTGAAGAATATAACAGAATCAAGATGAACTCACATAATGTAATACTAAGACATCATCTACTACTATATAAGATATAGTGATAGGTTGTCGTATCATCATTGCCGAGGGATGAGGGTCGGAGGACAGTCAACTTTATCTACGGCTACATAGTTTCTGCCTCGCCAGTCGAATGGCTGCAGGGACTATGTCCTGATCATGATGTCGTACCGTAGATTAATGCAAAGACCTTATAGCAAATGTCGTACATAGATTTCTATCTCGCCAGTCGAATGGCTGTAGGGATAGTGTCTGACTTGGTGTATCTCACCATTTTTCCAAACCTATACACACCCTTGCCCAAACCATTTGTTTTAGTAGGTAAAACATTCCAGGTTACTCAAGTAACCTGTCGTGCAACATTTGGTGTCAACAACATTCCTTGTTAATTGTAACATGCATACTATCATATCCCAACTCTGCCAAAACCTGACCAACATACCCTACACTAATCATTCCATATTTCAGTAATGTCAGTGAGCTAAATCATACTCAACTGTCGAGAATACTTAGGAGAAAACTCATTCACAGGATTAGTATCCATCCTTCGTAACATAGCTGAAATTTTATAGGGCTCGATAATAATTATTAGTCAATTTATTCAACATTTCAAAACCCTGAAAATGCCCAAAAAACTCTCAGTATCAGTAAATAGGGCTCGAACCCTAAATTAGAATTCGAATCCAAGTAAAACATCAAATTGACAGTTGATATGCCCAAAAAACTCCCAGTATCAGTATATAGGTGTCACATTGTGAGTCTCGTATCCACACAGTGGGACACGACATGTCCAAACCAACAAAATAGGTGTCATACGAACTAGAAGCGAGTCCACGCTCTCGTGTCCCCCGCAGCGAGTCCACCGTGAGTCTGGTATCCCCCGCAGCGAGTCCACGCTCTCGTGGACACGAACTAGAAGCGAGAGAGAGAGCTAAAAGATGAGGAGAAACTGGGAAGCGGGGACAGGGGATCACCTGAGGAGGAGCTACCTGAGGAAGGAGGAGGAGGAGGCCGGAGGAGGGAGATCGCCGGAGGAGCGCCGCGGAGGAGGAGGCCGGAGGAGGGAAATCGCCGGAGGAGCGTCGCGGAGGAGGAGCGCACGAAAAATTGGGGGGGAAATTTTTGAATGATCGAAAAGGAAACCCTCGCCGCCTATATAAAACATTTAGCGACGTCCTTCTCTGCCGTCGCTAAACGCCGCTGATATTTAATAAACGGCGACGCTACTTAAAATGCGTCGCTACACGTCGCTATATCAGCGACGTGTACCAACGAACTTGCGACGCAGATTCCCATTTAACAAATTGTAGCCGCTAGACGTCGCTTTTATTCGCTGTTGGTGACAAACAACGACGTCTTAGATAAACGTCGCTAAACCCCCAAATATTAGCGACATTTTATCTTGGAGTCGCTAAATACGTCACTGATATGACTTATTTTGGTAGTGTAACTCTAAGCCACTTGCGTAAAGTATAATAATATGTATCTATATATAGTTTTGAAAGAACCACATTTTATTTGCAAAAAATTAGAAAAAAGTATGTATGATATTGAGCAAGAATTTAAACAGTAAAGGCAAGGTGTCTTGTCTGATGTTACGCCTGATGTGATGCAATAATCTGACAAGTCCAGTCTTGTCCAATAGCCATGGTCAATGCGTACGGGTTCGAATTTCACGAGAATATAGGAGTGGAGATTAGTCATGATTAACTAAGATAATTTGAAAAGAATTTGTGGAAATAAATACATGTACTAGTTTTTAGGAAACTACTTTCATAATAAATTTACATAATTACTTGAAACATATTTTATTAGTAAAATAATTTTTAGAGAAATAGTTAAAAAAATGTTTATTGTATAGTAATTTGGAAGTAATGCTTTACTAGTCAAAAAATTATATTAGATAGATAAAACTAATTTAGTTGTTTTAGGGCTAGGATCCCCAAAATTTGAAATTATATAAATAACTTTGTATATATGTAAATTAATAATATATAATCTTTAAAATAATAATTTTAAAAAAATAACAATGCCATAAAAGCCATAGCAAAATACTGTACTGATAACATCATTTGATAGTAATACTATTAATAATAATAATAATAATAATAATAATAATAATAATAATAATAATGGTAATAATATTAAAAACAGTAATAATAATAATGATAATAATAATAATAATAATAATAATAATAATAATAATAATAATAATAATAATAATAATAATAATAATAATAATGATAATAATTTTAAAAACAGTAATAATAATAATGATAATAATAATAATAATAATAATAATAATAATAATAATAATAATAATAATAATAATAATAATAATAATAATAATAATAATAATTGTAATATATAATAATAATAAATAGTTATTATAACAGCAAGACCTCTGTTCTTTAAAAAGAAAGAAAAAATGAAAGGAGAGAGAGAGAGAGAGTTGGGGAAAGGGAACTTACCGATTTGATCGGTCGTGGCTCCCGCTGCTTCGAGGGACGGCCGGTAGAGCACGGGGTCGTCCAGATCTGACGTAGTGCGCGATCATCTCTGATTCTGGGAACGGCACAGCCAGGCATCATCGACCCACAGAGGCGGTCGCTAGTTCTAGAGAGGCGCGCGCAACCGCGGCCGAGGAGGACACGACGGCTCCGTTCGCGAGGAAAGCGGTGGAGGATCTGGGAAGCCGGAGGCGCGGGCGCGGGCGCGGGCGCTGGGAAAGTGCTCGTGCAGGGTTCGTCGAAAGGCATCGTAAGAGGTGGCGTAGGGCAAACAAACGACGGAAGAGGTCGGCGCGTGGTAGCTCGACACGGCCGGGATAAGTGGGCGTTGGCTCGCCGGAGGGCAAGGACGCGGGCATGGGGACGACGGCGACCGCAGATAGGTATGGGTTTTGTTTTGATATTTTAATTTGGGGGTTTGGTTTGGTGGTGATGATGACGGTGGTGGTGTGGTGTTGCTCGGCTGGTGTGGTGGTGGTGATGGGTTGGTTGGTGATGCCGCCGGTGGGTGTGTGGAGGTCAGGGCGTGTGTGGTCGGTTTGACGGGGCAGTGGGTGGTGGTGGTAGGACGTGGCCGGAGGAGTTTGGAGATTTGGCCGGAGACGGCGGTGGGTTCGGTTTATGGACGGAGAAGGAGTTGGTGGTGATCGGATTGAAGGTGGCGATGAGATTTGGTGGTGGTGCCGGTGGTGGTGGTGACGGTGAATGTGGTACGTGGTGGAGTTGGATGTGGTTTGTATTGGATTTGCTGGTTGGAGGCTGCCGTCGTGTCCGGGGTGTCGGACACGGCGGAGTCATAATTGTAATTGTAATCAAAATTATAGTGGAAAGGCAATGACACAGACACGATGTACGCTATTATTGTGGATGGAAAAAATTTGGAGGAGTACCTCTCCTATATATAGGAGGTGGGAATTCCCAGTTGGATATGAACTATGATCGTTTAAACGCCCATAAGATAATTTCATAAATAAATTCAAATTAATTTAAAATTTCTCCAATCAAATCCAAACCCAATTCAAATTTTAGATAAATCTAATCTAAATTTATATAGATAAATTCTATTTTCAAATAAAAGCTATTTAAAATAAAGTCAATAAAATCTTCTCAAATTTAAATTATCACCATCAATTAAATTTAAACCAAATCACTATTTTTAAATACTTTTTCAAAAAATAAAATATTAATATTAAATAAATTTCAAAAAATGGATATATATATATATAAATTTATATGTCTCATATAAAATGAACATTTGCATAAAATCTCGTTTTCAAATTACTATTTATATAAACTTCCATGATGTAAAATAAAGAATTGAAAATTTTCAACATAACGCTTTTTACAACTTTACGAAATAAAAATATTTATTTATTTATTATTTAAAAAACCATGCTTCTAAATAAAATATTTTTACAAAGATATGTACTTCGCACATATTCGCACTCGACGAGACATACGAAAATGTGAACTCATACGCGACGTATAAATACGAAAAACAAATTAACATCAAAAATAAAAATTGTAGTAAAAATTTAGGGGGTTTACAGTGTAGTCCTATACGTACGTAAGTACGTCACATTGTCGTAAAGCTCTCAATGGCACTAACCTACACATCGGGCATGCATGTGACCTCTTAAACACGCATCTCGACGTCAAATAAAACTGAAATAATCATGAATTAAATTCTGAAATTATTATTAGTTAGTGAAGAATTACTAAAATAATTACCATTACATGCACAAAGTTCCGTTGCGCATCGACTAGGTGTTCTAGCAACTTGACAACTAGTTTGTGCATGCAAAGTTGCCAACTTGCATAAAAACTCATTTAATATATGAAAATATATTAATTAATATTCTGAAATTTATTATTTAATTTCTGAAATTTAGTTTTTAATAGTAAAAATAGCAACCATGCATCAAACTAGGTTTAATATGGTTACCACGTTGTCATGCCTCGGATTTGTGTCATCTAAGAGTAGTTTTGCATATAAAATTAGGATTTCTCATGCATGGGAATTTCATCATTGCCATCTAATATGTTTATGGGTTCATACAAGCTTTCTCCCATGGAAAAATTAAATACTAAATAGAAGTTAAGGAACTTATCTAATTGTGATTACGACGGAGGCTTTTCTTGCGACACGGACCTTCCGGAGCGCCAAACGGACTCCAAACTTCATGAAACTTGAGGGGGTGCTTTGGGGCTTCACGTAGGGTGTAGAACTTCAGTTTGGATGGGTTTGGGGTGCTGTTTTCCAGCGTATACAGCAGGTGCAACCAGCAACACTATTTCGATAAAAAAGGTTTCGACTATTAGTTTAGGGTTTGTCGACTTGTGGGGGCTGTTTTGGTGCGTGGGAATGAGGGGGAAGGAAGTGGAGAAGGAGAGGAAAAGGGGAGAGGTTGTGGAAGAGGGGGGGGGAGGCTGTAGAGGGGTTGGCCACAAGATGGGAGGAAGTTGGGGTTAGGGTTTTGAGAGGGGAGGCTTGGGCTTCATGTAAGGAGTTGGTTGTTGGGCCCATTGAAGAGATTTAATAGGCTTTAACCTATGGTTCAGATCTATGGGGTTTGGTTTATCCCTTAGTAAGGCTTTGGGTTCACTTGGGTCAAGTTGTTTGGTCTTGGTTGGATTTGAGTGCAAGTGCACAAGAAGGTTTACTATCGGAGTCTTAAATATGAAGTTTGTTGTCTATTGGTTTGTTGTGCATCTACAAGGCTTTGAGTGTGCAAAATATATATTGTTGAGTAGGGGATTAGTGCGGGATAGTGTACAAGTCTAATAGGAATTGGTTTGAGAGTCAAAGTAGGGTGTTTGGGCTCGGTTGGATTCAACAAGTCAAATAATGGTAGTTTTACGATAACGATGGTTCATGATGTTTGTTAAAATTTATTCCATAGGTAAAGACGCAAGTATGTATGCATATAATCAAAAGATCCACAAAATTCACAAAATAGTTGTCATAGTTTTTAGATAAAAATGTCACTTGAATATCAAATAATATTGACACCTATATTATATATAGGACAAATACTTACGAAATATATTTAATACATTATTAAATAAGTACCCCATACACACAAAAGATGTATATATATATTGACATAGATGTTTTTGGACACATCGTATGACTACATTTGCTTGGGTTCGGTTCGGGTCCAATCGGGCTAGTTTGGGTCAGGTCCGCGCTAGTTCGGCCTAACCGGGTCTCCTAAAAGTCAATATGCTTAATAATAAAAATTTAAATTATTTATAGGGTCTTGTCACAACTTATCTTGGTTTTTCTAGTTCGAACACAGTTATGATTTGGCCTTCCCCTCCATGGCTAATACACTAGTCAAGGCACGCCACTGCACTATCCGTGCAACAGTTTCTAGTCATCTTGTACTCCATAACTCAACTATGACTTAAAACATTCTACCGTAATAATTAACTAATTAATTATTTATAAAATTCTAAAAATTACCATTTAATTCAAATAAATAAATAAAATATTTTCAACAAAAAAATTTGGGAAGAGGGGTTACAAATCTACCCACCTTAAAAATAATTTCGTCCTCGAAATTCTAATTCATAACTTTTCCTTAAAATTCAAAAAAAAGTCTACTTTTTCCTTAATCTCCTTAAATGTTAATTCCTCAAAAATAGTTTATAACCTTCTCTAGCCATTTTATAACTCCAAATACTTGAGGACTTCTACCCACCTTTGGTCACACTACTTCTCAAAACACGGTCACTAAAATCTTATAATTTTCTAACTAGTTGCTAACAGATCTACCAACCGATATCTAGGGCGTATGGCATCTATAATCCCTCATATATCTATAAACAACCAAATATTCAACAATCAAGAAATATTATACTATAACTTAAGAATTTCTGATGAATTTTAGACAGCACGATCGTTCGTCACCTTGAAATAGGAAGAGACAAAAATCACTGGTTCGGAAAGCAAGGAAGAATAATCGAGAATAAATACGAGATTTCAAAGACGGTAGAGAAATTTCTAAGAGAATTTTTAAGGCATAGTTGATTGAGATTTCTAAGGGTTTAGTCATATTCGCAGGCTCGTATCAGTACAGTTACGTAACCGATACGATACGCTCTGACCTGCATGGGCTACCACAAAAACTTGTCATGACCCGCACCCGCTTTTTGGGATGCGAGAGCGTGAGAAAGCCAGCTACGTATCAAGCGAACTCCAGTCCGACTCGAGTACGTATAAGCTGTCAAGATTCATGGTATCATAGCTAGTATGGTAATCTATAGTGTATCTCAATCCACAAGAATATATAAGACAAGAATGAACAAGTATGGGTCGTGGTCTGCAGCCCACTAGCATATATGTCCAATTAGACTCCAAGAATAATATGAGTCTATAAAGCTAAGCTGATACGTAGGATATATCATAAAAGCACGAGAAACATAGTAAATTAATAACACTAATAAAATACCTGAATCATGCAGATGAAGTCAACTACCACATGCTCAGCTAATTAACTCCGTGCAATCAGCTACCTGAAGAGATCATCAGGTCTTCAGAGGACTAGCAAGATACATAAAACATGCCTACTAATATGACAGTAAATAACATGTATGGAGGATAAGAACATTGCAAGAAGAACATCTAAGGACGATGAGTCGTGTGGAAATGTAATACTAGACTTGGCTAACTATCAATTGAAACTCCTATAGCTTGTAGTACAATGCAAGATACTCCCAATCTATAGTATGTTTCAATTGAAGTATAAAGCAAGATACTCTCAGTCGAGAATAGCCAATTCTAGTATCAATCTTCTCTCCAAAAGGATACAAGGTCAAGTAGACTACAATAAATCGTAGTACAATGCAAGATACTCCCAATTTATAGTATCGTAAGTCAAGTCAACCAATCAATCAATATATGCTATAGGTCATAGTACAATGCAAGATACTCCCAATCTATAGTATGACTCAACTATAGTACAATGCAAGATACTCCTAGTCAAGAATGGTCAAGTCAAGAATAAGATATAGAAACTGACAACTCAATCACGAGATATGGTAACACGAAAAGACCAATAATCAAGCAATGTCGAATATCTTATATGTGCACGTAATCTAGAACAAGTAAAAAAATCAAGGACAAACCAATCACAATATGGAAATCATGTGACAATATAAAAAAGGAATGCAATAGAGAAAGAGAAAAACAATGTAAATACTGTATATGTTCGGCAAGGTATACTTACCTGTTGTCTGCTGCTGCAGTGTTGTATGACTAGTGTCCTCAACCGAAAATGTGGTGGATCCAAGTTGCCCTATATAATATATTCTAATCAATACTAACATAAACTAATATAAGAAATAACAAAGGGTAAGATCGTCGTACCATATCAACTAACACTGTGATGTTCGTGCCAACAATTCAACAGTTACATGGCATTGGATAACGTGCCAATAAACACATACCATGCTACGGTCTAACATGTCATGAGGGTCTTGTACATCATGGTATCATACATACATATAGGCATTTACATAATTAGATAAGTGTAGTCCTATACGTACGTAAGTACGTCATATTGTCGTAAAGCTCTCAATGGCACTAACCTACACATCGGGCATGCATGTGACCACTTAAACACGCATTTCGACGTCAAATAAAACTGAAATAATCATGAATTAAATTCTAAAATTATTATTAGTTAGTGAAGAATTACTAAAATAATTACCATTACATGCACAAAGTTCTGTTGCGCATCGACTATGTGTTCTAGCAACTTGACAACTAGTTTGTGCATGCAAAGTTGCCAAATTGCATAAAAACTCATTTAATATATGAAAATATATTAATTTATATTCTGAAATTTATTATTTAATTTCTGAAATATAGTTTTTAATAGTAAAAATAGCAACCATGCATCAAACTAGGTTTAATATGGTTACCACGTTGTCATGCCTCAGATTTGTGTCATCTAAGAGTAGTTTTGCATATAAAATTAGGGTTTCTCATGCATGGTGATTTCATCATTGCCATCTAATATGTTTATGGGTTCATACAAGCTTTCTCCCATGGAAAAATTAAATACTAAATAGAAGTTAAGGAACTTACATAATTGTGATTACGACGGAGGCTTTTCTTACGACACGGACCTTCCGGAGCGCCAAACGGACTCCAAACTTCACGAAACTTGAGAGGGTGCTTTTGGGCTTCACGTTGGGTGTAGAACTTCAGTTTGGATGGGTTTGGGGTGCTGTTTTCCAGCGTATACAGCAGGTGCAACCAGCAGCACTATTTTGATAAAAAAGGTTTCGACTACTAGTTTAGCGTTTATCGACTTGTGGGGGCTATTATGGTGTGTGGGAATGAGGGGGAAGGAAGTGGAGAAGGAGAGGAAAAGGGGAAGAGGTCGTGGAAGAGAGGTGGGAGGCTGTAGAGGGGTTGGCCACAAGATGGAAGGAAGTTAGGGTTAGGGTTTTGAGAGGGGAGGCTTGGGCTTCATGTAAGGAGTTGGTTGTTGGGCACATTGAAGAGATTTAATGGGCTTTAACCTATGGTTCAGATATACGGGGTTTGGTTTATCCCTTAGTAAGGCTTTGGGTTCACTTGGGCCAAGTTATTTGGTCTTGGTTGGATTTGAGTGCAAGTGCACAAGAAGGTTTACTATCAGAGTCTTAAATATGAAGTTTGTTGTGCATCTACAAGGCTTTGTGTGTGCAAAATATATATTGTTGAGTAGGGGATTAGTGTGGGTAGTGTACAGGTCTAATAGGAATTGGTTTAAGAGTCAAAGTAGGGTGTTTGGGCTCGGTAGGATTCAACAAGTCAAATAATGGTAGTTTTACGATAACGATGGTTCACTATGTTTGTTAATATTTATTTCATAGGTAAAGACGCAATTATGTATGCATATAATCAAAAGATCCACAAAATTCACAAAATAGTTACAGTTTTTAGATAAAATGTTACTTGAATATCAAATAATATTGACACCTATATTATATATATGACAAATACTTACGAAATATATTTAATACATTATTAAATAAGTACCCCATACACACATAAGATATATATATATATATATATATATATATATATATATATATATATATATATAAAAAATATATATAATATATATATATATATATATATATATATATATATATATATATATATATTGACATAGACGTTTTTGGACACACCGCATGACTACATTGGCTTGGGTTCGGTTCAGGTCCAATCGGGCTAGTTTGGGTCAGGTTCGAGCTTGTTCGGTCTAACCGGGTCTCCTAAAAGTCAATATGCTTAATAATAAAAATTTAAATTATTTATAGGGTCAAGTCACAACTTAGCTTGGTTTCCCTAGTTTGAACACACTTATGATTTGGCCTTCCCCACCATAGCTAATACACTAGTCAAGGCACGCTACTGCACTATCCGTGCCACGGTTTCTATTCATCTTGTACTCCATAACTCAACTATGACTTAAAACATTCTACCGTAATAATTAACTAATTAATTATTTATAAAATTATAAAAATTACCATTTAATTCAAATAAATAAATCAAAATATTTTCAACAAAAAAAATTCGGGAAGAGGGGTTACAGAATCCAATCGAAATACCTAACAAAATTTACTAAAAGAAAGAGGAAATGGGTCGAATGTAGTGTCAAACATGTGTTAGTCAAGTGTCCACGTGCTAGTGTCCAGCCGTGTCCAAAATCAGTATCGAAACATGTGTATCAGTGGTGTCTAATACTGTGCAGTGCACAGTATCGTGCACGTATGTCAAGTCCCTTAGGACACGACACACACAAAATTATGACTCATGGTCGTATCCATAGGTAGGTTAGGGGTAGGGCTAGGTGTCATGCCCTGACCCGGAATCACCTGAATCATCGTCCTCGCAGGGGGCGTGATGCCGCACGAGCCTGGAGTTGCGCTCATACAAGGCAAGATGACACGTTCTCAAATGGTTATCTTTTGATTTGATATTAAAAATGAAAGGAAAACAGAGTATACGAAACAATTCTCTTTATTGATATCCGAAACTGAGATTATAAAGGCTTTCGATAGCCTAACAATATATGCCAGATTGGCTACAACACTCAGGTTCTCTCTTGCCTACAAAGGATTTTACCATTTCACATCATGCCTTCTATATCTCGGCCACATCAATCTCGTTGCATAATCCGAGCGTCAATGATTGCACCTCAATCTTCGGCATTCCAAGCCTCAATGCGTTCAAGCAACGCTTCACTGCGAGCCATCCATTCCCTACACCTGCATGAAGCTGGTGGAGGATCAGTACGTTCGTCCTCGCATGTACTGATGCAAAGATCTTCTTTCCAAACCGACATTGTAGTATTTATGTTGAATCATGCAACTTAGCTTATGATCTTGCTATGTTCTCCTTAGGGTCAATTTCATGGCATATTCAAAAACGTAAAGCATGTTAGCATGGCAAGCATGTTATTCGAATTGAAATAGGCAAGTAGGTAAGCAATCTCGTGTTTTTTTGTGGCACAACTTCTTACCAAGTCGACGCACTCGACCTTGCACGACGCAAGGTGAATGCACCTCATTCCTTCCCTGTCATGTTATAAGTGCATCATTAAGCAGGATCTACGTGGGACGCATACGCACCTACACTTTCAACCCATCGTTCCTTAGCTATATGAGGGCCTTGGCGTATCCGCACCGGAACGGATAAAGAGTTCCTTACTTCTTTCTCTCCTTCTTTTCTTAATATGGTCGGGCTGCCCGACGTTTAACGGGTGGGTTGCGGTCCCAACAACCGAAATGTTCTCGCTGCATACCATCATTTGCGGCTTTTCCCATCTATAAGACGAGTGCTACTCGTCGTAAGGATGTGCGCCTACAAAGATTATTCGATTCCCTCCTATGCCAAGCGATTTCGGGGCGCTCCGACATTTAACCGTTTGGGGGAAACACTCGTGCACGAGTTATTATCACATTAATCTCAAGTCCATCCCAATCGACCATGCAACGCCCTTATTATTCAAGCAGTTAAATTCAAACAACCAAACATAGTCTTGAGTCCGAGACTCAGACTTTATCATCGTATTTCTTACGTTAACTTTCTGTGTTCTTACGTTTCATGCTTCGTTTCAATGATTCAGATGCATCATGCCTCAACTCAATGCTCGTCAACCGAACGACCCGAAGGTCTCGAACACCTTTGAGGCATTATGTCATATCTGACAGTTCTGCCACATTCATGCCACAACTGTATTCTCTCGCAACGAAGCCATCTTTTATTATCTCATGCAGGTAGGCACGTTTCGACCGTATTTCATGTTCTATGCCTTAGTGTTCAATGTCCGTAGTTTGCGCGCTAGGGCGCTCGCCTATTGTCTTTCAATGTTCTAGCCTTCTAACTCGTGCACAAAGGCACGGTATGGTTCATGCACTAAGGCACTCGCCGAATACAGTTATCCCATGTTCTCTCGCCTTTGCGATATTCGATGTCCCATAGCGACTCGTGCATATGATGCACGTTTCATATCAATTGTTCTAACTTAGTGTTCGACTCACACTACGATTTACTTTCTGATCGGACCACGCCCGTGGCGTCGATAGGTTAACTTAGCATACAATGATATATTTGACTTATCGTATAAAGGAGTAAAAAGAAGTCAATCCTCCCACCTTGAGTCGATACGTCTTTGTCATTTTCGCCGAGCCTATGCGGCTCGATTTCATAACTTTGTTGCACGGCCACTCTCTTGACTTAGCCATTCGAGCACTTCGTGTTCATTGAATCATACGTCCGATTTGCCTTAGTGTGCCCATGTCTCAGCCTGGAACAAGGTGACGATTTGATTTTGTGGACCCCTTACTAAATATGGAAAAAGATCGACCTCTAATATTTTTGCGTCAACGTATAACCTGTACACAAAAACAACTAAAATCAATACTTGCATCGATTCGGACTTACGCCTTGGTCGATTCGATTTCTTAGAATCTTCGAGCCGATTCAACGCATCATCCTTCGGGGCAACGCGGCGCTTCGTATCGATTCACTCGATACATTCTTTGGGACAAGAAAACTCTTCGTATCGACTCAGTTCGATGTGTTGCTCGGACAACGTAACTCTCGTATCGATTCGCATCGATATTACATTCGGTCAACGCGACTCGCTGAGTCAATGCCTCAGCATATACACCGTATGAAGGGACATTACATAATTTACCACTCAAAACAAGGTTCGTCCTCGAACCAAAACCATACTAGGTGTCTAACACCCTGAATCGAGTCCAGAGTCATCATGTCTAGCCACGTATCACTGGCTCGTGTTTGCGTGTGTGTGTCAGTAAAATCCATACGCGTGTGATTTCTCACAACCCACTCAATGAAACCCAACCAAATTTGGTCAGCCTGGTGTCAGTCATGTGCCCACAAACCCACGAAGTTTGGTATCGAACTGTATCGTGTTGTATCAGATCTGGGGCTAGAAGCAAGACACTGCATGACAGTGTCGTGTTGTATCCCCGTGTCCAATTTGGATATGAAAACTCAACAGAAATTGACTCAGTCCTATATATTATCAATCTACAAAATATTAGCTACACAGATATGTAATTAGTTTTACAATTTATAGAAATTTATTTATTTATGGCATTTCACCAAACACTTTATACTACACTCCGACACGCCTCCAATACACATATCAAATGGACACAAAATCCTACCAAACTTGGTCTACAAGTCTATGGTGCCTAGATTCACACATCTATGAAGAGAAAACAGGAAAACAAATGAGTTTAGGGCCATTACCTATTGAGAATTCGATCTCAATGCAAATGCCTAGAAATGAGTCCCTTCACCAACTTGCTATGGTCAAGAGCCTCCAATCCTTGCTAGCTAGCCTCCAATGATCTCCTCTACAGCAAGGGAGTGCAATGCAAATGATTAGGCTCAATTTGGAGGTGATTTGGAGAAAAGGGAGTGGTTTGGGGAAGAACACAAATTAGGGTTTGTAGGAGGCAATGGAAAGAGGCAAAGGGAGGCTAACATGATGTTATATAGGAGGAAGGGCTGCCCTTGGCTGTCATAGGAAATATCTAGGGTTAGTTCAATTGGGGTTTAAAGCCTTCTAGCTGGTATAATTCAAGCCTTTACTTAAAAACACATCTAAATTAGGGTTTCCTAACCAAAATATCTAACTTTAATATAATATCTAGATATTACTAACCTTGTCATATGATGGAAGCTTCTAATCTAATATCTAGGCTCATAACTAATATCTAGATTAAGGCAATTTTAGGTTAAGGCCTAATATCTTAATTAGCATATTATTAATTAACTATAATTCAAATTAATTAAAAAGTCACAAATGACCAAAATACCTATAACCTAAAAAGTGGTAATTGGCTACTCTAATCACATGGTTAGATCTCCGTGGTCATGGTTAGTCTCTAGGCTAAGTAGCTCTAAGGTTACACTAGTGAAAAGGCCAAGGTCACAATATACTAAATTAAATAGCATTAAAAATCACCATAAGTCATTAACATGATTTAAATCCTATTATTTAATAAAAAGTTCAAAATTACCCTTATTTTAGAAAAGTGGTGGTTACAAACGTTCTTTTTCGGACCTTTTTGTTACAGGTCCCGAAAATACGAGCTTGGTAAAGCTCGATCCATTGCTGCGCTATTAGGCATTTTTCGTCCAATGCCTCTAACTCTTGTTGCGTCGGCACTGATTGTCATCGTCAGTCAGCTGGTTGGTGATAGCTATCCGTAAGGACGAGATTTGAATTTCCAGGGGAGCACTGCTTCTCTCCCATAGACAAGGGAGAATGATGTGCTGCATGTGGGTGTCCGAACAGTCGTACGGTAAGCCCATAGACATTCGTCCAACCTCTCATTCCAATCGTGTTTGTTAGAAGAGACGACTTTCTTGAGTAGTTTGACGATGGTTTTGTTGAATGCCTCGGCTAGTCCTTTAGCCGTAGGATTGTAAGTCGTTTATGCCATATTCTGTATCCAGTTCTTGTGGCAGAATCGATGGAATGCGTGGCTTACGAATTGGGGGCCATTGTCGTGGGCAATCCTTCTAGGAACTCTGAAATGCTAAATGATATGGTGCTTGATAAAGCTGATCATGTTGGAGGTTTTCACTTCTACCAGTAGTATCGTTTCTGCCCAATTGGAGAAATAGTCAGTGATGGCGAGGATAAACTGGTGTCCTTTAGAGGAGTGTGGGCTGGTCGGCCCGACGATGTCCATTCCTTATGCCTTAAATGGCCAAGCGGCCATCGTGGGGTATAGATATTTCGAAGGTCGGTGGATGAAGTCAGCGTAAACCTGACATGCTCGGCACTTCTTTGTGTAATCTACAGCGTCTGCCATCATGGTGGGCCAATAATAGCCCATACGACACAACCAGTCTTGTAACTTAGGGCCTGGCTGATGGGCTCCGCAGGTTCCATCATGCGGCTCTCGGAGTGCCTATTGCGCTTCTATCTGGGACAAACAACGTAGGAGGAGTCCGTCGTATGAATGGTGATACAATATTTTGGTGGCCGTGTCGTAGAAGAATCAGAGTGAGTGTCTCCTGACGGAGGCCGCTTCCTTTGGGTCTTCAGGCAGGATTCCATAGACTACATAGTCTATGAATGGGAATCGCCAGTCTCGAATGTCCACGTCAGTGTCTACTTGTACTAAGTAGCTTTGACATGTACATATATCATTCTTAGGACAAACTAGCTCTCGTTCCATCCCTGTAATAGCATATTGGGATCAAACAGGGGCAGCCAGAGAGGCGGCGAGTGGCTAGTACGTCAGCCTCTAAGTTCTGTAGGTGCGGCACGTGTTCTATAAAGGACCCTATGAATCTGGTGATGATGTCGATCGCTGCCTAGTGGTAGGGGATCAGGTCTTCATGTCGAACCTCGTACCCTCGAACGTAGCTGATGATTAATTTTGAGTCTCCATAGGCCTCGATGTAGTCAACCCCCAGCTGTTTAGCGAGTTGGAGCCCAATTATGAAGCATTATACTCTGCAATATTGTTGGTGCACGACTCCATGAGAGAATACGCAATTGATGACTAGGCCATCGGGAGTAATGAGGACGATCCCAACTCTTGCGATGATATCACCCTTTGGTCCTGTTCTTGAAGCACCATCGAAAAACATGCGCCAAACCGAGTTGTCTAAGACTGTATTGGACTCTAGAACTTCATCTGGGATTTCGTCGTAGAGTTTCGATGTCTCTAGCTCAGGGTAGGCTGCCAGAAAATCTGCCAGCGCTTGGCCTTTGATTGCCTTCTACGGGACGAAGACCATATCATAGGAAGTCAGAAGGATTACCCACGTGGCTAATCGTGAGTTTAATGCCCTTGGCTTGGTCCTGAGGACTTTGAGGGGATTGATTCTGGACACGACGTGGATCGTCTGTCCGGTCACATAGTGTCGCATCTTCTGGATAGCAAAAAGAAGGGCAAGGCACTCTTTCTCAACAGGATTATACCTATGCTCGGCTCCAATCATGGTTCTGCTGAGATAGTAGATTGCATATTTGTGGCCTTCACTGCCCTTCTGGGCTAGCAAGGCACCAAGAGAATGGTCCATAGCTCAGACGTATAGCAGGAAAGGCTTTCCCACAACCAGTACTACCAGTACGAGAGGACTGGTGAGGTACTTTTTGATGTCGTCGAACGCACGTTGGCATTCTTCGGTCCATATAAAGGAGAACCCTTTCTTCATTAACTTGGTGAAGGATTGACATTTGCCAGAAAGGTTCGCTATGAACCATCTGATGTATGCCAGGCATCCTTGCAGGCCTCGAAGCTCTCAAAGATTCCTTGGAGGAGCCATGTCCAAATTGCCTTAGTCTTCTTCGGATCAATGTGAATCCCCTTGGCTGTGATGATAAATCCCAAAAACTTGCCGCTGGAAATGCCTAGGAAGGACTTAGTCGGGTTCATCTTTAGTTGATGCATTCGCATTAAATTGAACATTGTTCGTAGATCGTCCAAGTAGTTGGACTTGTCCTTGCTCTTAAAGGCAATGTCATCAACATAACACTCCACCATTTTTCGGAGATGCTTGCAGAATATAGTGCTCATAGCCTGCTGGTATGTTGCTCCCGCATTCTTCAATCCAAAGGGCATTACTGTGTAACAGTATACCCCTTTTGGAGTTCGGAACATTGTATGCTTCTTATCTTCATGGAATATCTTGATTTGGTTGGAGCCTGAGGAACTATCCATAAAGGACATGCGTTCAAAATCGGTCGAGCATCGAAGGGCTCGCTTGAGGAGCCGGCTAGAAGAGCTTAAGAACCAATCTTCTCAATTTTGACTTCCTTCTTTCTTCTTCTTGTCTCTCAGTTTATGAGAGACTATTTTGTAATAGAAAACACCATCTCATTTATATATAAAATTTTGGCTTTCTTCTTATCTCTGTCTTTGTGGTTGTGAATCTTGTACAGAGGTAAGAATTCCCTTAGGGGAGATAACTCTATTGGGAACAGGGTGTGTACTCAGAGGTGATATGGATATGGTAAACATGGGACTCTTTGTGGAGATACTTTTCTTACTCAGAGGTAATATGAACATGGCAAGGATAGACTCTACGGGTGTATAGAACGACTCAGAGGTAGTATGGACGTGAAGGGTTCTATAAATAACAACCGCGGGGCATCGTCATGGAAGGGTTGCCTACTCAGAGGTAATATGATATGGCCGTCATCCTTCACTAGAATAACAGTTCAGAGGTAATATGGACATGAAATATTTTCTAGGGAATTATGATAACTCAAGGTTATCATAGAAAGGGATGACTACTCAGAGGTAATATGGACATGGTAGACACAATATAGAATAACACTTCAGAGGTGGTATGTGTTGGCCCATTGGTCCTGGTCAAGCCAAATTTTAATAATTGATCAAACTCTGTCTCAGTATAAGGGCAACTTAAAGAAGTTTTGGAATCTTGGACACTGCCAAGAATAGCTATCCGATATGTTCAAGACCGAAGCTGTGTTTGCCCCTCGAGTCTGTATTTCCTTTATGCAATGTAATTTTCATTTTTTACTGAGTCTAGAAATACATTGTACACCGAGTCATACTAGCAAATAGGCTACCCTAAAAATATTTTCAAAATATCCCATATTATGAAAAACAACCCCTATTTACAAAAAGCTCCTAACTGCTTAAAATAATTTCAAAAATACCAAAAATCAATTTGCAAAAACCCTGACTAAACCCTGACAGAACTCGGCCCGAGTTTGGTCAGAGTTCGGTTAGTTGCCGTTGTGTTTTAAACGTTTGAAAACTTGGTCTCCCTACAGTTACGGTTTTTCGAGATTTTTTCATAGAGTTCTGTCCGAATTCTGACCGAATTCTGCCAGAGTTTTGTCTTTCGAAAAACTATAAATATAGGAGGATTTCGATCATTTCAATTCACTCATACACCAGTTCACTTTCATCTCTTCTCTCTAAAGCCTATTGTTCTATTCCAAAGTGTTCTAAGCTTTATTTTTCAAATCCCAAGCCAGTTACAATCCTCTAGTCGATTTGCCAGTGCGGTACAGTCTAGAAGCTTCAGAGCAATTGTAATCAAAGGCTTGATGGAAGAAAGACTCTTCACAATTGAAGTTGGTCGAGTACTTCGAATCAAAGCTCGCGTTTGTAGAAGCTGCAAGGACTTCGTATGAAAACTTACGGTTTATTTCAATAGTGGATTCAACTGGAAGCTAGAGTTCTTCCGATTGGACTAGTCCTCACAAGAGGAAACCAATATACATCGTCGTCTTTGCATTTGCTTTCTAACCTCTATTTTTATATTATTTATTCGTGATATATATTGTCTCTGTGATCTTGCTGCTAACTTTTTAAATTAGCTATATTCCGCTGCCTACTCTATTCACCCCCCTCTAGAGTAATGTGCTTTACAAATTCGCTCCTACAATTGGTATCAAAGCGGGTTATAAAGGCAAAGCAAGGTAACATTGCAGTTATAATTTTACTATTCTTAACTGTTACATAGATCACATCACATCACATGGCAACTGTGAAGTTTACAAGTGAAGGCCAAGCCACAAACAGACCTCCTCTGTTTGACGATACAAATTATACATATTGGAAAACACGGATGAGTTTTTTTTGAAATCTCTAGACTTTGACTTATGGTCTATAGTTGTTAGTGGCTATAAAAAGCCTTTTTGTATTCTTGTTGAAGATGTTTTGGTTAAAAAACCACATGATAAATATACTGAGGATGAAAAAAGGCCAGTCTTGACGCACATGCTATTAACACTTTATTTTGTGCCTTAGACAGGACTAAATTCAACATGGTGTCTACTTGCACAATATCAAATAAAGTGTGAAAACTTCTTGAAGTAACCCACGAAGGTACGACGCAAGTCAAGGAGTCAAAAATCAGTAGACTTACTCAGGAGTATGAGGCATTCAAAATAAAGCCAAATGAATCTGTCATCCAGATGTTTACGAGATTTCTGGATATAAATCCTCTATCATCATTAGGCAAGGATTATAGTAACCATAAGAAGATTCACAAACTTCTACAAGCTCTCACGAAGAATTCGATTCCAAAGACTACAGTAATTATTGAAGGGAACGACCTCTCAACAATGTCTCTTGAAACACTCGTGGATAAGCTACTCACTCACGAGCTGGAACTTCAAGACTTTGAAGATGCTACACCAAAGAAGAAGGCAGAGAAGTCGATCACTTTCAAGGCTCAACATAGAAGAACTATAGAAGATGATTCTGACGACCGTGACTCTGACACTGAGGATCAAGCTCTTATGGTGAGAAATTTAAGAAGTTTATGAGATTCAACAGAAGAACAAAGGACAACACAACAACAGCAACAACAACGATGAAGATCCTATTTGCTATGGTTGTAAGAAGAATGACATATGAAGAAGGACTGTCTAATAGCATCATCATCAACCGGGAAGAACAACAAATGTGACAAGGGCTACCTGAAGAAGTTACGTCCCGAAGATATGCCAATACAAGCATATGGCATGAAAGTAAAGCTAGCAATCAGAAGAAGAGCAATCAGATGACACTGCAAATGTATGCTTGATGGCGTACGATCAGGTAACCACTAACCCCTTGTTTGATACTTATGATGATTTTACCTTTGAGCAACTAGGAGAAGCCTTTACTGACCTCTTAGGGGATTACAGAAGACTGCGTAGTAAATATCAGACCTCTAAGAAGGTACTCAAAGAGTACAAAGGTGAAATAGAAAGACTTATCGACCTATTAGCTGAGGTTAGAAGTAGTAATTGATCTAGTGAGGAAGGTGAGCTTTCTTCTGTTAAACTGTTATTACACGAGACCCAAAGACTATCCGAAGAGAAGGACAAGACTATTACCCAATTAGAGGAAGACTTAATCAAAGAGAAGAAAAGTCTCCAGCAAGCTACTGTTAGAAATGATGCACTCACTGCTAATATAGCTTGTTATATGACACCTCCAAAAAGTTGAAAATTAGGATAGAAAAGCAGCCTGAAGTTGCTGCTTCCTACCTTAACATGTGTCACTTACCGAATCATCGGAACACGGTCAAACCAACACTGTCAGACCTAACCAAACCAAACCATTGCCCAAGAAGACAAATAGGCATGCATTCTTTTATACTAGAAAACCTAGACCTACCAATAATGCACAGGACTCTACTTTCAACACTCAGCATGCTAGAGGTCACTATTATGGCACTATTGGTCATATTTCTTCTTCACATACTGTTAGAAAGCTTGTTGATTTATAGATTTGTGCATGGATACCAAAAACTAATATTCCAGGACCCTACAAGAAATAGGTACCAAAGTTTTCATCTGCAAATTCTTTTGTAGGTGAAACGCCCTTCACGTGCTAGAAGCAAATGGATCTTCGACAGCGGTTGCTCACAACATATGATCGGTGATGCTTCTTATTTGCAACATTGTCGAAGAAGAAAGAAGGATACGTCTACTTGGTAATAATTTGAAAGGGTACATAATTGGTATTGGTAATATTGGTAAGGCTCCTACCCTGTGATTAATGATGTATATCTAGTTACCGAGTTAAAACATAATCTTCTCAGCATAAGCCATTTAGCTGATCATGGTTATGGCATTAACTTTGTCAAACAAATGTACTATAGTTGATAGCTCAACTGGTAGTACTATCTTTGAATGTATCAGAGAAGACAATATATATGTTTTTATCTGTTAGAAGATGCTAACAAAGCAGGTAGATGATTGATGGCCAAAAGTGATAAGAGTCAACTATGGCACATGAGACTCGGTCATGCAAACATTGACACAATTTCAAGACTATCCACAAAGAAGCTGGTACGAGGCTTACCGGACATTTCTTTCAAGAAGGATACGGTAAGTAGCGAATGTGAAAAGAACGAAGCTATCTGATCCGCTTTTAAGTCCAAGAATGCTCTAAGTACCAGTAGACCTCTACAATTATGTATATGGATTTATTTGGACCTAGTAGAATTGCTAGCCTAGGTGGTAAGTTATATGTATTTGTAATAGTAGATGATTTCTCTAGATACACGTGGGTATATTTTCTTGCACGCAAGAACAATGAATTATCAGAATTCGTCACCTTTTGTAAGAAGGTTCAAAACGAAAAAGGGTTCATAATCTCTCGCATTTGAAGCGATCTTGGCGACGAATTTGAGAATGTAGAGTTCAAGCAATTTTGGGACACACACGTTATTTGCATGAGTTCTCTTGCCCTATGACTCCACAACAAAATAGAGTTATGGAACGTAAGCACAGGACTCTATCCGAAATGGCTAGAGTAATGTTAAACCAGTTTAGTCTACCTAAATACCAATGGGCTGAAGCTGTAAGTACAGCGTGCTATGTTCTCAATAGGATTCTAATTCGACCTATATCGAAGAACTCCCTATGAATTATGGTTTGATAGAACTCCCTATGTTTCTTATTTCAAAGTATTTGGTTGTAAATACTTTATTCTTAATACTAAAGAGAATTTGGGAAAATTTAACGAAAAGGCCGATGAAGGTATATTTTTGGTTATGCAGCGAAAAGCGAAGGGTACAGAATCTTCAACAAGAGAACCATGATCATCGAAGAATCAATAAATGTTAAATTTGACGAACTCAATCAACATTATGTCGATGATGATGATAAATACATAAGTACACCTAGTACTGCTCCTGCAGAACCCTACACAAAGCACCAACTGAGTCTCCAAGCAGATCACGTACAGAACCAGAAGTCGAAACCAGCAATCCAGAGGATATGCCAAAAGAAATAAGATTTTTGGTAGACCAACCAAAGGACTTAGTAATTGGTGAAATTACCAGGGGTGTAAGTACTCGTTCCTCTAGTAAAGATATAGCTTCCTGTGTTGCTTTTATTTCACAGCTTGAACCCAAAAATATTGAAGAAGCATACAGTGATAACTTTTTGTTAGATGTTGTGCAAAAGAAATTGATCCAATTCGAACGGAATCAAGTTTGGGAACTTGTTTCCAAGCCCATTGATCATCCGATCATTGGCACCCGCTAGGTATTCCAAAATAAACTGAATGAGAATGGCTTAGTGACTCGTAACAAGGCTCGACTCATAGCTAAAGGATACAATCATGAAGAAGGTATCGACTACAGTGAGACTTACGCCCAGTTGTGAGATTAGAATCCATTCGCATGTTATGTGCATTTGCATTTTTATAATTTTAAGTTATTTTAAATGGATGTTAAAAGTGCATTTTTGAATGGTTTTATAAAAGAAGAAGTTTATGTAGCTCAACCTCCAGGTTTTACTGATTTCAAAAATCCTGTTTATGTTTTCAAGTTAAAGAAGGCATTATACGGTTTGAAACAACCCCTCGTGCTTGGTACGATCGTCTAAGTTCTTTTCTACTTGACAACGACTTTTCAAAAGGGAAGATTGATACTACACTGTTTATAAAATCTTTTAATAGCAATCTTCTTTTGATTCAAATTTATGTAGATATATCATTTTTGGATCTACTGATGAATCTTTTTGTCAAGAATTTTCAAAGTGTATGCAGAATGAGTTTGAGATGAGCATGATGGAAGAGCTGAAATTTTTCTCGGACTGCAAATCAAACCAACCAACAATGGGACGTTCATAAATCAAGCCAAGTACACAAAAGATTTATTAAAGAAGTTCTATCTAGAAGCAGTCAAACCACTTGGCACTCCGATAGCAACTTCAACCAAGCTTGATATTGATGAACAAAGCAAACCTGTCGACATACGTAAGTATCAAGGTATGATTGGTAGTTTACTTTACTTAAATTCTAGTCGACCTGATATAATGTTTAGTGTTTGCTTGTGTGCATGTTTTTAAGCCAATCCTAAGGAATCACATATGTGCACAGTAAAGCGTATCTTCTGATACCTTAAAGGTACTTCTTCTGTCAGCTTATGGTATCCCAAAACCATGTCGTTTGACCTAACCGATTATTCAGATGCTGATTTTGCCGGATGCAAACTAAATAGAAAAGGTACCAGCGTATATGTCATGTCCTAGGCAAAGCTTTAATCTCTTGGTTTAGCAAGAAACAATATTATGTCGCATTATCAACAACTGAGGCTGAGTATATCGTCGTAGGACGTTGTTGTGCACAAATTTTGTGGATGAAGCAAACCTTAGAAGACTTTGGCCTACTATACACACATATCTATTTTCTGTGACAACACTAGCACTATCAATTTGACTAAGAATCCAGTATGTCACTCTCGTACTAAACATATCGATATTCGACGTCATTTTCTTAGAGATCATCAACAAAATGGAGATATCAACCTTGTATACATAGACATAGAGAATTAATTAGCTGACATCTTCATAAACCTCTAGCGGAAGATCATTTCAATTATTTACGTCGAGAATTAGGAATTTTAGATGTCAATAATATTAATTAATTTTGTTTTATACAATTATTTTTTAATACTCAAAAACTATTTTTGAGACAAGCCTACAAAGGGTTTGTCTGTCACCACGACTACAGTTGAACGAAGGTATTTATTTGTTCCGGTGAACTCCCGTTAGCTGGGACAGTACCCCTACAGCTAATCTGAAACATCCACTTTGTAACGAATTTAATTTATAAAATAATATTAATTATATTAATTGAAATTTAAAATTACCAAACTTAGAATTAAATAATTGAACGGGGATGATGCAAAGGATGTGGCCCCAAAAATATTTTCTTTAAAAATTCATCAAAAAAACCTAGGAGAATTCGGCCCGAGTTCGGTCCGAGATCTGCCCGAGTTCTGTTGGTGGTATATGTTTTTAAGTCAGAACCCCAGCTACTTCTCTTCATCTCTTCCAAACTTCTTCACGGCAGCAGCAGCCACAAAAGCTTTTCTAAACCCTAGAAAATCTCCAACCCATTGCTCCTAATCTACTTGGAGATCCACATCCAAATTTTGGATTCGTGCGGCGAATTCATGTCTCTACAACAACTCAATTTCTGGAAGGTATAACTCTCTCCTTCCATTTTATTAGTTTCTATTCAAATTTGGGAGAAATGCCTAAGGGATTCATTCCTTCCAAGAGGAAGAAGACCAATGCCAGTGAAGAAGCATCGTCTTCGAATCTACCAGAGGATTCCCTCTTTTTCTCGTCCGATCGACCGACGGTGCATTCAATGAGTTTTATTTTGAAACTCATGACCAATCATTGCTATGGTATGGTGATTTTATCATATGCAACAGATGCACTGGCGCCCCGATTAAGTGGACTGTATTTTTTGACCACCGTCCTTTCTTTGAGGCATTAGTGTTACACCGAATTGTCACCAAAAAAATTCTCTATAGCTACTAAGCCATTAGATTGTTTTATTGCAACTCTGTGTTAGAAAATTTTGATGTTAAGACTCGTATCGGAGGTATTAACATCGAGTTCAATGATGTCTTGTTAGCGAAAATCCTTGGTGTTCCTAACGAAGGTGTCCCGCTCGATGATATCCTTGATTTTGATTTTCCCGATGGCACGACTTTTTTCACCTTCAAGAACGATCTATGTGCACCTGCACGTGTTCGTTCTGGAAAGTTCAAGGCTGCAAACTTGAACTTGTTTAACTATAAGTTATATTGCATCATCTATTCCACTATTCTTCCAGAATCTACTTCAAAGATGATGTTACCAATCTTTATCTATCTTCCTCTACCACATCAAGGGAATTCATTTTCGGTTCCCAAGACTATTATCCAGATGATGGGACAATCGCATAAGAGATCAAAATCTCTCTTATTTGATGTTCATTCCACACATCTTTCAAAGTTTTGACATCGATCTGTCTACTTGTGCTATGGATCCTGAGCCCAAGTATCTCCAGCTGTCCTGTCGCAGCACAATCGCTTCTCCTGCTCCTCCTTCTGTACATGCTCTACCTCTACAGGCATACCCTATGACTTTTGAGGGTATCTATCACCATATTTCTGATCTCCGGACATTTATTACTGACACATTAGGGAACGCAAGTTCCGTAATGTGACTCGGTTTCAGGCACTAGCCAACTCCTTCGCTGATCTCCGATTTGCTTAGACTGGACATTATACCATTCTCTTTCCTGAGATCCAGCTATCTCCGATTATCGCTATGAGGATGAGGCGGTACATGCTCTCTTCCAACCGTAACGCTTATGATTGGTACCGTGGTTCGGGTGCTACTCCACATACCTCTGGAGCTGGTACTTCTGAAGCTGGTCCATCCGGACATGGTGGACGTGTTGGCACTGCAGATGATGATGATGATGTTGATGATGAGGATTTATGATCTAGATACTGTATTTTGTCTAGATGATCACTTTTTGAGACTTTGATTATGTCTTTGTTACTTGAAAATGCTCCGACATTCCAAGATATCATTAGTACTCTATCCTTTTAGTTTATTTTGCACTGAGATTGTGTTTGTCTGAGATGATATTCTGTGAACATGTTTTATGCTTTCTTTAGCATTTTTATTCAATTTAGAATTATTCCATATTTCTCATATCACTATCTCTTTATGCTTTAATATTAACTGCCTGTGAAATATAAACTGCCTGTGAAATGTCGTTTTTCTATTTATTATGTTTATATTTCTTCAGCGATTGTTTCTTATGTATATATTGTGGGGGAGCTTCTCTCTTTGTAATTTTTCCTAAGTGACAACGGAGGAGAAATAGGATCTAACATCTATTACAGGATACAGGAACATTTTTTTCAGGATACAGTACAATTTGTAATTTTGATCATCTTTCAAATCTATCAATCAAAGATGTTATATCGGTCAAGATTTGTCAATATCAAAATGGAAGAGATTGTTGGCCCATTGGTCCTGGTCAAACCTGATTTTAATAATTGATCAAACTCTGTCTCGGTATAAGGGCTACTTAAAGAACTTTTGGACTCTTAGACACTGCCAGAGAATAGCTATCTAATCTGTTCAAGACCGAAGCTGTGTTTGCCACTCGAGTCTGTATTTCCTTTATGTAATGTTTTTATTTTTTATTGAGTTTAGGAATACATTGTACACCGAGTTATACTGGCAAATAGTCTACCATAAAAATGTTTTCAAAATATCCCATGTCTTGAAAAACAGCCCCTATTTACAAAAAGCTCCTAACTGCTTAAAAGAATTTTAAAATACCAATAATTAATTTGCAAAAATCCTGAGTAAACCCTGACAGAACTCGGCCAGAGTTCGTCCAGAGTTCGGTTAGTGGCCGTTGTGTTTTGAACGTTTGAAAACTTGGTCTCCCTGCAGTTACGGATTTTTACGAGATTTTTCATAGAGTTTTGTCCGAATTCTGCTCGAATTCTGCCAGAGTTCTGCCTTTGGAAAACTATAAATAGAGAAGGATTTCGATCATTTCAATTCACTCATACACCTATTCACTCTCATCTCTTTTCTGTAAAGCCTACTATTCTATTCCAAAGTGTTCTAAGCTTTATTTTTCAAATCCCAAGCCAGTTACAATCTTCTAGTCGATTTGCCAGTACGGTACGGTCTAGAAGCTTCAGAGTGATTATAATCAGAGGCTTGATTGAAGAAAGACTCTTCACAATTGAAGTTGGTCGAGTACTTCGAATCAAAGCTCATTTGTAGAAGTTGCAAGGACTTCGTATGAAAACTTGCGGTTTATTCCAATAGTGGATTCAACTGGAAGCTAGAGTTCTTCCGACTAGACTAGTCCTCATAAGAGGCAAAACAGTATATTCACCATCTTTGAGTTTGCTTTCTAATCTCTGCTTTTACATTATTTATTTGTGATATATATTGTCTCTATTATCTTGCTGCTAACTTTTTAAATTAGCTATATTTCGCTGCCTACTCTATTCACCCCAGAGTATTGTGCTTTACAAATTCGTTCCTAGAGTATGGACGTGAAATGTTTTCCAAATAGTTATGACAACATGGAGTCATCATGGGAGAGGCGACTACTCAGAGGTAATATGGACATGGTAGACAATTTTGACTAAGGTGTAGGGGAATCAATCCAGAGGTAATATAGACGTGGAAAGTTTTCTACTAGGGAGAGGTATAGAAGGGATGAATTCTTTTAACGGAATCCATGAACACTTACTGGGATGTGGAGGTTTGCACTATTTGAAACGTCATTCCCATTGAGATTCGAGGCGCTGCATCCAGGGTTCATCTTCAAAGTATTCAAACATCTGGTCTTCGTCCTCGATCGGAGGATTTGTGGAGCCATGTTAGCAAAAAGTATCTTTTTGAAGACCTGACTGGTACTGGTGTCAGAGTCCCAGGTTGAGGAGTCAGAAGAGTGCAATGCATCATGACTTCCGTCTCTGAGTCTTCTGAAGTTAAAGTGGGTGTAACATAACCCAACCTCCGACGGGTGCGTTGGTAATAGTTTTGAGCCTTTCCCTTTGGAGCTTGAATCTGTAAGGAAAGGTGCCAGCCTTTATCATAGTTGAGTCCTTTGTTGTTTTTCAAGTCGTAACCCATCTTCTGGATAAGGTGTTTGGCTTGAGTAGTGTAACGATAGAGTTGCATCTTGCCGTTGTCTGGTTCTGGTTCTCCTGGAGTTAGTCGCTGAGGATGCTCCAATCGACCAAAGATGATGGGTACCTCTTTCTTCCTTGTTGGAACTAGGAAGTAAGAGCCCTGGAAAGGGACAACTCGGCTCGCATGGTTGGCGGTTGTCACTTGTGTTTGTAGCATACATAAGAGTTGTCTATGAAATATCTAGTATTCCAACATGCATAAGAGTAATTCGAAGCTTTCTATTAATAATATGAGAAATTTATCCCAAGGGATTACATCGTCTAAAGAGTGTGCTTCGCTATTGGATCTGACGTAGTCTTCTAGCTCTTTATCGGTGAGGACTAGGGCTGTTGAGGAGGAGGAGGAGAGACGCTTCCCCTTTAGCTTAACCACCAAAGGGGCTGCGGTCGGAGGTTCCTACGCCTTCAAGGTTGGCTTTGGGGATCTCCGGGATAGCCTTATTCGTATAGGCTCCTGGCCATCATCTGACGTCACCGAGGGCGAAGATGGTGCTTTGCCTCGGAGCTTGACGACGAGGGGCGCTGATACCTTGGGGGTTTTCCCTTCAGTCGAACCTTTAGTAGTTATTCAGTAACTGCTGTGCTTTCTGAGGTCGTCTCTGCCTCGTCATCAGCATCATTGCTCTATCATCCCAGGGGACTGACTTGTACATATCAGCATCTGTACTGTAGGCTTTAATTCCCTAAACGGTCGATATCAGCGAATTCGGTCTTGATAGTCCCGTCACTGGTCACGAACTTTATGCATTGATGGAGAGTGGAAGAACGATCATGTACTCATGAATCCATGGTCGTTCCAATAGCATGTTGTAGTTTATGTCAGCGTTGATGACATGGCAAGTCATTCAGTGTGGAGGTCGCCTATTTGGCACTTCAAGTGAATTTTGTCCATGGGCTCGCTCTTTCCTGCATTGAAGTCGCTGATTGTTGTGTTCGATAGAGTCAGCCGATGCATCGGAATCCCTAGAGTTTGGAGCAAACTCCTTGGGATGATGCTAGAGAGGAGCTAGGTTGATGTGGATGCGATCGACTTTAATGGCACTGGCATACCCTATATAGTACACAGGCCTATTTTGTCGATTATTCTGCAGCAGCATGTTGTTGGGTGAAAGTGATACTGGGGATCACTTCGACCACACTATAACAATGTGGGCAGGCCACAGGGTTTTTCTTGGGTGGTTGCACCTGAGTGAGAAAGGACTCGATTCTGCAAGGCTTTGCTGAGCGCATCTCGGGTCTCTTTGGAGAGACAGAGATCTCGAAGAGTGACAATCTGGGGTATTAGCTAGCTGTGCCAGTATGTCAAAGTTGTAGGGTTTGATAGGCCCTACTACCGAGTCTTTCCTCAAAGGTTTGTCGAAGTGAACCTCCTTTTGCTTTTGCCTATCTGCGACAGGAGTCTGATACAGGCCTGCTTCTGATTTATCAGGAACAGGGGTTGTAGTTCGTGGCGGTGCTACCTCCTCTGGAGCTTGGTTCTCTTGCAGTTGCACCGACGAGTTATCACCAGGGTGTCATCGGTCGATGCCGAGACCACGACATGTCTTAAACTTCTTCCCTTTGATAGAGGGAGTTGTAGGTGCCATCATGTCGGGAGTAAGGTCGGGATGGACCCACATGACCTCGCCTCGTGGTGTAGAGAATAGGATGAGCCCTTGAGCATTGTCACGCGCTGGTGGAAGATTGACTACTTCCATTATCGTACTCGGGATGGGGACGACCCCGTCTTGTGCCTCCGTAGTTGGGAAACTTCCAAACTGGAGAGTAACCATATTGGCCGTACAGGATTTTCCTCATAGTCAAGTGCTATGACTTTGGCGTCGATGAGGCGTTGAATCTGTCTTTTCAATACGTAGTAATCTCGTGTCGAATGGCAGACATATTGATGATAATGGCAGTATTTAGGGTTGTCCACCTTCCCCACTTTATTGGGGCACTTTGGAGTTGGGAGAGACAGCTTGCCACTCTTCGTCAGTATATCGAAGAGTTCCAGCATATCCTCGTCGTTGAAGGAGTAAGTCTCCCTCGACTTCTGTACTTCTACAGACTTGGGGTTCATGGTTACTGAACCTTTGGATATGTTGACGGTCATGGCTTATTTGCCTTTTCCGTCCTTAGGGTTGTTGCTAGACGAGCGTCTCCCCTTGTCCTCGAGAGAAGGAAAGTTTAATCCCAGGAGTTGCGCATCTTGGGCCTTCCTTTGTGCCAAATCTGCCTTTGTAATGAAAGGCATCCACTCTGTGCAAGGAGAACTATGCCATAATTTGATTGCAGGCACCATATTCTTGCGGCATGAGTCCATAAGCATGGGCTTGGGCATGTCAGGCGGTAGCCTCAAAGCTGCCTAACGGAAGCGTTCGATGTATGCACGGATAGGTTCTTTCTCTCTCTGGATGACCTCTATGAGAGTTGACATCGTCATGTCCATCCCTCCTTCATAGAATCGGTCGATGAAGAGAAGGCCGTCGTTCTTTGGTATGTTCCCCCTGCAGGGCTCCTATGAATATGTTGGTGAGAAGGCCGTCGTTCTTTGGTATGTTCCCTGTTATTAAGGCAAATTACCTCATGTATCATCGGGGTAACTCCTTTCCATCGAAGGGCACGAGCGTTTGTGGATTATATTTGGGAAGGTAGACTACGTTGTCCTACTTGGCAGGATATGGTTGTCGAATCTCCATCTTTCGGAGTGCTGATTGCTTCCTTTTGGCATCATAGCGAGCATATAGTTCCTTGATGGCCTGCTGTATCTCGGTTGACATTACAAGTCCTGTGGCCGATGGAGTAGACGACGATGATGCCGCTTGGTTGGTGATGGGCAGCTTACTGGATCCGTCGTTAGTTGTCGGGTCAAGCGCAGGTGTGGAGGCAGTGGGGACCAAACTTTCCTTGATCTCCATTACGGAAGAAGACAAGGATTTCATTATAGCATTTAACATATCTAGGCTCGTCTCGAGAGCTTTCATACGTTTCAGCTGGTCAGGCGCTTCACTATTGTTCATCTCGTCGCCATCGGCCATAAATACGAACCCTGTATATGGATGGATGGAAGGGATAGTAGACCCTTCGCTCTCTGGCTCAGATGCCTGTACCTCGTCGTCTTGTGGATGAACTAGAAGGTCGGTCTTCCTCAGACTCATTGTAGTTGCTACCCCCAGTCTGGTGGCTAGTTGCGCCTGTGGAGAAATCCGTATCATATGGTTCCTCCTCAGACTGGAATACTGTATTATCATGGATGGTCGGGGGTTGGCTACCCCCGACGTCAGACGTGGTACCTAACGTAGATTTGGAACACGTGCCTTGGAACACACTTGTGTTGGGTTCCTTCGTCATGCTACTCTCGGGCCGCTTCTTGGGCTTAGTAGCCGAAATAGGAGGATTCTTGGACAGCTTTTTGAGAGATTGAGAACCTTGTGCCGCGTTGCACGTAGCGACACAGATTTCATCGTCGTCTACACTTGTCGACCCCCTGTTGAACCTATGACGTTCGGTTGACGTCGGCTGTAGTCTTTGGAAGACGGAATGCCTCCTCGGTGGTACGGTGGCTGCCTGTTAACAGCAACAGTTGATGGTGATTTGGTACAAGGATGCCTTGATTTAGGCGTGCCCTGTGCCACAGATTTCTCTTCCGCCTTACGCTTGTGTGAAAGCGTCAAGTCCTGCACCTTTGTACCCCTATTGTACGCGCAGGGAAGCTGCACGTAGGTACGATCAGAGAGGGTCTGGCGAGGCAGACTCCTATCATACTTACAAGAATGCTGCTTGTATTAGTCCTTCTCTATAGGATGTACTCCCTGGCTTGTATCACGTACATGAGTGCTCAAGCGACATAGGGGTTTAATTGGTCGAGGCATCGAAGCACGGGACCAGTTTTGTATAACTTTCCATCGGCTGCGCATGTAACTGTCAACGCATGCCTTTGGTCGGTTATTGACGTAGTACGTTTGTTGCACGAGGCACGTACTGATGGAACTGGGGATTCCCAGGACCCTTACTTTGGTCTGTGTATTGATCGATAGAAAGTTAAACAGATTTTATACGTATTCTAACACTTTATAGGCGGAAACTAGGGTTCACGAATTATACATGTGGCGGGAAGAAGACAAGTAGTTCCTGGCAATCTCGAGCGGACGACCCTAAAATCTTCTGCACGTATTCCTTCCTCGAGTTGGATGTCATATGGGCGACGATCTCCCAACCTTTTCTTCTCCATGGCAGCCCTCTCTTTCTCTCCTTACGTGAATCACGAATTTAGAAAAAGCTTCAGATTTCTGATCAGTAATTTGGCGGCCAGAGAATTGAGGATATATATAGGCTACGGCAGGGACCATGAGAAGAAATTAGGATTAGGCCTCCTAACGGATCTAGATATCCCATGTTCAGCCCGAACACACAATCCAGGCCCATTAACAATAGCTCGGTCCACTAATGAGCTATTGTTGCACTACCTCCCTAATTCCAAATTATGTTTGTGGGATCCTTTTATTATATGCTCGTTTGGTTCCCCATGTTAAGATATCGAATGTCCGTCGATCAAATTAAGTTACTGACAACTATATTGATTCGACATCTTTTATCCTTAAGTAGTACCGCTCAACTTTATTTGTCATGTCGGATATAATCCACCTGCAGGGTTTACATGACAATCCTTATGAGCTCCTTAAGGGGACATCATCAACCCGATGTATCGGAACATAGATTCTATTTATAATCAACAATCCATCATACATATAATGTTATTGCCCAATTCATATAGGTTGTTGACCCATAATAAATCTCACACTTTCATGTCAAAGTAATATACACTGTATATACATGTCTGTTATTATATCCGGATTAAGAGCACAAGAATCCATAATAACAGAGGTGTTTGTTCACTTATGTAGTCAGTACAAAGAGAACAACCTCAAGTGGTCCTGTTCAATACACACAAAGTGTACTAGTGTAAACCTATAGTCAAGATAGACTAATACAAGATTATACTACAACCTTTCCAATAGATTGTCCAAGTCCATCTAGGTTGTGAACTATTTATATACTCCATAGGAAACTGATAATAAGATCTTTTGTGTGACACCACACACCATATTATCTACAATATAGAATATCAGACATTTGCATTAACACTTGCAACAAATACAATATGCAAACATTTGCCCATATGATTCTTATTCGAAATTTAAGAAAATAAGATTACTACAAAAGTGATGCTTTTAGTATATAACCCTAACAATCTTCCACTTATACTCAAAGCATTCCTTTTCAGTATACTGTTACAAATCTCCCACTTATACTTAAAGCCATGCTGCTACACATCTGACTCCCATTCCCTCATATGACTATCAAAAGCCTTAGCTGGTAAGCTCTTTGTAAAGGGATCAGATAGGTTGTCGACTGATGCTATCTTGATTACAGCAACTTTTTCTTTCTTTACGAAATCTCGTATCAGGTGGTACTTGCGCTCAATGTGTTACCTGTCTTATGGGCTCGTGGTTCCTTCGAGTTTGGAACTGTACCTCTATTATCACAATAAAGTGTCATAAACTTAGGCAAACTAGGTACCACATCCAAGTCCAACAGAAAGTTTCTGAGCCAAACTGCTTCTTTGGCTGCCTCAGAGGCTGCCACATACTCGGCTTCCATGTTGGAATCAGCAATACATTTTTGCTTGATACTCCTCCACACAATGACTCCACCTCCCAAAGTAAACACATAACCTGAGGTAGATTTCCTGGAATCCCTATCTGACTGAAAATCTGAGTCTGTATACCCCAAGGGAACTAAACTATCTGCCTGGTAAACTAGCATATACTCTTTAGTCCTTTTCAGGTACTTCAAAATATGCTTTACGGCAATCCAGTGCTCTTGTCCTGGATTAGACTGACATCTGCTGACCATACCTACGGCAAAGCAGATGTCTGGTCTCGTACATAGCATTGCATATATTAAGCTTCCTACTGCTGAAGCATAAGGAACTGCTTTCATGTTCTCTATCTCTTTAGGTGTCCTAGGACACTGCTCCTTTGATAGAGCAATTCCATGTCCAAAAGGTAAGAAACCTTTCTTAGAATTTTGTATACTAAAACGAGTTAGTACTGTATTGATATAGGAAGCTTGGGATAAGCCCAACATTTTTCTTACGATCTCGTAGAACTTTGATCCTAAGGATGTGAACTACTTCTCCCAATTCCTTCATATCAAACTATTTGGATAACCATACCCTTACATCAGATAACACCTTCATATTGTTTCCAATGAGCAAGATGTCATCCACATAAAGTACTAGGAACACCACCACATTTCTGTCACACTTTCTGTATACACATGATTCATCCTGACATTGATCAAATCTATAGGATTTTATCACCTGATCAAAACATATGTTACAAGATCTGGAAGCTTGCTTAAGTCCATAAATGGACTTCTTGAGCCGACAAACAAGATGCTCTTGGGCCTTTTCAATGAACCCGTCTGGTTGCTTCATATAGATGTCTTCCTCAAGACTTCCATTAAGGAAAGCTGTCTTGACATCCATTTGCCAAATCTCAAAATCGAGATGAGCTGGAATAGATAAAAGAATCCGGATAGACTTAAGCATGGCTACTGGAGAAAAGTTTTCCTCATAATCGATACCCTTTCTTTAAGTAAAACTTTTTGCTACAAGCCGAGCTTTAAAGATTTCAACCTTACCGTCTAATCCTTTTTTTCTCTTATAGACCCACTTGCATCCAATGGCTTTTACACCAACGGGTGGTTCTACAAGCTCCCAGACCTGATTAAAATCCATATATTCTATTTCAGATATCATTGCTTTTTGTCAAGACTCTGCATCTTTATCTTGGAGTGCTTCATTGTAGGTACAGAATCATAATCTTGTTCCTCAGGGACGAAGTCTGACGACTCTCCCAAGAACATATATCTATCAGGTTGTATCACAACCCTCCCCTACGACGAGGCACTATCAGTTATGGTGTAACATTTGTGACATGTTGTGCAGTTATTTGTGGTTCATCCTCTTGTACTGTTGGTACTAAAGTACTTGGTGTCTCACCTCTCAGTTCTTCTAGAATAACTCTACTTGTGGGTTTATGGTTCATCACATAGTCTTCGTATAAGAATCCGGCATTGGTGCTTACAATGACTTTCTGATCCTTAGGACTATAAAATAAACCTCATTTCGTTCCTCTTGGATAGCCTACAAACAAGCGTACTTCTGTACGAGATTCCAACTTATCTGCTTTTCCATTCAGCACATGTGCTGGCTACCCCAAATGCGAACATGTTTCAGACTAGGCTTACGCCCAATCCACAACTCTGTGGGAGTAAGAGGTACTGACTTAGAAGGAACCAAATTTAAAATATAAGCTGCAGTCTTTAAGGCATATCCCCAAAACGAATTTGGTAAATCCGAATAACTCATCATTGATTTTATCGTCTCCATAAGAGTTCTATTCCTTCTTTCGGCTATACCATTCTGTTGGAGCATTCCAGGTGCAGTCAATTGGGATGTAATCCCAGCCTCTGTTAAATATTCCCTAAACTCTCCAAAGAGGTACTCGCCACCACGATTGATCGTAATAACTTGATACATTTTCTATGACATTTCTCCATTTCAGCCTTGTACTCTTTAAATTTTAAAGCACTCAGACTTACGGCATCAAATAAATGTATCCATACCTTGAATAATCGTCAATAAATGTGACAAAATATTCAAAGCCACCTCTAGCTTGGATAGTCATGGGTCCACACAACTCAGAATGAACCAATTCTAATACATCTTTGGTCCTATACCCCTTTGTCGTAAAAGTCCTTTTGGATTTTACCTTTCAAGCAGGATTCACAGACTGGTAGTGCCTCCACTTCCAATGAACTCAAAGGTCCATCTTCAACCAGTCTTTGAATCCTTCTTAGGTTAATATGCCCCAATCGCAAGTGCCAAAGATATGTTTGGTTCATACAAGAAGGTTCTTTTCTTTTATTTAAGTTAGATGACATATTATTCATTTTCATAAGTTGCATTGTGGCGAAATAGGATTAATGACATACAGAATATCAACCAATGCACCAAAACATATAAAATATTTATTCTTTCTAATAACAATATTGTCATTAAGATAAACTAAATATCCATCCTTAACTAGCATAGAAACAGAAACTAAAATTCCTTCTAAGTGAAGGAGCATAAAGACAATCTCTCAATGTCAAACACTTATTTCTACCAAAGATAAAGTAACATCTCCTGATGCAACGACCGCTACTTTTGTAGCATCACCCATGAACAAGCATATATCTCCATCACTGAGCCGTCTGGTTTCCTGGAACCCCTGTAATGTATTGTAGACATGATTTGTGGTTTATGTATCTACCAGGTGCCGGTAGATAACACCGCTAAACATGTTTCAACTACTAGTAAATGAGATATACCTTCTTTGTTCCCTTGTTTGAGAAGTGGACAATCAGTCTTCCAATGTCCTGACCCTTTGTACTTGAAACATTTGTCTTTTGGCTTTTCACTGTGCCTTGAGGTCCCATGCCCTTCTTTGCTGAGTTTGCTTATTTCTGAATGTTATTCTTCTTCTTACCGCCTTTTGGCTTAGAAGTAAGCCTTTTCAGAAACAAAAACATGACCACTCTGCCTAAACAAGATTCTGCATCCTATAGCTCTTTTGCAAGTTCTGGCAAACTATACAACCTTTTGCTCATGTTGTAATTAAGGCAAAAATTGTCAAAACTTTTAGGCAGAGTCACGAGAATGAAATCGACCTGGATTCCCCATCGATTTCAGCTCCAAGGATCTCCATCTCATTCAGATGACCCATCATCTTGAGAACATGATCCCTTACTGGTGTACCCTCAGCCATTTTTGTATTCATCAAACACTTCATAGCAAACTGCCTAGCTGCTCTACTCTGATGTCCGAAGAGTTCATTGAGGTTATACATTATGTCATAAACCGTAGTGTAAACCCCCAATATTTTCTAATTATTTTAGTGCCTTAAAAATTATCTTTCTATATTTAGAAATTATTTGGTAGATATACGTAAATATAAATGCATGTGTGTATCTATTATATGTGTGCTGTTAATATTTCTATTAAATAAGGTATATAGTAAATCCTAGAATTTTTAGGAATTTATTAGTAATTTTTTGGGAATTTATTGCTTGCTTAAAAGATATATATATATATATATATATATATAATATATATCTATAATATATATATATATATATATATATATATATATATATATATATAATAATATATATTATGTATGTATGTATGTATGTATAAATCTATATATATATATTATATATATATATATATATATATATATATATCTATATATATATATATATATATATATTTATTATATATATATATTTATTTATATTATATAATAATATATATATATATATATATATATATATATATATATATATATATATATATATTTATTAGTTAAAAAAATATGGGATGGTGGCCGAACCCCCCACCAATACAGCAACTGTGCTGTGAAGAGGGGCGGGGGGGGGGGGGGGGGGGACGACCCCACATCCTTAAACAGAGGAGCTCAACTGCTATAGTAATGCCAACCCGAGCCCGACCTTAGCCCAAAGCAGGCTGAGCTTAAGAGTGCGGGGCCCACCCAAAGTTTGCTTGCTGCTGAAGGCAGCAAGCTCACGAATTATCCCATGTGGGGTTCACAAATCCAAAACCTATTAGTATTAGGTTTTGTGTTGAAAGTTGTTATAAATATAACTTTTGCACAAGCCTCAAAACCCTAATCTTCCAAAACGAAAGTTGAGGCTGATTATACCCTCTTCAACTACGAATTCGTTTCACCAGCAGCGGCGCTTTGTACGCGACGAATGGAGCATCGGAAGTCAGCCTCGCGTTACCCACGGAGCAGTTTTCCCACTCAAGGTACCCTACTTCCCTACGACGTAACTTTTTACCTGTAGCACCAATTTTCGATCCGTAAGATTTTCTGGAAAGTAGACTTGACCCTCTTCGAGATCCTCCAGTTGGATTTCGAAAACAACCCTTTAACTTGCTCAAAAAATCGAGACAAAGTTGAACAAAAATCTGTTTTCTGTAAAACTAAAAACTATTTTAAAACGATAAATTGTCGGCCAATTTTCTTGCTTTACATTAATGTATCGTAGAAACTAATTGAATAATGTGAAGACAACATAACCACGATCAAAACGCAATTTGTAGATCTGTATTTCGTTTTCTGTGCGAGAATTAAATCAGTGTTAAAGTCGGGCAAAAAAACTGTTTTCTAAAGAGTTAATTTCAGAAAATTTCCACGATACGACGTACGTCCCAACAAACCGAGCGACATGGTCACACGCTATATGCATCGAAAGGCGCATATGGATGTTACGGACGTGTGGGAACTGACGGAACTCAGTTTCGTTGCGTGTGCGCGACGAAATCAACGTGTATCCGTCGAGATACCACCGTATCGACATTTGCAAACTTGCCTATAACTTCATGTACAGTCATTGAATCGAGATGAACTTATGCCAACAGGTCCGGATCGAAATTCTGGTCCTGCATGCCAAGTTTGGTTCGATTCTGAGAAGGTCGAATCGGAACCCATTTTTGGCGGGCCCGCGACCCACTCAAACGGGCGATTCTGTACACGGCTCCTCGGAATCCAAAATGGACATACCGTTGAGTTCCTCTCCTTAAACTGAAACCATAGACATGTAGTTTGACGACTTAGAGACCATAGACTTTGGCACGCATTTTGGTGCAAAGCGGGTCCAACGGCGGACATCGTTTGATCCGAAATTATGATTTTGCCTTTGTTCCAGAATTTGACTTTTGGACAGGCGTTTCCTAGGTATATCTTCTTCATCGAGATCATTTTGATGTTTTTTTCAGTTTGGAGTCATCTGTGATTTGTGAGTTTTGGTGCTGACCTTTGCTACACTTGGATTTGCCCTTCTCGCACCGCAGGCAAGATACCTTGCCACCTTACTCTGTGATTATTATATTCTTATTTCATTGTTATTTTCAGCATTTATTTCGTATTATTTAAACTGTGCGTCCAAGTCATACTTGGGTGCAAGCGACTCTATCGGTCGTTTTTCTTGCTTTATTTATTCTCTTGTA
>JANAVB010006359.1:10000-15000 GCA_029216955.1 Iris pallida
GATGACACGAGATGTGCATCATGTGCACGGCTCCGAGAACATTGAACACTAGGCGTAGAACATTGAATACGGTGCTGAGCGTGCCCTCGGGCACTTATGCTATGAATTGACTAAGTAAATACGGAAGTAGGCTATGCGAATAACGATACGAACGAGACGCGTAATTATGAGTACGAGACGACAAAGCCGTTGGGCGTCGTGCATCAATATGGATGTGTTGGGGCATAACGCCGACGGAGCTCCCCATATGAATGGTGGATTACGTTTATGGCACGGGAAACCGTTTATGTGCGACACTAGGTTTATGGATTACGAGATCGGTTGGTATGCTATGGATTGTATGCTATGGAACGTATTGCATGGTCAATGGACTCGGATTGCCCGTGCACGGGTGCGGCTTCCCTCGAACGGTTATGCCGGGGCGCCGGGACCGTTCGGCCTAGGAGGGAATTATGTGTGGTATTTATGGTGCACAACATTCGGACGGATTGCGACCGTCCAGTGCTGTGATAAGCTATGATATCCGTAAGTTTGGGATCCTTCGGATACTGGGCTAGCAACCCGTATCGAAGCGATTGTAGGCTTACACATATGAGATGCCAAGTCCATTACGGTGCGACACACCGTGACCTTCATGTAGATAGGGCCGGTGGGCTGAGATGAGAGCTGGGTGCAGGCGCAGGGCCTGCTACCCATTATGCATATGTTTACGTTATGATCGGTTGGTTGTGCGAATTGTATGTTTGCTTATGTTAAGTTCTAACCACTGCAGGCTAAGGAAAATGGGACGGCATGAGCACGAACACTATGTTTACGTTTATGTTATGGCTAACTGTATCTGCTGCAGGAACACGGCGTGGGACACATTTATGAATATGTGCCATATATATAAGTTTTGCCATGAAATTGATCCTAAGGCTAAATAGAAAGACCACAAAGTAAGATGCATGTTTTACTAAATGAATAAGTGTTTGGTTTGGGTGCGAGCGGGTCTTGATCAGTGCGAAGCGAGGACGAAAGCACTAAACCCCCACTAGTTTATGTGCAGGTTCAGGTTATGATCAGCTCGGGGCGGAGCTTGGCTTGGACGTGCCGAGGCATGGAGTCCTTGGCGTTCAAGAGGAGCTTCCGCATATGCGTTCGGACTTGCGACATGGAGATGTTCGGCCGAAGACTACTTGGTGGCTATAAAGAGGCATAATGTATGGAGCAATGTAATCCTTTGTGAGCTAGAGAGATCATGAGCGTTGTAGCCAATTGGCATTTTATGTTGGGCTATTCAGAGCCTTTGTAACCTTCAGTTCAATATTAATAAAAGAGATTCTTATGTTTCACTTGTTTTCTTCCGCTGCTTATGTTATCGATTTGAGATAGTTCTATGTGAACCTGTTATCTTGCCTTGCACGAGCGCAACTCCAGGCTCGTGCGGCATCACGCCCCAGCGATGGCGATGATTCGGGTTAAATCTAGCGAGGACGAGCGATTTCCCGGATCGGGGCGTGACAAGTTGGTATCAGAGCGGTTCCATCCTTTGGACCGTGCGTGAATCTCTTTGACCCTCAGTTGCTTCGTTATCGAATTCAGTTGACTCTAAGTTGTTTCCGCAACCGCATGGCTCATGGATCTGCTCGACGCTACATTGGATGTTCCATACAATAAGTCTATATTAAGTGCGTACGTCTGCCACAAGTATGTCGTGACTATTACGCTATCTTCGGGTGCCATCGGAGAGTGTTGGTTGCACGCAGTGTAACGAGTTATGGGATGTTATTTGCACGCAGTGCAACGAGTTATGGAATGTTGATTGCACGAAGTGCAACGAATATGGTGGTGTTGGTTGCACGAAGTGCAATGATATATGTGTTGTTGGTCGCACGCAGTGCGATGAGTTATGTGTTGTTGGTCGCACGCAGTGCGATGAGTTATGTGTTGTTGGTCGCACGAAGTGCGAGGAGCTATGTGTTGTTGGTCGCACGAAGTGCGAGGAGCTATGTGTTGTTGGTCGTACGAAGTGCGAGAGATATGTGTCGTTGGTTGCACGAAGTGCAACGGATCGATATGTGAGACGATGCGTGTTATGTGACTACGAGAATGGTTATGTGTCCGTTGCACGGAGTGCAGCAAGTCGTGGATCGTTCGTTGCATCGGTGCAACGAGTCGATATGGTATGATGCGTGTTATATGGCTATGCGGGTGGATAGCGATATGTTGTGCGAGATCGAGTAAAGACCTTAAGTATCGAGACTAAGTTGTTGCACGAGCTGCAACGTGCGGGATTCGAAGATCGTGGATGCGATAGTAACGAATCGAGTTGGTTGCTAAGTCGAGTTGAGTAGGCGAACGTGTATGTTGGCCATATATTGCGTTGAGCTTTGAATAGGCGAATGTTGCGGGTGTGATCGAGATGATCGCCATGGTCCGATTAGATCGAATGTATGTCAAACTTAAGCTAACGTTAGAGCTGGGATCGGAAGGATCACCATACGGGACGGTTAAGTTGAGATAGAAGTCGGATCTATACGAAGTGTGATGTCGAGTAATGACTCGATTCCGAGTGGTATATGCAATACCAATTATGCGAGCAAGTATAGCGAAGTATTGTGTCGATAACGATAGGCTCGATCCTGAGTGGTATATGGGATACCACTTAGCGATAGCTATGTTAAGCCGGTTGGTGACTTGTGATAGGTTACGTCGAGAAAATTATGTTGTTACGATATGTTTGTCCGCAACGGATGGAATGGTACCGAGACTCGAGTGGAAATGATGCGATAGGAGTCGATATAAGTATGCTTTGGTGAATTAGTTAAATGAGTATGCGTGAAGTCGTACTTATGGATGATATGTCGGACGAGAATTCGTTAAGTATAAGTTGAACGATAGGCCGAGCATATGCGAACGAATGTTACGTTGAGGAAATAGTCGACCAGGTCGAACTTATGTTGAGTTAGTACGGAGACTTCTTCGGAACATGTTGAGTAAGTACGGAGAAATTGTACGAACGAATTTGGGTTAATACAATGAGTCGGTAGCACGATTTGGAAGTACGAGTTAGGTATATGAGAAGTGATTTGTGCGAGACTTGATTCGTATTCGAGTTCGGATAATGGCAATGATTGCAACGGGTTTGAGCTTATGAGAAAGGAGGATGTTCAAGTTATGCATATCGACGATGGTATTGAGGCGTATCAAAGACGATATACAATAACTCGGGGATACTCTGATCGAATGAACGAAAATTATGTTGAGCATTGTTGTTGGATGAATAAGATGCAAGTTAAGCTATGGCAGTTTGGATGATAACGGTAGGAATGCTTCGGAGAAATTGAGAGTCGATGGATGTTGCTCGGATGGAATCGAAAGTGTCTGGATTGCTTCGCGGATCACCACTATGTTGACATTCTTGTCTTGAGCGAGCGCAACACCAGCCTCGTACATGCGTCACGTCAAATTTGGACGATCATTCCGCGTGAGCACTGGTATGGTGATTCATCCAGTGGGGATGATCGAACTTGCAAGGCGTGGCAATTTGGATATGGATTTGTGGTTTGATGCGAAGGTGGAATTGAGGATTGTGCGATATTGTCAACGGCAGTACCTAAGTGACTCGAGTAGTTAACGGCGCATCAGTCGCACGAGAGTAGAGAAATTATGGATTGGTATGTCGGATTGGGTAAAGTCCCGTAGGAAGCGTCGGAAATTGATTTGGCTCCGCGATAGGATATAGCATGGTTCGTTGTAACTGTCCCTCGTTGATGATCTTCAATTATCGAGCGTAGTTTCGGGGCAGATGACCCTAGAAGACTTGACCGCCAAATCAAGTGAATGTGGGAAACCATAGGATGACCCTAAAGAAGTCGCGTAAGAAATTTTGTCGAAGATAAGGAATGATGTAGTGCATGTTGAGGATAAGTCTAAGCGAGTGAGTATCGTGTCTCGAAAGTTTGCGAGTACTAAGAATCGATATGGTCAGAAAAGTTATGTTGGAACGAGTAGATGTTGAGGAACGTGCTTAAGCGTAGTGACGCGGTAAGGCGATTGCAAGGATTCTGCAATGCGCGAGAGCGATGGATAGTAGAACGACCCTAAGAGTTGTGTCGTAGGTCGGCTTAAGTAACGGTTAGGCTATGTGTGTTGAGCGCGCGAGTTACGTTACGAAACGAACTAGTCGGGATTGAATCGATGATTGAGTGAGGGATTAGTACTCGGTCGAGAGTAGGAGATGGACGTATCGTAAGAGACCTTGGGTCGGAAAGATTGTTGCCTTTGAGCATCATAGACTTAAGTTGACCTCTGTGTCGGGAGAGCGCGAGCATGATGTCTGGATAAGTTGCCTAGCGGGGGTAGCCCCAGACTCGATGCGCAGGTAGTTCGAAAACGTGGATCTGTTGGAATAGTTGTGTGCGAGACTTAGTACGGATTGTAGGCAAAGGAATTTGAGACATGTGGACGTAGTCCATGTCGTTAAGGCCAAATGTTATGAATGATTGGATGAAAGACTTGAGTTATGCGAGAGATAGGAAACGGTTGGGCGAGTAGGCATTGTAGGGAATTGTTGCGATCGGATGCGCAATGACTCGATGCAATGCGAGTGTTAGGTGGCCGGCGAGAAACTTATGAGATTGAAGTTATGGTTTGAATCAAGTTATGTGCAGAGATGTTGGAAGATGATCGCATGTTATGGGATGATGCATACGAAGAGTATTTGGAGAATAGGCGCTAAGATTTGACTAAGTCGAGTACGGACCGATGGGTGCTTGAGGATTTAAGTTGAGTTTGTTAGTTGTCCCGATATCCTACAACTAAGCTTGGCTGAAATGCATATATTGGTGGGACGCCTAAAATATGTGTATGATCCAGACTGAGTTGTATGATTCAACGATGGTAGCACGAGATCATGAAGCGATCTATGCGAGGCACTTGGATTAAGTGTTGGTTTCGGTTCGAGGACGAACCTGATTTTGAGTGGTATATTATGTAATGCCCCGCTCCGCATCGGT
>JANAVB010006360.1:0-44378 GCA_029216955.1 Iris pallida
TGCTTTAAATAGACTCTGTGGCTTCAGTTGGACCCCTATACCTATCAGCTGTTCAGGTTATCAAGCGAGTACATTCTCTGATCATTTCATATCTTGTTTAGGATATTTCCTACTTTAGATTACTTTACATGATGCTGACACGTTGGAAACACGGATTAGTACTATATGGATCTTGTTGTGCGATATTATCCCCTTAGCGGATACATCGAGTATTCGTGTTCGTGTACTTTATCGTGAGCATCGTGTACTCCTTGTATTCGTGACATTCGTGTACAAATCGTATGAAATCGTGTATATGTATTCACATGATCTCGTGTGCGACTATACTTCGTGTGCAATAACATAACGTAGCTAGATCCTTGTGTATTGATTGGGGCGGGGGAGTAGAAGTGGTTATGTAATCAATCCAGTAGATTACTCGTGTACAACCTCTGTAGATTACTCGTGTACAACATCGTGCCGCTTGCATAACCATCTTGTGCTCTGAATCACTAGTTACTGATAGTTCTCTATATATTGTAGCTATTTACTTACAGTCTCCTCTTTTTCATCATGTTATTTCTTCAGATCATGTATCTTACTCTCTAGCATGTTTATATTTCCTAACCTGTTATGATATTGTTGAGATGTACTGTACTCGCTCCTGTCCTGACTGGACCTGTTGATAAATTTTACAGATAGCTTGGAGATTACCTGCTAGCCTAGAGGAGACACATTAGAGGTTGTTTAGATAGTTATTTCAATTGTCTGGAGTTGTATTTACTTTATGGATTACTGTATCTGAGTTTTGAGATTTGAGATGTATTCTGGGTTTGTGTATCTTAGACACTTAGTTTTCTCTCTGTTGTACCTCTTTTGGATTTCATGTTTTATCTATCATTATCATGCTCTACCTTACATGTGATTGAGTCTGTATCTGCTATGTCACCCCCATTCGGGGAGTATAAACAGTTTAGTCTTATACTGTTAGATGCATGAGACCTAGGACAGCGTTCTACTGCCGACACTGCGGCGTAGGCTGGACGTACCCACTTCTCGTGCCTTATTCTAGGGTGCGGGTCATGACACTACCAGAGATCATACATTGTAGCATTTCTCTGTCCCTGGATTAGCAGACGGCCCAAGTAGGTGAAGGATAGGTTCAATATAGGGAAACCCAACTGATTTTGTATGTCAGCTTGCTTCTCTTTCTCAACTGACAGAGCCATATATACTGCAGACTTGTTGCCATTGATCCGATGTTCTGACACAGCTTCATATCGACTAAGCACCAATTTGGGCTCCTTCATGCGTTTGTCCCCCTCCAAAAAATCAGAATATCATCGGCATAGACCAGGTGAGTCACATATGGGCACCCACTTGGAGAGTAGTAAGATGTAAAGCTGGGAACAGAAGATAGATGCCGAAGGTTACGACTCAGTACCTCTGTCGCAATAATAAATAATGCTGGAGAAATTGGATCCTATTGTCTGAGGCCACGAAACGTCTTAAAATAGCCAAGGCACTGCCATTAATAAGAGAGGATAGCCAAACATTACTAATAAGATGGTAAATCATGTTTATCAATACCTCATTGAACCCAAATCTCCGTAGGACACTCATCAAGAAAGTCCAATTCACTCGATCATTTGCCTTGCTCATATCGAGTTTTGTTGCTGCATTCCTTCCCCAGTTTGTATGGTCGAGCATGCTAATCACCTCTTGTACCATAATAATATTATCTGCAATTTCCCTACCCTTTACAAAGCCACTTTGTTCAGGAGATATGATCTTTGGAAGAAAACTTGCAAGACGCCTGACTATCAGTTTAGAGATGATCTTATTCACAAATTTACACAAACTAATAGGGCGGTAATCCGCAAGGTTAGTTGGGTTCTTCTTCGGATGAGAACCAGTAGAGTATTAGTAAAAGATTTCGGCAACGCGGCTCCATCAAAGAACAAATTTGTGGCATGAAGAATGTCACTGCCAATGATGTTCCAGCAGCAATGAAAGAACTTACCAGTGAATCCATCAGGTCCCGCAGCACTCTTTTGATCGAGGCTCTTGACTACCTCATGAATCTCTTCAATGGTCGGCTTCATAGTAAGAATGACATTGTCTTCTTCAGATAAAAGTTGTGGAATTACCGACATGAGTTCACCATCCTCCTGCGTAAGTTTTGGGAAAAAAATCGAACTATAGTATTCCTTAGCCTTATTTTGGATATCACCCAGTTCTGTGAGAACTTCACCATTATCCTTCACAATCATGTGAATGTGAAGTCTTTGCTTCTTGTTAGAGACACACGAATGGAAATAGTTTGAGTTCCGATCTCCATGTAAATCCTATTTTACACGCGCCTTTTATTTCCTATATGCTCCTCTACATGAATCTTCTTCTTAAGCTCAGCTCTAGCTAACATCAAGGCTGGCCTATGACCTAGGTCAGACTCAAACGCAGCTTCTGCTATCAACACTTTGTCCTCCGCCTGCTTGACAGATTGGAAGATATTACCAAACTCCTTATGACTCTATTTGGACAAGGTTTTGCACGTTGCAGCTAGGCACAGAGATAGCTGTATCATACTGTTCGGGTGCGACGTCGAGATCCATGCTTCTTCAACCACTTTGATGAAAGACTCGCGCTCAGTCCAAAGGGAAAGGAAACAGAAACGTTTCTTACTTCTTTCTATAGCAGCGTTGAAGTGAACTAGAATCGGAGCATGATTTGATTCAGTTTTATTGAGGTGGTCGCAGGAGGATAAGGGAGCCCATTCCATCCACGAGTTATCAAATAAGATACGGTCTAACCTAGACCCTTCCCTGTCATTGACATATAAAGACTTTCGCCAAGTGAAGCAACTACCTGAATAAAGGATTTCTGATAATCCACAACAAGTTGGAAGTTCAAGAATTCCCCCATGGGCACAAAGTCTGGGGCCCTTCCTCCATACTTCTCCTCCACCCAAGCTATAGTATTAAAATTGCCACCTATATGCCAAGGCATCCGCAATCTCTCATGTGTCCACAAAAGGTGGTCCCATAGAATTCTTCTTCTTTTTGTGTTACTGCCATGTACAGTATTCACAATCATGTCTAGTGGGAGTGTCGGGTGAGAAAATGCCACTGTCAGAGCCTGATCAGTCGAATCCACCATTCGCATGGTACACTTGTACCTACCCAGGAGCCAGATGTTTCCTTTGTTATTAGAGAAAGCAAGTTGAAACCCTAGTTTCATCTGAAAAGCATGCAGCTTGGTCCTGGAGACCTTTGGCTCTATTAAAGCAAGTAGAAGTACTTTATTAGTTCTACAAGGAGACTTAACTCTTTTGAAAGTCATTTTGTTTACAATTCCTCGCACATTCCAGAATAGAGCTTTAAATATGAGAGGATATTGGTGAGGCAGTCGCAGACTTGGAGGCAGATCTAGTGCGTATGTTTATTGGGATTGGGATGTTAGCTTTCTTTGGGTTTTTTATTGATGAACGTAGGGTTTTTTCTACCTTACTAGTTACAGTGACCATCTCTTTTTCTTGATTATCTTCTTTCTCCTGTTCCTCTACTTATTTAGCCCAGGACACCACTCTGATCTCCCCCTTCTTTAAAGCCAATGTCACCATCTTGTACGTCACTTATGGAGGCAGGATCCCTGCTAGCCACTCCTAGAATGGCATCCTCCCCTCGAGAAGCATCTTCCTCATCCCCCTGAACCTGTGCAGCAGCAGATCCCCCTCTATGTTGGGTTCAGTAGGCAAATTAGATGGCGATGCTTCCTCATTCATTACTTCAGCTACTTTACTCGAGCTTATGTTTAATGCCATATTTATATCTGTTGGGTTTTTAGCCTTTAGTTTTGGTTTTTAGTCCCACATCGGCTAGAAAGGAATGTGTATCTCCATATATATGAGTCTTTGCTCTTTATGGAGATGCACATGTAGTGCACATGGGTGTGTGCCATGTGGGATTAATTATTAATGGTATAAAGGCTTAATCAACAATTAAGAAGCTGTAAGCTTTTTTGCTCTTGGAAATTTATTTTCATGGAGCTAAGCTCCGTAGGAGCTTAGCAACTCGGACTCGGACTCGGGCTCGGGCTCGGGCTCGGACTCGGACTCGGACTCGGACTCGGACTCGGACTCGGACTCAAGGGCTCATGAGGCGTAATGTGGCGTTTTATGGCGTTTTGTTGGCGTTTTGTTGGCGTTTGTTGGCGCACTTAGCAGTATGCGTAGAGTGCGTATGTGCGTATGGCTGGCTGCATATTAGAGCGGGAACAGTTGTAGCAGTTGCTGCACGTTCAGGAGTGGTTCAGCTACTACCCTGAAGTTCAGGCAACCGCTTGGCAACCGCCCCGTGGGCTATATATGCAGGTTCTCTCCTCTCTCTCAGAGTTGGAGAAATCAGAATTCCAGGGAGAAAACTCTAAGTGTTCTTTAACACAACAGAGTAGTGAGCGTGTTTTTAACACAAACACTAGTACTTTTTAGTACACGTGGGTTCTGTTACTTCAGAAACAGAGGAGTAGAGCCATTGCCAGAGGAGTTCGCCGTCTTCCGAGGAGTCAGAAGAGCAGGAGTGTTCCAAGGTTTTTCGTCAACCTTGCTGGTTCCTGGAAGCTGTTCGCAGAGGACGAATAAAGCTTTGAGCAACGGTGATCATTCACCCCAGCAATTCCATCTCTCGCCTGTCACCCTTCTGTTGCCTTTAGCAGTTCTGTCAGTATCTTCTTTTTAGAAGGCACTACTGCCAGTTTGCTACGATCACAAAAATCTCTTTAGATTATTCGTGAATTACGATATCTTTTAGATCTCGTAATTTGCAGAATCCTTCTGGATCTCTGTTGCAAAACCTTCTTTAAGGAATTGCATTTGAAACATTGTCTTTACAACTGTTTCAGTTTTTGTATTTTCTATCGAAAAATGTGCCCCGGCGTTTCCGACAATAACAATCTCAAAGCTTTATTGCTACGATGGAAAATATTAATGCTTCACTCCTCAATACTGACTTTTGCAAATTAAAAAGTTTGATAGAGAGCATTATCAAGTCTGGAAGAGGAAGGTTTATCTCACTCTTCAACTTAGAGACGTTGATTACGTATTGCTTGAAGAGGAACCTACTGTTCCAGATACTGGGTCTGCTGCCGTAATCACTGCGGCTACTAAACTTCAGGCCAAATGGAGAAGGAAAAATAGCATTTGCAGGTTGCTTATCCTGAATGCTATGGAGGATTCTCTAGCAGAATCCTACAGTAAGAAACCAATTGCCAGAGACATATGGGAGTCTCTGGAAAAATTGTACGAAGAAGACAAGAACAGGAGCAAAATATTTATGGTTGAAAAATATCACAAATGGCTCTTTGAGGACGAGAAGTCCATGCTGCCGCAGGTCAAAGAATTTCTAAGTTGCGACAGAAATTGGAAGACGAGGCTATGCCCCTCCCCGACAAGTTTGTTGTTGGAGGGATTGTCTCAAAGCTCCCGCTGGGTGGAGCAAGTTCTATGCAAACATGCATAGGAAGAGGAGATCACCCTTGAAGATCTCCTACAAAAAATCTATGTTGAGGACCAGATGCGGGCTCAACTGAAGGTGGACACACTGTCCAAGCAATTGGCTAACGCCAATCTGGTTCAGACCAAGGAACCAAAGGGAAAGGGAAAGCGTGCAGATTTCCAGAAGAAGAAGAAGAACCCTAACAACTTGAATGTTAAGGGAACTTCTTTCAAGTCAAAGAAATCTAAGGCAAAGATGCCTTGTTTCAAGTGTGGCCAGTTGGGCCATTTCAAAAGTGAATGCACAGCACCGGCCAAGAAATCAGAGCAAGGTGAGCCTAGCAAAGTCTCAATGATTACTGATGTAATTGCTATGATTTGACAGGTTGATGTTGTAGGATCTGATTCAGACTGGTGGGTAGATACTGGAGCCACCTGCCATGTCTGCTCCAGTAAGGAGTGGTTCACCACCTACACACCCACTTCTGAAGCGGTTGTGATGGCGAACCAAGCACAAGCTGAAGTTCTAGCGGGACGGTTATTCTGAAGCTGACTTCTGGCAAGTCTCTGACGCTTCAAGGCGTGAAGCACGTACCTACTATCGCCAAGAACCTGATCTCGGGAGGCTTACTCTGCAATGCAGGCCTCAGAATGGACATCAATGCTGGCCAGATGGTGATGTCTATCAAGGAAATATATTTCGGAAATGCTTTTTATACCGAAGGAATGTTCAAGATTCAGCTTGTAAATCAGTCCAATGTAATTAATGTAATTAATGAAATCACTCCTTCTGCTTATACTCTTGAGTTGTGGCATAATAGGCTAGGACATGTTTATTGTAAACGAATAAATAGAATGTCTAGTCTAGAACTTATCTCCAAGTGTGGGGGTAAGGTAGAGAAATGTGAAGTTTGTGCTCAAACGAAGATCACAAGGAAACCCTTTCCTCGGGTTAATCGAAGTACAAATCTTCTGAGTTGGTACACTCAGATATCTGTGACTTCAAACAGTTCTCTACAAAGGCCGGGATTATTTCATAACCTTCATCGACGACTTCTCAAAGTATGCGTTCGTCTACTTGCTGAAGGCTAAAGACGAAGCATTCGAGAAGTTCAAGGAGTTCAGAGCCGAAGCTGAGCGGCAGACTGGACAACAACTCAAAAGGATAAGAAGTGATCGAGGTGGGGAGTACAGGTCTCATGAATTCGTATCGTTCTGTAAGGAACATGGAATTGTCAATGAGACTACGGCTCCGTACTCTCCTCAATCAAACGGAGTAGCTGAGAGGAAGAACAGAACGTTGACAGAACAGCTCCGTACTCTCCTCAATCAAATGGAGCAGCTGAGAGGAAGAACAGGACGTTGACAGAAATTATAAATTCAATGTTGTTGACTGCTGGCCTTCCTAATTGCTACTGGGGAGAAGCTGTATTGACGACCACTTATATTCTAAATAGAGTGCCTCATGCAACTTCAGACGTTACTCCTCATGAACTCTGGTTCAAGGTCAGACCTAACTTGAATGTCATTGTGTCTGGCATATGTCAAGCTTCCAGATCTAAAGATTCAGAAACTTGGGACAAGGACTACAAAGACGATCTTCTTGGGGTATGCCGAGAAGAGTGATGCTCGGAGATTTCTTGATATTGAGTCAAATCATATCATTGAATCTCGCAATACAGAATATTTTGAAGATAAGTTTGCAAGGCACAAGAATATTGTTCTTCCGGATGTTCCGGAGAATAATGAGGGTACACAAGAGACTAAAGTCTTCAATGAAGATGTGGTCCAAAAAGATGTTGTTGTTGAAACAACGGTTGAACCAGAACAAGCTGAGCCGTCAGCTAAGCGTATGAGGAGGCCGAAGGACTTCGGAAGTAACTTTGTCACCTATCATGTGGAAGCAGATCCGCTTACCTATGATGAGGCGATGAAGACCAGAGACGCAGTTTTCTGGAAGGAGGCGATTGACAATGAGATTGATTCCATCACCTCAAATAAAACTTGGGTGTTGGTTGATCTTCCTGAAGAGCGAAACCTATCGAATGCAAATGGATCTTCAAGAAGAAGATGAAAGCAGACGGAACTATTGACAAGTTCAAGACTAGGTTGGTAGCCAAGGGGTTTTCTCAGAAGCAGGGGATTGACTACTTTGACACATATGCTCCAGTAGCCCGGATGACCACCATCAGAATATTGATTGCTCTCGCAGTAATACATAAGATGGTGATACATCAGATGGATGTGAATATGGCTTTCCTAAATGACGAGCTGACCGAAGAGATTTACATGCAACAGCCAGAGGGATTTGTCATCAGGGGTCTTGAAGACAAAGTATGCAAGTTGGTGAAATCCTTGTACGGTCTTAAACAGGCTCCCAAGATGTGGCATAAGATATTTGACAAAGTTATAAGGTCAAATGGCTACATGGTCAGCGATACGGACAAGTGTGTTTACACGAAGTTCGCTGATGGAAGAGGTGTGATCGTTTGTCTGTATGTGGACGACATGCTTATCCTAGGTACGGATATTAGATGTGTCACGGAGACAAAGAAATTCATCTCAAGCAAGTTCAGTATGAAGGACTTGGGGGAAGCTGATGTGATCTTAGGGATCAAGATCATCCGGACAGACACTGGACTAGCGCTGTCACAGTCTCATTATATTGAGAAAATGATCACTCGTTATGGATATCGGGATTTTCCAGGGATCGATACGCCGTACAGGTGTGATCTGAAGCTGAAGCCTAATTCAGGGGAAAGCGTCAGGCAGCTGGAGTATACAAGCGTAATCGGGAGTTTGATGTATGCTACTACTGCCACAAGGCCTGACATAGCTTTTGCCGTGGGAATGCTGAGTCATTTTACGAGCAATCCAGGTGTTGAACACTGGAAAGCTGTGGAACGGGTTATGAGATATCTCAAGAAGACTCAGACATATACACTGTACTACAGCGGAGATCCGTCGGTAGTGGAAGGCTTCAGTGATGCCAGTTGGTGCTCAGAGGTGGAGAGCGAGAGGTCCACAGGTGGATACATTTTCACAATGGGTGGAGCTGCTATATCGTGGAAGTCGAAGAAGCAGACTATGCTCTCGCGGTCATCCATGGAATCTGAGTTCTTTGCACTTGATACCGCAGCCGAGGAAGCAGAATGGCTTCGGAAGCTCATGTATGATCTTCCAGTGGTTGGGGCACAAATACCGGCAATACCGATATACTGCGACAACCAGGCGACTACGGCGGTGGCATCAAATGACCTTTTTAACGGGAAGAAGAGGACTGTACGGTTGAAGCACAGGGCAGTACACGATCTTATCAAGAGAGGTGTTATTGCAGTAATTGATGTTCGGAGTCAGGAGAACCTGGCGGATCCGTTCACCAAGGGCCTCAAGCGCCAGCTGGTCGATGACACAGCTTGTAAAATGGGCTTGAAGGCATTCTGATATTGTATTATTGTATTCCTACCATAAAGTTTTATGCTATTAGTTCAAAGATTTATCTACTAGGCATCTAGCTTTTGGTTCAAAGGAGGACCACTAATCGGAAGAATATCAGGAACGGTGGGTACATGTTCTATTGGGCATGGAGAGGTTACGGACCTATAACCACTATTGTCTACTGTTGTTTTCTGCGGAAAACAGGTCCTGTGGGAGGTTGGCTTAAATGCCTTAATGAGTTCTCAGGCATTTGGAATGTCTGGTATGCTTTACAGGAAGCATGGTAGCACAGCACTACAAGGAGTGTGACTCCATGCTATGTGTGGCGGTGACTCCACCATGAGGTTCTCGAAGGAGGTAAAGCCTCGGCTATGTTAGCCAAGTCACAGCGGCGTAGCACCGCAAATAGGCAGTTGGCCTAATGTTGTATATTGAATTAAAGAGGGATGTAGTCAGCACTACAAAGAGGAGGTGTTCCTCATGTTACGGGTGGCACGACACCACAATAAGGTAAACCCGGCTAGGGATAAAGCCTCGGCCTTGCAAGTCATGTCGTAGCGGCGTAACACCGCACAGAAGCGTAAGGCTTCATGCTGGGTAGTTTGGCACTACAAAGGGGTTAGACCTCATGCTACGGGTAGTATGACACTACGATGAGGTTCCCGGTGATTCGGGGTAAGGTCCTCGGCTTAAGGCCATGTCATAGCGGCGTAGCACCGCAAAGGAAGCGTTAGACGCTTCATGCCATGTCTCTTTAATAAAGAACTCACCTATAGTGTATGGACAAAGAGATATCAGGCCGTCTCTTGAGGGTAAACTTGTAGACGCCCAATATTATATACTGAAACCAGGCTGGCACACGGCCTTAAATGTGCAGCCAGAAGCACATGTAACTACATTATATGAGTGGAAAGAATTTCAGCTATGATGCAGAATTCAAGGCTTAGTCCATTCTTGTATTATAGTTTGATTTTTGACTCACGTGGGAAGATTCAAGTCTTAAGTGGCATCTATCCTAAAAGCATAATGGACAGTTACTGTGGGGAACACTCGTACTCATATATATAGAGATATGTGGGGGATTGTTGGGTTTTTAGCCTTTAGTTTTGGTTTTTAGTCCCACATCGGCTAGAAAGGAATGTGTATCTCCATATATATGAGTCTTTGCTCTTTATGGAGATGCACATGTAGTGCATATGGGTGTGTGCCATGTGGAATTAATTATTAATGGTATAAAGGCTTAATCAACAATTAAGAAGCTGTAAGCTTTTTACTCTTGGAAATTTATTTCCATGGAGCTAAGCTCCGTAGGAGCTTAGCGACTCGGACTCGGACTCGGACTCGGACTCGGGCTCGGGCTCGGACTCGGGCTCAAGGGCTCATGAGGCGTAATATGGCGTTTTGTTGGCGCACTTTGCACTTAGCACGTCAGCATCGTCGCTAGGCGCATAGTGCGCTTAAGTTGCGCTCGTTGTGCGAGTCACTTGTGCGACCACGTTGCACAGCCCGTTACGCGAGCCCAGTTACGCTGGCCCAGTCATGCAGCCCAGTACGCAGCCCAGTACGCCCAGTACGCACAGTGTGCGCAGCGTACGCAGCGTGCGTAGAGTGCGCAGTGTACGCAGCGTACGCAGTGTGCGTAGAGTGCGTATATGCGTATAGCTGGCTGCATATGTCACGCCCCAGTACCGAAATACGAAGACGGACTAGGCCAGCTACACCATATGAGGTACGTAACGTCATACGGCGATCGTGGCTGTCGAGAGACTAGGGGGTACATGCTACAATCAAGTCTCCTATGGTCCCACAGAGTTCTATGTCTCAATCAATCGAATCATATCAGCAAATAAATGAACATTAAAGATAAAGCAGTAAGGCATCCCCGACGCTTTATCAAAATGATCATGAGAGACTAGCTTTATAATTTAGCTATCTCGGAGAGTCAGGAGTACAAAATTATACACAGCTGCAGTCTGTTTAATTACAATTATGTACTGACACAAAATATCAAGTAATCCGGCTAACAGGTGCCGGTGGCTAAATGCCGCAAAAGTATAAGCAGGAGTGGTGGAGAAAAAACCCACTCGAGTCCCCGAACTGCCATGCTCCTAGTATGCACCATGGATGTCAGGGAGGAAGATCGTGTCCTCTGGCTCTGCTACGGGATCTGGCCAAACAAAACCAGCGGGGTCAGCCCCGAATAGCAAGTACAGCCAAAAGGGCACAAGAGTTAAGATTAAAAACCCAGTTAAATAGAATGATTGATAATAGTAATACTTATGCTACTATTATAGGGTAGCGCAACATTCTTGAACCCATATGGCACCCTTACAACCAAACAAGGACAAAAGGTGCCGCATGGAGTCGGGACGTGTCGTACTCTATAACTTTCACATAAGTTAAAAGGTATAAACAATAAAATCTTCTGATCGTGACTTCGGTCGACAGCCTATCGTAGCACAATAACCAACCCAACAATCAAACAAGAACATGGGTTGGATCATGCACCATGATAGACCATGTTCCTCAGTCATTCACAGAAGTAGCACTTCACAACCAGAATAAGTCTTCCGTTCATAACTTCGGTCCACAGCCTGTCATAGTACGATAACCAACCCAACAATCAAATAAGAACATGGGTTGGATCACGTACCATGACAGTCTGCTTCCCTCAGTTATTCACGAAAGGTAATAGGATACAAGCAAGTCATTTTCACGGCCAATCAAGTCTACGAGTTTCTAGTGGGATGAGGTTATCCTCGCATCATGTTATGTAGAAATCCTCAGATCGTATCCTTCCAGCAAGGCTAGCCAACCCAGGGGTTCGCGTAGATAGGTATGATTGAGCACAGGTCCCTCGTAAGGCCACCTTGCTAAAACATAAAATATGTAGCAGGAATTAATCGGATACAGTCATCCACTCGTTGCAGATGACACAGTATCCGTGGAGACCAGCCGGCGCGTCAAGACAGTATCTCAAGGCGGCTGGTGTAACACGATCTCGGAATTTTGCCCTCCCCATGCATCTAGTATATTTAGTTGCCTAATTTAACCCTAGGTGAAATCTTGGACTTTCATGCTGTGGCCTGCATGATTATCCTCCTAAAGTCGTACCTTAGTACAAGTACCCCAAAGAGGATTCATGTCAATCAGTATGTCAACATGTTCTGCCCTCCTTAGTGTAATACATCATTGCAAATACGCCACGTGGAGTTTCGAGTCTTTTGTCGAGCATGAACAAGAACTGGGACATTCAGGTACATGTATCAGGTAGGAACACTTTGTTCTCCGGGGTCACATTAGTGCTCATATCATGCTTGGGACAAAGGCGTAAGGATATAAAATGGACATATAATATATATATATATAATAATAATAATAATAATAATAATAAGGTAACAATATAGGGCACAATGTCCATGCGGCTCGAAGGGAGTGAGTCCATGCGGCTGGGTCAATACAGGTTCATGCGGCTGGGACTGCACGCTCATGCGGCTCAGGGAGCCCAAGGCGCATGCGGCTGGAAAGGCGGGTTCATGCGGACGAAGGGGTGTCAGCTTATGCGGCTGCGAAGGGAGCAATCGCCAGGCGGCCGGGGTTCAACAGCATATGCGGCTAGGATCAGACGAAGTCCTATGCGGCTGAGCATGGGCGATACCTATGCGGCTGGATGATGGATGAGCTTTATGCGGCCCAAAATAGTAGCGCATATGCGGCTAGGTACAAAAAAACTCATGCGGCTGAAAACTAGCCGCATGAAGTCTATGCGACTCAAGATAACAGGGGCTCATGCGGCTGAGTCTGAACAAGGCTATGCGGCTCAATTACTTGCCGCATGAAAATTTATGCGGTCAAGTACTCAAGCAAGTCTTATGCGGCTAGGAAGGACCTTCCATGCGGCTGAGCTCGAACGAGTCTCATGCGGCTGGAAAGGCCATGCGGCCAGAGACTTGCCGCATGAAGATTCATGCGGTCAAGTACTGCTCTTCTTCTCCACTTGTCCGAGAAGAGGAGCCAAGCAACCATGGTTTCCAAACTACACAAAACCTTCATCCGGAGCCCAAATCGAAACTTCCTTAGGTCAAAATGGGGTAGAACAAAATTCTCTACAACATGGAACCATCAAAACTTGAAAATAATGAAGTTTGCTAGATCAAAACCAAGAAGATCCGAAAATGGTTAAAACCTAGATCTACAAAAATTAAAGCTTCAAAATGGAAAACTTCAAGTTCTAAACTAGTGTAGAATAAGGAGAAGAACATATTTTGACAAATAATTTTGTAAGAAAACATCAACAACATTTATGGATCCATCTCTTGAGCAAGTTGGTACTTGCCTTGGTTGGTGGAGAAAATATTTGGTTGGTGGAGGAAATAAATGAGAGGAGAGAGAAGGAGTTATATATATAGATCTTGGACCCATGGGTTCATGATGAACCATTGGTGAACCAAGAATAGGTTACCCAAATGAGCCAAAACTATAGGCCCAAATGCAGAAAATAAATTAGGAAATAATATTTTGTCGAATATTTTTGGAAATGCATGAAGAAATATAGCATAATAAATATAGTAAAAATACAAGGTAAATACAATTTATCGGTTTATGTATTAAAATACGTATTCCAGGATCGGAGAGTGACATCTCTACCCTTCTTAGAAAAATTCCGTCCTCGGAATTCCAGCCAAGACAGGATAGTGAATCAGGGCAAGCAAGGCACAATCATATATAAGTTAACTATCATAGCAGTTATTATCATACATCACAAAGTGCAAAACAAGCAGGTGCAGATAAGTATAGAATCGTGTCAATAAGGTGCAAAAATATACCTTATCAGTCAAACAAATGCGGATACCGAGATCTGATCTCGTCCTCACGCTCCCAGGTTGACTCTTCCGGAGAGTGATGGTTCCAAGAAACACGGACAAGGCTTATCGTCCGATTCTTGAGTACCTTCTCTCGCCGGTCTAAAATAGATACGGGTTGTTCCTCGTAAGTTAGGTCGGTACTAACGACTAACTCAGAATGATCGAGGGCATGACTCAGATCCGGGACATACCCACGTAATTGGGATACATGAAACACATCATGTATACCAGTTAACGAAGGCGAAAGGGCAAGTCGATAAGCCACATCGCCTACCCGAGCGAGAATCTTAAAAGGACTAACGTATCTTGGACTAAGCTTTCCTCGGGTTCCAAATCTGATGATACCCTGAGTAGGCAAAATCTGCAGAAACACTTGGTCGCCAACTCTGAACTCTAGAGGCCTACGATGCTGATCTGCCCAATGACGATGTCGGTCCTGTGCAACTCGAAGGCGCTCTCTGACCAACTTAACTATCTCCACAGTCTGCGTGATCATCTCTGGCCCCAACAACTTCCGTTCTCCGACATCGTCCCATGCCAAAGGGGACCTGCACTTCCTTTCGTACAATACTTCGAACGGGGCCATCTGAATGCTAGCCTGGTAGCTGTTGTTATAGGAGAACTCTACTAGATGAAGGTGGTCCTCCCAAGATCTGCCAAAATCTAAGATACACGCCCGTAGCATATCTTCTAACGTCTGAATGGTTCTTTCTGATTGCCCGTCGGTTTGTGGATGATAAGCAGTACTGAATCTTAACTTGGTTTCCAAACTTTGGTGTAAGCTCCACCAAAAATGGAAAGTAAACCGCGTATCCTGATCTGATACTATACTAACTGGAACACCATGCTGCCTTACTATCTGCTTCATGTACATTTCTGCTAACTGCTCAGTAGTCTGTCCAACTCGGAAGGGAAGGAAATGAGCGACCTTCGTGAGTCGATCTACTATTATCCATACTGCATTCTTGCCAGCCGGGGATCTAGGTAGACCGGTCACGAAATCCATCGTGATGTGCTCCCATTTCCATTCTGGGATAGGAAGCGGCTGTAGCAATCCTGCTGGTCTCTGCTGCTCGGCTTTCACCTGCTGACATACCAGACACTTGGATACAAATCTCGCTATCTCTCTTTTCATGCCATTCCACCAAAAGTACTGCCTGATATCTCGATACATCTTCGTTCCTCCTGGATGAATGGAGTAAATAGAACTATGAGCTTCGGACATAACTTCTTGCCGAAGGTCTCCACTCGGTACACAGAGTCTGTTTCCAAACCTGAGCGTACCATCTTCATGAATCACTAACTCCTTCCTACGGCCTGATTCACACTCCGACCGCAACTTCTGAATCTATGGATCTCCTGCTTGTGCTGCCCTTATCCTCTCTACTAAGGTTGACTGAATCTGCATACTGGTCATTCTTCCTATATCCCTTGGCAAAACTACTTCGATTCCCATATTCTGAAGGTCTTCTAAAATATGCTTCTGCGAGGTCAGGATAAAGGCACTGTCTCTCCTACTCAGTGCATCTGCAACTATATTTGCCTTGCCTGGATGATACTGAAGATCTAAGTCAAAATCCTTCAGTAGTTCTAACCATCTTCTTTGCCTCATGTTCAAATCTCGCTGCGTGAACACGTATTTCAAACTCTTATGATCAGTATAGATCTCTACCCGATCCCCATACAAATAATGCCTCCATAACTTGAGTGAAAATACCACAGCTGCTAACTCCAAATCGTGAGTCGGATAATTCTTCTCATGGTCTCGAAGCTGCCGAGATGCATATGCTATCACCTTTTCGTGCTGCATCAATACACATCCAAGACCCTTCCCAGATGCGTCACAATATACTGTAAAGCCTTCCGCTCCTACCGGAAGCGTCAAGATCGGGGCTGAGATCAACCTCTTCTTCAATTCTTCAAATGATGCTTGACAGCTAGCTGACCAAACAAACTCTACGTCCTTGTGCGTCAAACACGTTAAGGGCGCAGAGATCTTGGCAAAGTCCGCCACGAACCTTCTGTAGTAACCAGCTAGTCCTAAGAAACTTCGCACTTCTGCAACCGTCCTCGGGACTGGCCAATGCTCTACGGCCTCAATCTTCTTCTGATCCACTGACACTCCTGCCCCAGAAATTACATGCCCCAGGAACGAAATGTGATCTAACCAGAATTCACACTTGTCGAGCTTCGCATAAAGTTGATGCTCCCTCAAGGTCTGCAAGACAGTCCTAAGATGTTTCTCATGCTCCTCTTCACTGCTGGAATAGACAAGAATGTCATCTATGAACACCACCACAAATTTATCCAAGTACGGCAGAAAGATGCGGTTCATTAAATCCATGAATACTGCGGGGACGTTGGTTAGTCCAAAGGGCATTACTAAAAACTCATAATACCCGTATCTAGATCTGAATGCTGTCTTCGGTATGTCTTGCTCCCGGACTCTTACTTGATAGTATCCCGACCGAAGATCGATCTTGGAAAAGACGCTGGCCTTGCTCAACTGGTCAAACAGGTCATCAATCCTTGGTAGCGGGAACTTATTCTTCACTGTTACTGCATTCAGCTTCCGGTAGTCGATACACATCCTCGTCGACCCATCCTTCTTGGGAACTAGAATCACTGGCGCGGCCCAGGGCGATTTACTGTCTCGGATGAATCCCTTAGACCTCAACTCTTCTTCATGTTGATACAACTTATCCTGTTCTGACGGCGACATTCTGTAAACTCTGTCTGCAATAGGCCTCGTTCCAGGGTTCAACTCAATGCTAAATTCTACCTTTTTGACTGGGGGTATCCCTGGGAGCTCATCAGGGAAGACGTCGAGAAAATCTTCGACCACTCTCGGAATCTGTCCTGGCTCTGACACTGCTGTTGAGATGACGCCTCCGGTCTGATTCTTCAAGGTTCGAGTAAAGATGAACTGCTCCATCCCAGGAACACTGAATATGACCCTACCTCCTCTATAATCAATTGTTGTATGACTGTCTCTCAACCAGTCCATGCAAAGAACAACATCAAAATTTCCTATAGGGAATTCAATCAATGACGCGGGCAATAAATACCCACACACCTCTACCGGACATGAAAAGCGCACTCTGCTAACTTCTACGAGCCCATTGCCGGTGAGTATATCCATCCTCTCCGGCAATGCCTTAAACTCTAATCCAATCTGTGTAGCATATTGTGCAGAGATGAATGAATGAGTAGCGCCTGAATCAAATAATGCTACAGCGGGAAATGAGGTGACGAGAATCTTACCTGCCACCACGTCACTAGACGCTAGAGCCTCTCCCAAGGTCAATGTGAGAGCCTGGCCCCGCGGAGCCCCTTGTTGCGGCCTTCCTCGACCATGCTGTTGCTGCCTCTGAGGGCCTCCGGCTTCCTGTGCCTGGAGGAACATCTGAGCCTGCGTTGGTAGACGCTGGGCTAGGGGCCTTACTACTAATACTGGCCCTCCACTCGGGGTTGCCACTGGAGCTGGCAATGCTGGAAACTGCTGAGCTGGCCCTCCTGGCCTCTACATCATAGGACAAGTGGAGATACGGTGGTCTGTACTACCACACCTCAAGCATAAGCCATTCGCTGACCGATACACCTCCCTCGTGTGCCCTGCCTTTCTACAGAATATACAGCCCTGGGGTGCTCCCTGACGCTGTTGCTGGTTCCTCGGCTGCTGATGTCGAACTGGCGCTGTATTAGTTGACACGGCCGTCCTCCGCGGCGCTCCTGCATCATGAATACGTACACCGGGTGCTGGTGTCGATGTTCGCTGCATTGCTCCTCCTCCAACCTGGGAATGAGATCTCTTCTGACCTCCTGCCCTCGATGCCAACCTCTGCTGGGTAAGCTCGTGCCTCCGCGCGACCGTCAGAACAGCGTCAAACGTCTGGTAGTCGTGTCCTTCCATAAGCTGCAATAGTTCCAAATGAAGTCCCTGCTGGAACCTCATAGCTTTCTCTGGCTCCGTTGCCACCATTGCTGGTACGAAATGGCATAATCTGCAGAACTCTGCTGCATACCCATCTACGGTCTTGCCTGCTTGCTTGAGACTGATGAACTTCTGCTGGAGCTCATATCGAGCTACTACGCCAAAATACTTGGCCTTAAATCTGTCACTGAAGGTGGTCCAACGAACAGGGCGTCTTGTACCAACTTCTTCTGATGCCCACCAGTCGCGGGCAAGATCCTGCAGTACCAGTTTGACCTGATCAACCTTCTTATCGTCTGGAACCTTGGCTGCCACAAGAATGGCTTCGATGTCTTGAATCCATGCATCCGCAGTGATGGCATCCTCCGTGCCATCAAAATACCTCGGGTTCAAGCGACGGAACCTTCCTGATGCTCCTGAGTCAACCCCGGCACTCCTCTCAAGAGCTAACTGAATCCCTTGGTTCAGCAACACGTTCTGCTCCTGCTGTCGAGTCTGTTGCTGTTGGTTAGTGACAAGAAACCCCCGGATGATCTCCAGGAGTGCTACGGCGTCTGGTACTGCCGTCGCTGCTGGTGCTGCAGGAGTTTCAATAACCTGCGGCTGCACTGCCTCTGGTTCCATTTCTACTCGTGCCTGCACTGGAGAAGGTTCTCTCCCCTGTTGCTGTCCAGTCGAGCCATGCTCTTGCTGCTCTTCCTCATGGGCCTCACCCGCTACTGAGAATGAAGCACCCCTATAGAGAAGAATATACGATTATCAAGTCCGGATGAGGAAGATTTCGAGGATGCAAGTCAGGTTAGAGATCAAGGCAAGGACAGAGAATTCGAAACAGAGTTTCAAGGGGAACAAGTTTTGATTGAGACTCCTAATAATTCACAATACCCCACAAGTCTAAAAATCAGACCTGCATGGGCCACCACTAAAACCTTGTCACGCCCCAGTTCCGAAATACGGAGACGGACTAGGCCAGCTACACCATATGAGGTACGTAACGTCATACGGCGATCGTGGTTGTCGAAAGACTAGGGGGTACATGCTACAATCAAGTCTCCTATGGTCCCACAGAGTTCTATGTCTCAATCAATCGAATCACATCAGCAAATAAATGAACATTAAAGATAAAGCAGTAAGGCGTCCCCAACGCTTTATCAAAATGATCATGAGAGACTAGCTTTATAATTTAGCTATCTCGGAGAGTCAGGAGTACAAAATTATACACAGCTGCAGTCTGTTTAATTACAATTAAGTACTGACACAAAATATCAAGTAATCCGGCTAACAGGTGCCGGTGGCTAAACGCCGCAAAAGTATAAGCAGGAGTGGTGGAGAAGAAACCCACTCGAGTCCCCGAACTGCCATGCTCCTAGTATGCACCATGGATGTCAGGGAGGAAGATCGTGTCCTCTGGCTCTGCTACGGGATCTGGCCAAACAAAACCAGCAGGGTCAGCCCCGAATAGCAAGTACCGCCAAAGGGGCACAAGAGTTAAGATTAAAAACCCAGTTAAATAGAATGATTGATAATAGTAATACTTATGCTACTATTATAGGGTAGCGCAACATCCTCGAACCCATATGGCACCCTTACAACCAAATAAGGACAAAAGGTGCCGCATGGAGTCGGGACGTGTCGTACTCTATAACTTTCACATAAGTTAAAAGGTATAAACAATAAAATCTCCTGATCGTGACTTCGGTCGACAGCCTATCGTAGCACAATAACCAACCCAACAATCAAACAAGAACATGGGTTGGATCATGCACCATGATAGACCATGTTCCTCAGTAATTCACAGAAGTAGCACTTCACAACCAGAATAAGACTTCCGTTCATAACTTCGGTCCACAGCCTGTCATAGTACGATAACCAACCCAACAATTAAACAAGAACATGGGTTGGATCACGTACCATGATAGTCCGCTTCCCTCAGTTATTCACGGAAGGTAATAGGATACAAGCAAGTCGTTTTCACGGCCAATCAAGTCTACGAGTTTCTAGTGGGACGAGGTTATCCTCGCATCATGTTATGTAGAAATCCTCAGATCATATCCTTTCAGCAAGGCTTGCCAACCCAGGGGTTCGCGTAGACAGGTATGATTGAGCACAGGTCCCTCGTAAGGCCACCTTGCTAAAATATATAATATGTAGAAGGAATTAATCGGATACAGTCATCCACTCGTTGTAGATGACACAGTATCCGTGGAGACCAGCCGGCGCGTCAAGACAGTATCTCAAGGCGGCTGGTGTAACACGATCTCGGGATTTTGCCCTCCCCATGCATCTAGTATATTTAGTTGCCTAATTTAACCCTAGGTGAAATCTTGGACTTTCATGTTGTGGCCTGCATGATTATCCTCCTAAAGTCGTACCTTAGTACGAGTACCCCAAAGAGGATTCATGTCAATCAGTATGTCAACATGTTCTACCCTCCTTAGTGTAATGCATCATTGCAAATACGCTACGTGGAGTTACGAGTCTTTTGTCGAGCATGAACAAGAACTGGGACATTCAGGTACATGTATCAGGTAGGAACACTTTGTTCTCCGGGGTCACATTAGTGCTCATATCATGCTCGGGACAAAAGGCGTAAGGATATAAAATAGGCATATAATATATATATATATAATAATAATAATAATAATAATAAGGTAACAATATAGGGCACAAAGTCCATACGGCTCGAAGGGAGTGAGTCCATGCGGCTGGGTCAATACAGGTTCATGCGGCTGGGACTGCACGCTCATACGGCTCAGGGAGCCCAAGGCGCATGCGGCTGGAAAGGCGGGTTCATGCGGACGAAGGGGTGTCAGCTTATGCGGCTGCGAAGGGAGCAATCGCCAGACGGCCGGGGTTCAACAGCATATGCGGCTAGGATCAGACGAAGTCCTATGCAGCTGAGCATGGGCGATACCTATGCGGTTGGATGATGGATGAGCTTTATGTGGCCCAAAACAGTAGCGCATATGCGGCTAGGTGCAAAAGAACTCATGCGGCTGAAAACTAGCCGCATGAAGTCCATGCGACTCAAGATAACAGGGGCTCATGCGGCTGAGTCTGAACAAGGCTATGCGGCTCAATTACTTGCCGCATGAAGATTCATGCGGTCAAGTACTCAAGCAAGTCTTATGCGGCTAGGAAGGACCTTCCATGCGGCTGAGCTCGAACGAGTCTCATGCGGCTGGAAAGGCCATGCGGCCAGAGACTTGCCGCATGAAGATTCATGCGGTCAAGTACTGCTCTTCTTCTCCACTTGTCCGAGAAGAGGAGCCAAGCAACCATGGTTTCCAAACCACACAAAACTTTCATCCGGAGCCCAAATCGAAACTTCCTTAGGTCAAAATGGGGTAGAACAAAATTCTCTACAACATGGAACCATCAAAACTTGAAAATAATGAAGTTTGCTAGATCAAAACCAAGAAGATCCGAAAATGGTTAAAACCTAGATCTACAAAAATTAAAGCTTCAAAATGGAAAACTTCAAGTTCTAAACTAGTATAGAATAAGGAGAAGAACATATTTTGAGAAATAATTTTGTAAGAAAACATCAACAACATTTATGGATCCATCTCTTGAGCAAGTTGGTACTTGTCTTGGTTGGTGGAGGAAATATTTGGTTGGTGGAGGAAATAAATGAGAGGAGAGAGAAGGAGTTATATATATAGATCTTGGACCCATGGGTTCATGATGAACCATTGGTGAACCAAGAATAGGTTACCCAAATGAGCCAAAACTATAGGCCCAAATGCAGAAAATAAATTAGGAAATAATATTTTGTCGAATATTTTTGGGAATGCATGAAGAAATACAGCATAATAAATATAGTAAAAATATAAGGTAAATACAATTTATCGGTTTACGTATTAAAATACGTATTCTAGGATCGGGGAGTGACAGCATATTAGAGCGGGAACAGTTGCAGCAGTTGATGCACGTTCAGGAGTGGTTCAGCCACTACCCTGAAGTTCAGGCAACTGCTTGGCAACTGCCCCGTGGGCTATATATGCAGGTTCTCTCCTCTCTCTCAGAGTTGGAGAAATCAGAATTCCAGGGAGAAAACTCTAAGTGTTCTTTAACACAACAGAGTAGTGCGCGTGTTTTTTAACACAAACACTAGTACTTTTTAGTACGCGTGGGTTCTGTTACTTCAGAAACAGAGAGAGAAGAGTAGAGCCATTGCCAGAGGAGTTCGCAGTCTTCCGAGGAGTCAGAAGAGCAGGAGTGTTCCAAGGTTTTTCGTCAACCTTGCTGGTTCCTGGAAGCTGTTCGCAGAGGGCGAATAAAGCTTTGAGCAACGGTGATCATTCACCCCAGCAATTCCATCTCTCGTCTGTCACCCTTCTGTTGCCTTTAGCAGTTCTGTCAGTATCTTCTTTTTAGAAGGCACTACTGCCAGTTTGCTACGATCACGAAAATCTTTTTAGATTATTCATGAATTATGATATCTTTTTAGATCTCGTAATTTGCAATCCTTCTGGATCTCTATTACAAAACCTTCTTTAAGGAATTGCATTTGAAACATTGTCTTTACAACTGTTTCAGTTTCTGTATTTTCTATCGAAAAACGTACCCCGGCGTTCCCGGCAATAACAATAGCTTCCCCATCTACCACCTGCAATGTCTGCATAACCGCAGCATTAGTAGGATTAGACTCTGCATTCAGAGCTATGAACTCCGAATCTGCAGTCTCTTTGTTAGGCTCCATTAATATGGTGGGGTCCTTCAAATTATGCACTCCTTCGACGTTGGCTGGACCACTCTCTTCATTAACCATTGGTTCTTTCCCCTTGTCTTTATTCCTTGCTACATGTTGACTTTTAGGCAAAGAATTATCATTCTCCAAAGCTAGCAGCGAAGCTTGGTCTTTCTCTGCTTGTGCAACCTTGCATGCCTCCTTATTGTGGCCTTGATGTTTACAATGAGTACAAAACTTGTGATTAGTTTCTTACTCTACTCGTTGAGCAATAACACGACCTTTAGGAAGATGGATTCGGATGAAGCTAGGGAGGTTCTGACTTGCTATCCAGATCGACATTAGTGGAGATTCCTATGACGTAGAGAAATCCTTTATCCAGCGAAACAAACGCATCGATGCTCGACAGATATACCAAAAATCCTTAGATCTGAGGCGTAAGAAATCAATCTACAATTGTGGCCGAATAAGCACATGTTTTTGTCAATGAGACCAACTTTGACAGATCCGACAAGTTTGAAATCAGCAAACACATTTCTCATAGCCTTGATCGAGGATATTGAATGCGAGAACTTGCCAATTAGGGCATATTTGTAAGGATCAATCAAAATCTCCTTATTTTCCTCCGAGAAAGAGACAATAGGGACTTCTCTTGAGAACGTGGGGGCACGGACGGAGATCGAAGGTGGTCTAGGCGCACCTGAACCACCCACCACCTCCGCAAAAGTCCTTGCCATAAAACCCTAGAAGAGCCGCAGTGAGGCCAAATAGTAGAATGGGATCGCATGTCCGACAGGATCAAGAGACCTAGATAAGGGTGGAGATAGCGCCGGACCGGCCAATGGCCAAGCCGGAGCTAGGAAAGTTGAGCGGCTAGGGTTCAAAGGGACCGCACCTGGGGAGGAGCGCAAATATATATATATATATATATATATATATATATATATATATATATATATATATATATATATATAGAGAGAGAGAGAGAGAGAGAGAGAGAGAGAACAAGGGAGGTGAGGTGCCACCCTATGGGTGGTGGCTACGTGTCACCCCCCATGCTATCATCATACACCGAAAAGTGTACAAATGCATGATGATAGCATGGGGGTGACATATAGCCACCTCACCGTGAGGTGGCACCTTACCTCCCTTATATATATATATATATATATATATATATATATATATATATATATATATATATATATATATATATATCAACAAAACTCTTATTATTTTATAATCAAAATGTAGAGTACATAAAGACACTTCTAGTGTCTACATTTCACAGTGGCCTTCCCGATTTTCCTATGAACTTCTGCAACCAGCTTTTCTATCGAGTACACATAGTTCTCGTATCTCCATTTGTTTCTATTTTTTTATAAAACCCAAAGAACTGTCGCAGCTGAAATTCCCTTCTTATGTTTGTTCTCCTTCCTCCACCAGTCACGTAAGCGCTCAAGTAAACTTCGACCTCTACTGCGAACTTGATAGATAGGTTGAATTTCTCCCCATACCCCCTTAGCCATATCACCCTGATGCAGCAAATGTTCCAATGTTTCGGTATTACTATTGGCACAATAATAACACTTCGAAGCTAGGCTACAACCAAGACGTGCAAGATTGTCATCTTTGGAGAGCTTGTTATGTAGGATTCTCCAGAGTTACACCGACCATTTAATAGGAATACATGTGCTCCAAATATGAGTAAAATTAGGTAACACAGGCCTATGAACACGAGCAATATCCCAAGCTGAGGACGCTGAGAATTACCTCGACTGTGTATTACCACATCTTCATGTTTCATTCAGGAGAATTATATGTTGTTGTGCTATGTCCCTGCCAAATATAAGTCTCTTCCATACATGTGATGCATTAGATGTAATAGCAACTTCCAATGGTGTAGCATTTGAACAATACTTAGCTTTGAAAATTTGAGTCCATAGGTTGTCCTGAGTTAGGAATTTTTACCACAATTTGATTGTAAAAGCATGCATCATCTCCTCCAACCTCTTAAGGCCCAATCCCCCCTCATGTTTTGTTCTATCAATCTTGTCCCATCCAAGCCATGTTCGTTTAGCCACACCATCTTGAGCACCCCAGAAAAAAAACTCGAGAACATACTCTCCATTCTATGCAGCACAATAGGAGGATTACAAGCCGCTAACATGTAAACAGGAATTGATGTTAATACAGCCTTGATCAAGACAAGCTTACCACCTGGAGACAATATTTTGTTGTGCCAACCTCCAACTTGATACGAATTCGATTGAGTAACTCCTCGTACATGCCACCATTCCGTTGTCCAGCCATCAGGGGACACCCGAGATAGGTGAACGGGGGAGTACCAATGTTAAAACCTATTCTGGATGCCAATTCTGAGCCCCTTTCATTAAGTATGTTCTTAGAAATGTAGATAGACGATTTGGACTTGTTAATTTGCTGTCTAGAAGCAGCCTCATAACTTGTCAATGTTTCAGTGATTCTAGAGATAGAACGAAGATCTCCAGCTGCAAAAAGAAGTACATTATCTGCATATGCCAAATGAGTAATCAGTGGACAACCTCTAGGAGATATGAATGATGAAATCCATCAGTCCCTGGAAATTTCTTCAGGCCATGAGATAGCACCTCCGCCGCAATAATAAAGAGCGTCAGAGATAGGGGATCCCCATGTCTAACTCCCCTAAAAGCTTGAAAATACTCCGTAGATTCACCATTGATCAAAGGAGCATACCAGACATTGTTGACAATCCGAAGCATCATGTCCACCCATTTATTATGAAAGCCAAATTTATGCAATACCTTCATCATGAATCTCCAATCTACCATGTCATATGCTTTCATTATGTCCAACTTAATAGCTGCATTTCCTCCTCTGTGCTTTTTGTTCATTCTGGCCATCATTTCTTGAGCAAGCAGTATGTTATCGATAATCTCTCGTCCCTTGACGAATACACTCTGTTCAGAAGAAATGAGATGTGGGAGTAAATGAGCGAGACGATGAGACAGTAGCTTGGATATGATCTTATTCATAACAGAGCATAGACCTATAGGACGATACTCCCCAAAGGTTCTTGGCTGCTTCACCTTCAGAATCAGGACCATGGAAGTGTTTGTGAAGGAGCGAGGTAAAGCAAACCCATCGACAAACATTCCTAATGCCTTAGTCATGTACGTATTGATAATGTCCAAATAGACTATAAAGAATAGGGGGTGAATCCATCCGGCCTAGATGCACTCTGTTGATCGAGCGACTTGATAGCTTCAATTATCTCATCTGAAGATAGAGCTGCAATCAATAGTTCATTTTCCTCTGTCGTCACTAAGGAAGGAATGTTCAGTAAGAGATCACTATCCTCCTAAATATCACCTCTTTGATATAATTTAGAGTAAAATTCCTTTGCATATGCATGAATTAAAGATTTTTCTTTCAATATACTACCATTTTCAGTTATGATAGAGTGGATTTGGAGTTATCTCTTACGATTACACACAGCCATGAAAATAGACAGTATTTTTATCTCCTTCTAGGTCCCATTTCAAACGAGACTTTTGCTTCCAATATGCCTCCTCAATGCTCATTCGTTGTTTAAGAATGGCAGTAGCCTTAGCCAACTGTTGACGACTCGCTGATGAATTTTGTTTTTCATTACTGATTTTCGTAGCCAATACGTCATCCTCCGCTTGCTTCACCTGCTGAAAAATATCGCCAGATGTGTTGCGGCTCCATGTTGATAGAATTTTCCTGCAAGCATCAAGTCTGAGAGCCAGTCTGGTAATACCATTTCGGTGATCCACTGATAACCAAGCTTGTTGAATCAATTATTTGAAATCCTCATAATTAACCCAAAAGTCAAGAAATCAAAATTGTTTTCTGCCCCTAGCCGAGTTGGACTTAAATTTTGTGAGTAATGGCATATGATCTGATTCAGCTTTATTAAGATGCTCTACTGAAGAAAGTGGAGCCAATTCTAACCAAGCATTGTCAACCAACACTCGATCCAATCTCGATCCCCGTCATCCATCCTGCTTTGACTTGAGCCATGTATAATAGCTCCCAGTATATTGTAACTCAGACATGCCAGTGAAAAGAGTAAAATTAGCAAACTCCTCAATGGAAACTTGATCAGCTGGCCGACCTCTAATTTTCTCCTTAGACCGCAGGATTGTATTGAAATCACCACATATAGACCAAGGGGAGTTGATAGAAGATTACAGTTGTGTAAGTCTATACCAGAGAAGATGACGACCTTCCTTTGTGTTATCACCATGAACAATGGTGAATGTAGCCGATAAGGAAAGCATATGATGAGAGAGAGATACGGTCAGAGCTTGATCAAATGAATCTTGAAGCACAATGTCACAATTGGATTTGGCCATGACCCATATATTCCCTCGAGCATTAGAAAAAGCACTTGAGAAACCCAGCTTTAATTGATAATACAATAATTGGCTACTATCAACCTTAGGCTCAATAATGCCTATGAAGACGATCTTGTGAATTCTCACCAAAGATTTGATCCTTTTAAGAGTTATTTGATTTGCTATGCCACGAACATTCCATATGAGAGTATTAAACATGAGAGGAAGTTATGGTTTTACCAGTGATTATAGAGTTTGCAGCTTGCCTAGTGATTCGATCGGAAGGCTCCACCGCCTTCTTAGTCTTTTTCCGCCTTTGTTGTGTTGCTGAAGCTACTGAGTTCGGGAGCCGGTCGACTTCTGTTCGAGTGTCATCCGAACGCCCTTCTCCCACTTTGAGTCTCTCAGTTTTCCCATCGTCCCCGAGAGCTTCATGCTCGACTTCATCAGCCCAACTAGTAATATGCTCTTGCAGTTCTCCTTCGATAACAGGGGGATTAGTGCTGACGGTACGTTGCTCTTCCCCTCCTTTTTCAGTTGGCTCAAAATTTTCTAACAGTTCACCCTCCTCAAGAATGCGGGCGACGTCATTGCCTTGGTCAGCTACGTCAGCAACCACCAGATCTCCAATAATGACAGCAACTGCTATTTCCTTTTCTGTCTCGATCGGCTCGTGCACAATAGGCGCAGACGTTAGTTTATGCACTGATAAGTGTGCATCCTGAGCATTAACCAATGGCTCCTTAGGAATAGATGGTTTTTATTTGGCATATTGTCAAGGCTTTCTTTTCCATGCTCCTGAGCAGCTTTGTCATTACTTCTAGCTTGGGATAAGGAATTGGATGTGGTAGCGTATCATGATTTTGTGTGTTTAGACCTGCTGAAGTAATCTGCTCCTCATTGGTTCTCTGTAATATAGATGTGACCTTCAATCCCATCGATCATGGCCGTGTGTCTGCTACTTCTTCACCATGTTGTTGTTGTGTTTCCGGTTGACCAACTTGGACAACTTCTTTACCTTTGTTTTTCAACTTACACGAGGAAATCTGGTGTCTTTGATGATGACAATGAGAACAATATAAGGGAATATACTCATATTCTATATTTTGCCAGAAGCTTCTTCTTCCCGATCGATTAATCCAGATGCGTTGTTGTATAGGCTTACTCGCATCTACCTCCACAAAGACACGAGCCCTACTCGGTCGAGATAAGTCAGCCGTTGCCTTGTCTATTTTCAATGGTGTACCGATCGCTGAAGTGATTGCAAATAGTGCCTCCTTTGCATAGAGATGATGAGGCATATCTGGGAGATCCACCCAAACTGGCATAAGAGATGATTCGTACATTGGTGAAAAATTTAGCTCCCATTTAAAGACCCGCATCGAAGCTCGAGAGATAAACCACGTATCTTTTGAACGAAGGCGAAGGTAGTCTTCCCCAACAGAAGGCCTTATGAGGATGTGTTTGCGATCAATGACTCCCGCCTTAATATCCCCATTGAATTGAAAGCCCGAGAGTGCTTTACGGATTACCACAATGAAAACGGAGAGGGGATGCCAAAGTCAGTTCCTCCTCATCAGAAAATGAGATAGCAGGAGCACCTTTGTATAATGACACCGATCTCGCGGCCATGCGAGGGGGTTCCTCATCCCGACCGGAGATAGCGTCGGCAAAGGACTTAGCCATCCTTAGATAATGCCGTCCCGGCCAAAGGCCTAGCCGGAGTCGTAAAGGAGCAAGTTCTACCAAGATCTCCTGCCGCGGCGCTCTAGGGCAACGCGCAATATATCATTATATATATATATATATATATATATATATATATTGTTCAGCTTTCGGCAGTTTCTGCCTTGATTAATAATATGTGGGGGTTTTGTAATATATATATATATATATATATATATATATATATATATATATATATATATATATATTTAAGAAAACAGCATTTTATTGTATTAAAAGGGTGGCTCTTATCGAGCAGTACAGGTGCCCGGGACGAAAAAGCACAAAAGGGCCCGGGAAAGCTAAATAGCAAATACAAAAGTTAAAGGGGGGTAAAATGCAAAATTTTGAAGAAATTCAAAATTCGAAATTTGAAACATTGTGGGCTCCTGGCCCTAAGGGAATGGGTGCACAGCCCAAAGAACCGGGTTGGCTGCCAGATGCGCGCGTAGCCCGAGGGCACGCGTAACGAAGAGGGGGGTGGATGCGCTGCCCGAGGGGGCAGCACTCTGGACGAGTGGCGGTCTGCACGAGGTGCCGCGGGCCGCCCATTGGCGCAATATACAGAGAGGCGGCGGAGGGGGCGTAGGCCGGTGAGCGTCGGTGACTCCGACAGCCAACGGCAAGAGGCCGGGGAGAGGAGAAGAGGCTCCGTGCGCCGGGGAGGGGGCTGCAACAGAGGCAGCGGAGCGGAGGCGAGGGGGGACGACCATCGAGGAGGAGCGGCGGAGGGGGGGGCTCAACCACCAACGTCGACGGAGAGCGGGCGGCACGCGAGAGGGGGAACGGCCGCGCCGGCCAGGGGGGCACCATGAGCGGGACGTCCGAGGGAGGGGCTCGCAATCCAAGGGCGACGGGTCCACTGCCCGAGGGAGGGTGACGGATCTACTGCCCGAGGGAGGGGTCCGCAGACCAAAGCAGCGCACAGCGCGGGGCGCGCTGCCCGAGGCGGGCGGCGAGGGGACGACCAGCGGGAGGCGGGAGCGGGGGGGGCTGCCGACGGAGGGCACGGAGAGGGACGGAGGACCGGGGCCGTGCAGAACACGGAGGCGGAGGCTCCGGCGTGCCGGGAGAAGAGGGGGTGGTCCGACGGGGGGGAAGAACCCGACGACCAGAGGGGGACCTATCGAGGGGGTGAGACGACCGGAGGAGGAAGACACAGGCTCCCGCGGGGGGCGGGAGAACGACCTCCGAACAGTCGCGAGCACTCATCGGCGAGGGGCCAGCATCCGGCATAGGAAACGCCGGAGGGCGGGGAAATCATCGTGGGGGGGCGACGAGGGAAGGAGGGGCTGTAGAGCGGCTGGGGGGGGGGGGGGGGCGGCACCGTTGGGAGGCTGCCCTCCGCAGGCTCTCGCGCCGAGGGCCGCATAGCAGCCACGAGGGCCCAAGAGAGGGCCTCGCCGAGGGGAGTCGTCGCCGCCAAGGGAGAAGCCTGGACGGCAGAGGACCCCGGGGAGGTGGCCGAGGCTGGGGGCGGGGTAATGGCCGCAGAGCCGGAGACGGAGGCCGGAGAGGGGGAGGCTCCTCCCAACAGGGAGTGGGCGGAGTTGATATATATATATATATATATATATATATATATATATATATATATATATATATTTTATATATATATATATATATATAAAATATATATATATATATATATTTTATATATATATATATATATATATATATATATATATATATATATATATATATATATATATATATATATATATATCATTGTTTAGGAACAACTATAGAGAAGGGGAGCACCTTTCGCTAATAATTTATGATAAGTTTGGACCGAAGACATTATATTTTATGCTTATTTGATTAGAGATCAAGCTAATCTTCAAGTTCACTACGCATGTATAAAGGTAAATATATATTGTTTTTGTAGACCGTGTAGACCGTGTTGCATTTATTTCTTGTAGACCGTGTAGACAGTGTTTTATTTATTTCTTGTAGACAGTATAGACAGTGTTTTATTTATTGCATTTAAACTGTGTAGTTAATGATTATTATTCTGTAGATAGTGTTTCTTTACTGCAATATTAACTGTAGACCGTGTAACTGTAGACCGTGTAACTGTAGACCGTGTAACTTTAGACCGTGTAACTGTAGACCGTGTAACTGTAGACCGTGTAACTTTAGACCGTGTAACTGTAGACCGTGTAACTTTAGACCGTGTAGACCGTGTCGCATAATTGTCCCAAGACCGATCACATATCAAAGGTACTTCTAACAGTCGGGGAGAGTATTTTGTGTCTATTTACGTACTATTGATTTTTATATTTTATGTTTATTTTCAAACCCATGATTGATGTCTAACCTTTGTTTTATAGTCATTTTCTTTATTTGAAATTGCATTCAGTGGATTGTGCTCGTTCCATTCCTGACTGGAAACCAACATTTTTAGGTTAGCCGTGGATTCACTTAGCTTGGGGAGTGACGGGATCACTTGCAGACAAAGCCTAGAAACTAGCTAGATAGCGGAGTTGTAGTCATTCCAATAGTTGTACAAGTTTATATTTTTCCGTAAATGTAAATCTTGTGATTATTGTAAGTTAAATTAATTTTTGTGATTGAGCAGTATTTGTGATTTTGATCTTCATAGCCGTGACAGCGTTCTATCGCCGACACTGCGGCGTAGGCTGGCTTGGACACGTCTCCCTTGAATTCTTTATTGTTTTTGTCTTTCACCGATTTGGAAAGACGAAAGCTCGTGATGGTAGAGAAATACAGAGTATTCTCATGGCTATGATAATAGTAGGCACAAGTGTAGCTACCAACGGCCAGTCATGTGATTGAGTTACTCGTTCTCCCATCGACCCTCAAACTACTAGGGAGACTCTCAATCCATCTGAATTTGAGAATAATTAGGATTTTTATCCTTAGTCAGAACGCCAACCTAGAGGACTATCTATTCTCGAGAAACCAAATATTGTGAGTCTCTAGTTATTTGCTAGAAGCTTGCATTAACTAGCAATCCTTAAACCTTTTTTCGACCTAAACCCACAGTTTAGACATATGATGAGTGGACAATAGAGTAATCATTTACCGTGACACTCATCCCGAGATTGGTTTCCAACAAATATTACTCTAGTTATGTAAATTTTATTATTAAGACCTAACTAGTGTTGGAACACCACAGTCACTAGCTTAGCCAATACCATAGCTTAAATACCCTGTCACACTATGACCTACCAATTGTCAACAGCAATACGTGATCACTACAACCCTTGTGACCATAATCTGGCAGATTTGACACAAATAGAATTTCTTGACTCAGTTGTTAGAAATCTTTTCTTATGTTGTGCCTTGGAGTTGGTCACCCCATCGGAAACTCTCGTATACTGCGAACGAGTAGGTCATTATGTTCTGTCGACCAAGTGTCATCGTACACACTCGTTTTCCATTTATTAAGGAACGACCCTTGACTTGACGTATATCTACCGTATTCCGTTACGCCGTACCTTATTATTTATTACCAAGAGTTGAGGTACGATACCGGACTTTGAAAATTCTTCTGACCTCATCATTCCTAAGACCATGACTTAGCTTCTAAGGTGGGTAGACTGTAAGCTTTCTAAAGTTTGGAATAAACAAGGATTACCTAGTGATTAAAATAATTTCCATTAGGATGACAATTAGTACCCCATGGACTCCCACTTTCCATTTAGATCATTTTGTGTCCCCGACCGTGTCATTACTATTCGGAGCACGAGACCAACTATTACCTTCCAACAAACTTCATATGCAAGATCTAGGCAAGTCCACCTTCATCTAGGTATATCATGTCCTACTCAAACTCATCCCCTTGTACTCTATTTTTATGGTATGACTTCCGGGTTAAAAAGGACTAGCTATAACCCTTACCATACTGTCGGTATACTTTCTCGACTACAATTAGAGACTCAACCTCGACTCAATTCATTCGCCCCAATATATGGTTGTTGTCGACTCGAAGCTCACTACGCACATGTCACTAGTGAGCCACTCAATAGTGCCTTCTCGTGCTACTTAGACACAAAAGTCACGGAAGACGCATTTTGGACTTTAGGGACCTGGCTAACCAGCCTGACTAAGCAACTAGCTCAACCATTTGAGTGAAAACTTATTCTAGGATTATCCTAACCTAGTGGTAATAGTTACCATTGGAAACTATACCAGTCGATAGAGACTGAAATCCGAGGTTCATCTAACCAACGATTGACGTCCAATCAGGAACCCATTGGGACCCGGTAAAAACCCCCCATGCATACCACTACATTTAGATTATAAAACCGAACTATTTGAAATAGGTCCCTATACATATTATGTAGTCTCCCCTCTTAGATCGTGAAGTCATTCGTAACCAATATTCTATCTACCTGGGAGTCATGATACGAATTTGTATTGCGTTTCATCCCTTGCTCGTGTGTTTAAATAACCACGGGAAAGATCACGATCTTGACTTCCTAAATTTCGTTCTATTATAGAACCTTATTTAAAATTTCGAGAACGAAATTTCCGTATTGCACAGATTGCAAGCCCTCTAAGAAACGAAGGATTCTTCGATTTGGCAAATGACTAGACTAGAGTAGCCCAACCTAGCGACTTTCTCTCTATCTGCATCATTGAAAACTCTCTACCGCTCTGAAACTTCATAATTGCTCTCGGTTATTTTCCTATCTTCCTGTTCTTCCTACTTCGAAGCGACGAATAGTCGTGCTTATTAGAATTTGCCAATATTTCTTAGCTACTTGTATAAATTGTTGATTGTTTGATTTTGGGTTATTTGATAGATATGAGAGGATTATAGGGGCCAAAAGTGGTAGATGTCCATTTGTAGCAATTTTAGCAAGTAGCTGGAAGATTATAAAGTTTTAGCGACAAGAGATTTGAGGAAGTAGTGTGACCAAAGGTGGGTAGAGATTCCCGCGACTTACTCTTGGTGGTTAATTAATTGTGAAGAACATTGATGAAGTTTATTATATTTGAAAAAAAAAATATATATATATTCTTTAGAGGATAGAATGTATTGAGAATTTGAAGTTTTGATGAAGTAGCGTAAGTTAAGGTGGTTATATGTTCCGAATCACCTATCTGGTTCTTGGTGATCAAATTTTGTTGAAAGTATTGATAGAAGTTAGCAGACTGGGATTTGATGATTATATTGCTAGAGACCAAAATGGTAGTAGAAAGATTATTGTTGAAATAGAATTTCGATGAGAAGATTTTCAATCTCAGAGGATTGTTACGATGGAACTGCATAAGTACGAGTGATAAAAAGTTCCAGGATAACGATGAGGATTATAGTAAATGGTGGTAAGGGTTGAAATTCATAGGGTTTATATGAGTTCAGCAAGCTTCTAGGACAACTAGCAATACAAGTTTATGGAAGTTGTCGAGAATGATGCAAATAACCAAACTTGAGGCCTTCACTCTTGGTGTTAAACCTTGAGAACTTAACCTAAAGGATCGGAGGGGGTTGTTACAATTACAGACTGAAGAACTCTGGCATTGGAGGATTAGAAATGTAACATTAGTAAATTTTGTGATCAACTATTGACGAGTTGCAAGTGTATATTCGATAGATCGATCTATGGATTTAGCATAGGGTGATCAGATAGGGGGAGAATAAAGAAATGGAAGTTGACCCTAAATTTCGAGGACGAAATTACTCTAAGGTGGGTAGGATGTAAACCCCCAAACTTCTTAACTATTTATTTTTAAGCTAAATTGTTTATTTTATTTAAGTATTATTCATTTGTTTTGATATGAAGTATTGTACATACAAATGTACAAGTAAATTCAAGTATGATTTATTTTAGTTGTATATTAATATTTTTATATTATTATTGTATTGGTTATATTATTATTTGTCTAATAAATATAATAGTGTATGTATGTGTATATATATATCTAAAATATATATGAATGTATATTAATATATATATATATATATATATATATATATATATATATATATATATATATATATATATAAGTAATAGAATTTCTAATATATAATAGGTAATAGTACCACCCGAGCTTAATCAAATCCCAGCCAGCCAAGGCTTCACGAGCCCAGGCCCAAGGCACAGCCCCTGGCCAACAGGCCACCGGCCTGAGTTTCCCCCAAGCCAATCAACTGCTCAGTCCTTGAGGTGGTTATATGTAACAACGATCATGTCTGTTAGGTGAGCAGCAATACAAAATATTTTAAGCTTGGTAGTTCCCCAGCAGCAGTAAGCCAAGCCAGACCCGGCCAGCTCTTCCCCCAACCCGCACAGGAGCTTAAGCATTGCCCGAACTAAAATCTTTCCCCACAGCGTTTAACCCAGCCCGATAACCAAATATATGATATATATTATAATATATATTATAGCTATAGAAGCAAAACCCAACAGTAAATCGGCCCACCCCCAAGTCCCGTAAGCAGACCCAGCCCGAGCCCCACAGCATAACCTTATATTATTTACTTAAAGCTCTTGAAATCTTGATAGCCTGTATTGTATTCTCGTTAGGGGAATATGAGACTGCTACAGAGCAGCCTCGCCAACTGTGGCAGAGCAAACCCATAGGTCAAAACCGGCCCACATGGGCTCATCCATCCCATAACTTAAGCTATATTCAGCAGAGGCCAACCCGAGCCTGTACGTGCTCTCAGCGAGGATATAACGAGATCGAGGGAGAGGGAACTCCTTAAACCCTAGTTTTCTCAACGCCGTACTCCCCAACACCTCCACGGCCACCACCATCTGGGTGCTGCCACCCCGCGGCCGTGCGCGCCGCACCAGGCCGGAGGTCGATCACACAGGGCCGCGCGCGCGCGAGCGCGTGGCAGTAAACACAGCAGCAACAAGCGGACAAGAGGGGAACTTCGCAGCGACGGTTCGCAACGATCGCTCGACCATTCGTCGAGCCGTCTTCTCCGGTATGTTCACAACCTATAGGGCTTCCATCCCCTTTAAATAGATTCATTTTTCATGCGCTAGGCTTCCCGAAAGATCGACACAAAGTCGATCAATTAACTGTCCAAAACAGGACAGTACTTTGGTCCCAAACACCCAACTTCACATCGAAATTCCCACCAACCTATCCTTCGAATCAGGAAACTTTCTGAAAGGAAGTTAACCGTAACATATAGGACTAGAAAAGTCCAGTAGGAAGTTTGTAAAGAATTGCTTTGTACAGAGAATTATTCACATGTAAAGTTCGGGAAAAATCTGTTTTCAAAATCACAAAATTGATCCACACGACGTGCGTCACGCCAATCCGGACGACGTGGTCGCGTACCGAAAGGATCGAAAGCTGCGTAACGACTTTGTGGTCGTGTGGGCTTTGGCGGAATTCAAATTGGTCGTGTGTGCGCGACGAATTTGATGCGTATCCGTCAAAATTCTCCGTATCGTGCACTTTGCAAACTTCTCAATTACTTTGTGCACGCTCGTCAGATCGAGACGAAACTTGCGCCAACAGGACCGTATCGTTTTTCTGGTCCTGTATGCCAAGTTTGGTCCAATTCTGAGACAGTTGAATTTGACGTCGTTTTGTGGGCCCCACGGTCCCACTCAACGTGCGATTTTGTGCACGGCCCGCCGGAATCCAACTTTGGACATACGGTTGGGTTCGTATCGAAAAACTGGATCCGTAGACATGTAGTTTGATGACTTTAGAGACCGTTGACTCTGGCATGCTTTTCGGTGCAAAGCGGGTCCAACGGCGGACACCGTTTTGACCCGAAATTACCGTTTTGTCCCTGTGTCCAGAATTGGACTTAAGGACAGGCAATCCTAGCTAATTTGACTATTCTGAGATCATTGGTATTGTCTATTTCAGCATCCGGGGACTGCTGTACGGGTTTTGACTATAGTGGCACATTGAGTAGTTCAGATTGTCGGTTTCACCAGCAAAGGACCACAGGCGAGTACAGTTTATTGTTTGTATTTCGATATTGATCTTTACTATATTTTATTGATTAGTCATTGGTTATGTGATTATTTTCTATTATAAATTGTTGAGTCGGGAATGAGAAGTACCAAGGATGTGTGATCTGACCTTAGACCGTGTAGACCGTGTAGACCGTGTTGCATTTATTTCTTGTAGACCGTGTAGACAGTGTTTTATTTACTTCTTGTAGACAGTGTAGACAGTATTTTATTTATTGCAAAGTAGACAGTGTAGATCATGATTATTACTGCATTTAAACTGTGTAGATCGTGATTATTATTTTGTAGACAGTGTTTCTTTACTGCAATATTTTCTGTAGACCGTGTAACTGTAGACCGTGTAACTTTAGACCGTGTAGACCGTGTCGCATAATTGTCCCGAGACCGATCACATATCAAAGGTACTTCTAACAGTTGGGGAAAGTCTGTTGTGTCTATTTATTTACTATTAGTTTTCTGTATTTCCTGTTTATTTTCAAAACCCATGATTGATGTCTAACCTTTGTTTTATAGTCATTTTCTTTATTGAAATTGCTTTCAGTGAATTGTGCTCGTTCCATTCCTGACTGGAAACCAATATTTTCAGGTTAGCCGTGGATCCACTTAGCTTGGGGTGTGACGGGAATACTTGCAGACAAAAGCCTAAGAGACTAGTTAGATAGTTGGGTATTAATCATTCAATATTTGTACAAGTTTATATTTTCTGCAAATGTAAAACTTGTGATCATTGTAAATTAAATTAATGTTGTGAATGAGTATTATTTGTGATTTGATCTTCATGGCCGTGACAGCGTTCTACCGCCGACACTGCGGCGTAGGCTGGCTTGGACACGTCTTGTATCCGTTTTAAAAAAAAAAAAAAAAAAGGGGTACGGGTCGTGACATATATATATATATATATATATATATATATATATATATATATATATATATATATATATATATATATATATATATATGTATTTTTTATTATCATATATTGTTATCATGTATGATGTATGACAGGACAACCCAGATCGCTCGGACAGTCCTGAAATAAAGTCTCTATCGAAGGAGGACGTGCTCTTCTGGTACAGGGTATAGGGTCCGGACGCTCGTCTCCAAGTACTCCATTGTACCGACCACCGGTACCCCTAGAAGTACTTCTGGAACGTGCAGTTCTAGGCCTGAGACTACTCCCATGTTCAGCGTTTCTCCGGCTGTAACCCCTCTTCCCAAAATTCTTGAAAATATTTTAATTTTATTTATTTGAACTAAAATGCAATTTTTGTTTATATATAAATATTTAATTTATTAATTATTATTATAGAAGGCCTTAGTCATGGTTATGTTTTAGAGTGCAAGATGACCAAGAATTATGGCAGTGGCGTGCTTTGACTAGTGTAGTAGCTATGGTAGGGAAGACCAAGCCTTAAGTGTGTTCTAACTAGGAAAACCAGGCCAAGTTGCGACTTGACCTCCATAAATAATTTAATTATTTATTTATTAATATTATGCCTTCTCGGGAACCCTGGTTGTACCAAGCTAGCCTGGACTGGACTCAAACCGAACCCGAAACCATGTAGGCATGTAGTGCGTCCAAAGACGTCCATGTAGACGTATATTTTAGATATATTTGGGTTATTATAATGGTCCAAATAAAATATGTTTTCCTAAATAATTGATATAGGTATTATAGATATATATTATTTGATATCCAAGGGATATTTAATTATAATTAGGATAAATATTTTCTTAATTATTCTTGTACATATATCTTTTATATATAAATATTGCTTAGGTGTTATTTGGGATTATTAGTCTATGTGTATATAGATATGTATATAATGGTATACATATACAGATAATGTATGAAATAGTTTTTGTAAATAAATGCTAATATTATGATGAAAAATATTTCTAGAAATCTTATGTTATTTCACTAAAATTATTTTCTAGGTTTTTAGAGAAGTTGGAAGTATATATATATATATATATATATATATATATATATATATATATATATATATATATATATATATATATATATATATATATATATAAATATTGCCTTAAGTATATATATATATATAAATATACATGTATGTATATGAATATATACATGAATCCATATAAAAATAATTATATAAAATATTAAGAAAAATGAAAAAAAAAATCAAATAAGCCCAGCCCCAGCCTTAAGCCCGACCCCCACCCCCTTTCAGTTCACAGCATATATACAAATGTATATATATCGAGAGGAGAAAGGAGACCAAAAACCCTAACCCTAAACCTCGTGCCACCCTTCTCGACCTCGCACAGCAGACCCCATCTCCACGTGACCACCGCGCGCCGCCCTTCCTCACTAGAGCAGCCGTCTGACGCCACCACAGCCACGGCAAACCGCGGAACAGGGTGCCCTGTTTCAGCCACCCGACTTCAGGGTACCATACTTCGTGATATATTTACTTCCTGTATACGCGACCGATTTTGATTTTGTAAATTTCCCTAGAAACCCTATATAACCCTCTCTAACTCTGTTTAAGTAGTTTGGAAGTAGCTGCCACCAATAGCTCAAAAAATCGAGATGAACTCGACCAAAAACTGTTCATAATAGGAAACAGAAACCGGTCCAAACCACCATTTTGGAAGGCGAATTGCCGCCAAACCACATCGAGTTTTTGAAAACTTTCTGAACAGTAATGTAGACAACATAAATAGGATTTAAACATTGTTATTAGTTTTAAATCTTGTCGAGTATATAATGACATAAATCAATTCAAAAATCACAAAAAAATAAGAAGAAAATTGTTTCAAAAACTTAGAAATTAACCAATATGGCGTGTGTCCCGACAAACCGGGTGATGTGGTCACAAACCGTAAGTATCGAAAGACGCGTACGGATGTTGCGGATGTGTGGGATTCGACAGAACTCGGTTTCGCTGTGTGTGCGCGACGAAATCGATACGTATCTATCGAGATGCCCCATATCGATCTCTTTGCAAATTAGTCAATTACTTCGTTCACATTCGTCATCTCGAGATGAAACTTGTGCCAACAGGATTGTATCATTTTTCTGGTCATGTATGCCAAGTTTGGTCCGATTCTGAGAAGGTCGACCGGAACGCTATTTTGGCGGGTCCGTGACCCGATCAAACGGGCGATTTTGTGCACGACCTGTCGGAATCCAACTTTGGACATACAATTTTGTTTGTCTCGTCAAACCAGACCTGTAGACATATAGTTTGAAGACTTTACCGTAGATGTTGGCACGCTTTTCGGTGCAAAGCGGGTCCAACAGCAAACATCATTTTGACCAAAAATGACCGTTTTGCCCCTGTGTCCAAAATTGGACTTATGGTAGGCTATCCTAGCTAGTTTGACTATTCTGAACACGTTGAAAATATCTGTTTCAGTATCCAGAGACTGTTGTGTATGTTGAACTTTTGTAGCTCATTGAGTGGTTTTGTATTGTCGGTTTCACCAGCAAAGGACCTCAGGCAAGTGCATTTTCTGATTGCTTTCGATTCATAGTAGTCTTTTAATTTCATGTTTATACAAGTGCTCTCTTGTTTGCTGACACATTATTACACGGATCCGTATCACGGATCTCTACCTACTATATTTCGTGATTATCGTGTTTTCATGTTTCGTGACTTGTTCGAGTCCATGAGTACTAATCGGGAGGAAAAATATCTTAGTAGACATGTGGACTACCCAGAAATATCCCAAAATGCTGATCATGTCTGATAGCAGTCGCACAATTCACGTACGGAGTGCCGAATTTACCTCCTAGCCGTTCACATGTCGAATTCGATATTTCAAAACACGTAGATAGTGGTTCCTTGTATCTCTTTTTGCAGTCGTCACTACTTGCCATGTCACCATGTTTACATATTTTATTCTAGTCCATATATCTTGCCATATCTCTCCAGTTTATTCAAGATATTACATGTTACTAGTTTATTCTCTTGCTTCATTTTACATATGCTATTTTCATGTTTTGTAAATTCTATTATATTTTCGGATTACCGTCGGTCTGTGTGCTTGTTCCTTTCCTGACTGGATAACCAACATTTTTCAGGTTGGCTGTGACTACTCTTAGCATTGGGGATACATGGGTATACTTGCTGGCCAAAACCTAGAAGCTAGCTAGTTAGATTAAATATGTTGTAATAGAAATGGTGAGATGTTGTACTTTCTTTCAAATACAATTCTTGTAAATGTTATATTAAATTAGTTCAATTTTGGGAATGAGCATTATTTATGATTTTGAGCATCATAGCCTTGACAGCGTTCTACCGCCGACTCTGCGACGTAGGCTGGCTTGGACACGTACTCGTATCCCGAAAAGCGGGTGCGGGTCGTGACAAGTTTCTTTTGGTAGCCCATGCAGGTCAGTTTTTGCAAAAGATTACGAACTCGTGGTAGTACCATATTAGTTGTACTATTGCGAGCCTACGACTAGGAACTAGGATGCTCATTCACAATTAGGATTATTTAATTATTAGGAGAATAACTAGGACTAGGAGTCCCTTATTCAATTTGACTATTGGGTAGTTAAGGATTGTTATGCAATTTAGGTGGGAATTTATGAATTTAGATAACGATTTCCATAGATACACTATTGCATTTTATATGGCGATAGGACCCAAGTGAGTAGACTATTCGCTTGGTAAAGTAGGATTTCCCTAGTCTTCAATTATTTTCATAATGAATCATTCTATTTTCAACAATTGGGACCGAGATGACAGATACTTACATTTTTCCTATAATTGGCCATTTGTGCAAGTTATTTCCTGCTTTCTCTAACATCATCAAACCGTACGGCCCATATCACTTATTTATTTTCCAATTGCCATAGTAATTCGTTCCTCTAAAAGTCAATATTTTTCTCATGGAGTTGAGCCTAACATGATCCGTATCTCTAATCCGAGTCAGCTTCGTTGAAATTCAATATATATATATATATATATATATATATATATATATATATATATATATATATATATATATATATATATATATATATATATATATATGTTTTCCCTCGATCTTGAATATTAGACGACTATAAATTAAAGTTTATATTTCTCTTATATTCGACCTCTCTTCCTAACCAATCAGTTGATTTTCAAAAACTGATACCTCCACTTCAAGGATAGATACGTACACTTTCTCTATCATGACCAATTGTTTAAGGAATTTTAAAGCTCTTTTGAAATTTTATGGATATAGTTGGAAGAATGATCGGTGACGTACAATGGAAAGACAGAAGCGCATATCGACATTACTTGAATTATCGAGACTACGGGTTCACTGCAGCCAGCAGCGCACTAGCGTGGCATGATCCCTAAGTGGAAATAATCTCAAGTAAATGTAAGCTACCGAACGTTACTAAATACTATGTCTTGTTACCCTATTTTCATCTTCGAGTTAGTATGTCAACATTAGACAAAGTTAACATGATATCCGATGTCGTACCCATAGTGGAGTCATGAAACGAAGGGTTTACTGCAGCCAGATGTACACTGGTACGACATGAATTCTTGGTGAAACAATTTCAGATATGCATATGATTTTCGAATACCATAGAGGCTTTATCTGTTGGCATATGACTAATAATTTTTCATGACCTTCAAAATCTTGCACTCTCCCACTAAATTGAATTGACATCTTATTCCTTATTATCGCATTATAAATAAAGCTTATAGTTCTCCATTCGTATCCTCATTTCTTATTATTCATTCATCGAGTCGTCATTTAGTTATCCTCACTTAAAACCTATTACTTGATTTTAATTCCATTCTATTAGATGTGTAATCGCCCATAGATTATGGTTCTTCGATTATGCCCACATAGTTGATCGTGCTAAAATAATTTTGTTTTGAATCATCCTTAACGATTTTGGATCACGACTAGACTATTCGATTATATTTCGATCGTGCCAATACGTATGTTTTCCTATATTTCGATTCTATAATCATGCCTAAATAGTTTTGCTAAACTAGTTGGTTGTGCCAAAATGATTTCACTTTTGATCGATCTTAAACAATTTTGATCGTGACTAAATCATAATCGTGCCTATACTTCAACTCGATTATAGCTTATTTCCTATCCATTATGGTCATGACTATTTTGATCATGTTCATGCACGTGCTAGCCTCCAATTTTGATCATGCTAGGATGACTTACACGATTAGTCTTGATCGGGACTGCAATCTTAAATTATCTCTAATGACTGTAACCCTGTTTAGATTTTACCTAAAATTTGATCGTTCTTAAAACATTTTTGGTCGTCGACTCAACCATTTTGACCAAAGGTTGATCGTGCCAAATCATATTTTTCCTTGTCAATTATTTTTGAATATTTTGATCCTATCCACGATTACGCGTGACTAACGTGATCTTGAATCATATCATTCTTCAGATTATATCAATCGTCGTCTCATTCATATCGATTGAAAATTGTGTTTCTTTATTTTTCTCGTAGTCATATCTAATCATGCTCCTCGTAATTCAAGAAGAAAGTTTTATAAGGCGGGTAGATTTATAAGCCCACTACCCGTATTTTAAAATTTTATTTATTCTATTTTATGTTGTTTTCTAGCTACAAATAAATAGTTGATATTTTAATTTTAAAACAGATATCTTGGAAAGGAAATGTTACCAAATTTATTTTTAAATAGATTTTCCCTTCAAAATGGACTTCTAGAAGTACTTGATCATTTATTACGATTTAAATTTGTGTGATATGTTTCAAATACTATTTGATACTGTTGAGTACTATTTTAAAATTATAATTGAAAAAGTGTTATTTACGTACGAAAATAGCAAGTTTAGTATTGGCCAAATGTGTTTAACATATAGTATTATTTTAAAATAATTATAGATTGTTATCAATTATTCCTATATGGTGGAAAATTATTAGATAAATGTTTAATAAAATAGCTTTGGCCTATACAAATATATTTTAAAAAGTTATTTGATAATACTTAGTACCTTTTAAATTTATTAAAGCTATCAAGTGTTATATCTATATTGGTTTAAAGTGTTTTCAAAATATTAATAAAATCTAGAATTATTATAAATTGTTATGGATCGATTTCGATTTATTGGTTTTATATTATTTAAACCTTAGAAAGTATTGATCAACCAAGTCCGTTTATCCTAGTAGTCATTAAATTCGAGGACGAATTTATTTCTAAGATAGGTAGATTTGTAACCCCTCTTCCCGAAATTCTTGAAAATATTTTAATTTTATTTATTTGAACTAAAATACAATTTTGTTTTTTTATATAAATATTTAATTTAATTAATTATTATTATAGAAGGCATTAGTCATGGTTAAGTTTTAGAGTGCAAGATGACCAAGAATTATGGCACGGATAGTACAGTGGCGTGCTTTGACTAGTGTATTAGCCATGGTAGGGAAGACCAAGTCTTAAGTGTGTTCTAACTAGGAAAACCAGGCCAAGTTGCGACTTGACCTCCATAAATAATTTAATTAGTTTTTATTAATATTATGCCTTCTAGGGAACCCAGTTGTACCAAGCTAGTCCGGATTGGACTCAAACCGAACCCGAGCCCATGTAGGCATGTAGTGCATCCAAAGACGTCCATGTAGACGTATATTTTAGATATATTTTGTGGGTTATTTTAATGGTCCAAATAAAATATGTTTTCCTAAATAATTGATATAGGTATTATAGATATTATTATTTGATATCCAAGGGATATTTAGTTATAATTAGGACAAATATTTTCTTAATTATTCTTGTACATATTCTTTTTATATAAATATTGCTTAGGTGTTATTTGGGATTATTAGTCTACGTGTGTGTGTATATATATATATATATATATATTATATATATATATTATATTATAATAATATCTATATATATAATATAAATATTATATAGATATATTATTTATATATATATATATATATATATAATATAATATAAATATATATATATATA